>CM065435.1:20472500-21072500 GCA_033030585.1 Hippophae rhamnoides
CTTTTTATATAAATATCACTTTTTGTAGTGTTAGATATTCTTTGTTAATTAAACAAATCAATTAATACATATATGTTGGATCGATAATTAATTTGATTAATTATATTAATTTCTTTTTTCTAAGAGATTGAAAATAAACCATTTAAATGTCACCTTTGGTAGAGTTGGACATTTTAAATTTTAAACTTTATTCAAGGTTTCTAAATTAAACTTAAGAATTTAATTATCCGAGTACTAACAAATAAAAGAACACTACTCTAAATAAGACCAGATAATTAAACCTTAAAATCTAATTTTAAGATTTAAGTTTGTAATGAAAAATAATATATTTCTTTCTAACATCTTTAATATAAAATCTTGAATAAAAACAAAATCAATTTGTTTTATACAAATGTTTTACATATTTAATATTTCACAAGCATAACAACGTTTATATTATATCATATTTATAAATAGTCAATCATGTTAAATTAAATTGTAGAAAAATTAAACATAAAATATAAGAAAAAATATAAAAATAACTATAAATAATTCATTTTAAAACTACATCTCAAAAGAATACTTACATAACTTTGATGCTAGTTTCATTTCTGGAAAACCTTCAAACAAATTTGCATTTCTGTTTATTGAATCAAAAACTAGATATTTACAAAAGCATAACTAGTTCTTCTCAAAAAGGAAAGAACTTTAAAACTAACAAAATTAAGAAAGTTTTCTAGAGAGAGAAAGCTAGGGAGAAAGAGAAATGAGTGATTTTTGGGATGATTTTTATAATGGGAGAGAAGGTCCTTATATAGGTGAGAAAAAGGCTAAAAAAGTGGAAAAAAATGGTTTTGGGTGCGTTTGGACAGACCAGCATGTGTGTGGTAGCACTAGTACACGCGGATGGGCGAGATTTACGGAGGGATGAGTGTTGGCGCATGCAGGACTCAGTAAATGTGTGCATATAGGGGCATGGATCTTAGTGTGACATGCACATGACTTGGTGCGGCGGTAGGCTGGACATGCACGCAGTTAGGCAATTTTGTCTTTTTTGACCATTTTGATCCATTTTCCATTTTTTTGATTTTTTCTCAACATATTTATGATGTAATGCCTCCAGTATTTCTTTTTAAGTCTTTAAATTATTTTTGAACAAAAATACCTAAAAATAATAAGAATACCCATGATTTTGAAAGACAAATTTATATAAAAATATGATAAAATCATACAAATATAAATATATTTCATCAATAAAATACATTAAATCGTAATAATTTTAGTGTGACATGCACATGACTTGGTGCGGCGGTAGGCTGGACATGCACGCAGTTAGGCAATTTTGTCTTTTTTGACCATTTTAATCCATTTTCCATTTTTTTGATTTTTTCTCATTTTTTCTCAACATATTTGTGATATAATGCCTCCAATATTTTTATTTAAGTCTTTAAATTATTTTTGAACAAAAATACCTAAAAATAATAAGAATACCCATGATTTTGAAAAAAAAATTTATATAAAAATATGATAAAATCATACAAATATAAATATATTTCATCAATAAAATACATTAAATCGTAATAATTTTAGTGATTTTTAAGCACTTATCAGGTAGATTGAGTGTAAACTGGGTATTTCACATTAGGCACAATTAGTTGTAAAGAAGAACAAGATTGAGGACAAATTGAATTTTGCACAGGGAACATAGAATTTATTTTAGAATGAGGTTAATTAAAGTTTGGTGATTGAAAAATAGTAGTTATTTGTTATGCCATGTTAATTGGGGGTTGATAAGATGAATTTTGAGTGAAAAAAAATTGATGAGGAAGTTGATTGAAATGTTGAGATATATTTTGAGAAAAATGTCGAGAAGGATTCATAAAGGTTTGTTGAGAAAAGTAAGGTCGTTAAGAATAAGATTTTTATGGTTGATTGAATGGCATGTTTGGTGTATTTAATGCTTGATTAAAAGGAGCTTGTGTTTTTTATTAGTGACAGCTACAAGTAATTGATTAAATCTGTGACAACATGATCCAGTAAAGTGCCCAGTTCTTTCACAGATTTGGCATTGTCGCATAGAGCCATTGTTGAAATTTTTACCTTTTTTTTGTTTCTATAAGGATCAAAAACTAATTCTAAAGAAAAATTTGTTGCTCTATGATTTTTTGAAAACCAAGGCTAATTCCATTTATGCTAATGCCATTGATTACATTCATTGTAAAGTTTTAATTATAATGAGAAACATTAAAACCAATGTTTCGATTGTAGCAAGTGTTTGCAAAATTTATGGAAGAAAGGTTTGCTTGACTTATTAATATAGAATGCTTGAAATTTCATTGATACCATTGACATTTGTTGGGGGTAATCCAAGACTTCCTTTTGAGATAGTAAGATTTACATTTGTTATGGATAGCAAGTGTATTCCAACATTTCTTCTTTCTAGCCTCCCTTATTGAGCAAGAGGCTTGTAAATCAATTCTTGATCATTAATACCACCTTCTTACATAGTTGCTACAACTGAATCATAATCACTAACAAAGCCATTACAAATGGCAAGTACTTAATACTCCTCATTGACTATGGAACCAACTGATCCTAATTGTGAAGCAAAATTTTGAATTTTCTAAATGTTATCACTAATTTACATGTCCCTTTTACTAATGGAATTTAGCTCAACCTTATACTGCATAATCTCGGATCTTGATTGTGAAACAAAATGGCTTTCAAGAACTGTCCAAATTTGATAGGTAGTATCATAATCACTCATTTTCTTGATGAAGTCTTGAATCATGGAACTGACTAACTAAGAAGCAATCATCTGATCTTGCCTTACCCAGTATCTAAAATTTTCATTAACAGTACCATCTTCATTCATCTTTATATGGCATGGTAAAACACCATATACAAAACCATCAATTTTGTAACTTCTAAGAACTCTGATAATCTATTTTCTCCATTCAGGATAGTTATCTTTATCAAGCTTGATGGATGATATATGATTATGAAATGTAATAAATTCTTGTTGTTGTTATGTAGTTCTCATGTTTCTTTGTATTTCTAAAATTGGATTTCTAAAATTGTTTTCCATTTTGCTTCCTTTAAGGATTACGAAGCTTTGATACTATCAAGGTTTTGAAAGAATGAAAAGAAAGAAGGAGAGAAAAGCTTTAATGAATAATACTTGTATTAAAGTTCTTGATAAGAGCAAGAACAATAGAAAAACTAATCAGGGAAGAGAGAGATTGCGAGTTGAAAATTGCCTAGCCTTCACTTAAGTAGTAGTTAGTTTGTTGTTAGTTACAACAAACTAATGTTATAGTCATCAATACCATCCGTGAAGGTAGGTCACAAACATATAACCACTTGTTATGCTAGCTTGTGACTTTGACATCCAAAATCACAACCATTTGTAGCAAGAACATAAGGTTATAGGTTATGCCTTACATGAAATCATAAGCCTTCTATCACGACGTCACATAAAATAATAGACAAAGTACATAAAATCATAAACATACTATCACTACACTTATATAAAGTCATGGGCATGTTGTTACTACACATAATAAATGACCCATAATCATATATTATTACTGCGTACAAGGCTTACACTAGATTGCACAATTTTGTAGCAAGGATGATATAAAATCATAGATTTTCTGCCACTTTACGCAATGGCTATAAAAGAGCATGAATGATCATTCATTAAATAATTCAAATTCTTTTTCATTCTTCATGGCAATAAATAATAATTAAATCAATAAAATAAAAAAACATCAAATAATTTTACATTAAAAAAGTTAGCTTTGATGTACAATGATAGTAGTCAATTCCTAATTCTCAAACATTACCCAAAAATGTTGTAATTATTTCCTATATAATTAATGGGTTGCACATAATTTGGTAATTTTATTTTTATAAATTAGATATATTAGTCATATTTCTTAAAATTAGTACAATTTAATCACATTAATGTTACATTTTGGACACTTTATTCATTTCTTATCGATTTTGTTATTTTAGGATATTTTTTGTCAGAAAACTTAAATTGAATCAAAATGAATATTACTAGTAAGGTTGAATTAAAATGAATATTACTAGTAAGGCCTTTGCTAATAGATGTTTGAAGAAAAAAGATTAAAAAATAAATAAATTAAAATCATCAAAATTTGCCTCGAATGACTAAATTGTCCATAAAATTCAAGTGATTATAGTACACCAATTTAAAGTAAAGTTACTAATGTATTTAATTTGTGAAACTAAAGTGATCTTAAGTATAATTTTTTTAATGAATTTCCTTTAAGTTTTATTGAAAATAAAAGAAAGAATATTTATTTATGGATTAGAAGCTAACAATCATTTTAGATAAAATATTGATTGAAGTTGGAGCCCAATTGTGCCTTTAATATAGTTACATCAATGGTTAGCACATTAGCTGGCTATCCATGAGATGGGATATGCACCATAAGTAGTTTAGAAGCAAGTGCCATATCCCTCACAAAGTGAAGGTCAAACTATAATTGTTTGGTTTGAGTATGAAAAACTGGATTAGCACTAAAAGTCACGATGCTCAAATTATCGCATCATATGGCTAGACAACCAAGAAGCACAACCTTCATTTTTGATAGTAGGGATTCGGTCCACATAGTTTAGTCATAGTGTTAGTAAGGGCTCAATACTCAGCCTTAGTGCTAGATCTAAAGTTAGTTGATTATTTCTTGTTGACCAAAAATTTGGATGACACCAAGGTACACCATTAAGTCGTTAGCAGGCCTTCTATCATTATAACAACTATCTCAATTAATATCAACAAAAACTTGTAAGAAAATTTGATTGGAAGGCTTGAGAAATAGTCTATGTGAAAGAGTTACATTAAGATATCTTAGTATGCATTTCACTTCATTCAAATGGAGAACTAAATGTTTAACTTTAAATTGACAAACTTTTTTCAACTGCATAAAGAAGACATGGTTGTGTAATGGCTAAGTGTTGTAATGCACCTATGATATTTCTATAATGAGATGGATTGTCATAAGCATCTCTTATATATGCTGATAACAAATAGTCAAAAGCCATAGAAGTGGCACCGAATTTAGAAGTTGTCATACCAGTTTTTAGAACTAGTTCTCTTGCATACTTGGACTATATGAGAAATGAATCTCCTTGTGATAATTCTGAGACTTCAATTCCTACGAAATAATTAAGTAATTTAAGATACTTTAGTGCAAACTTATGATTTAATGTAGAGATTAAAACTTGAACTTCACTTTCATGATTACCAGTGATGATAATATCATCAACATAAACAAGAAGGTAGATTATGGAAGACATTGTTTGTTTAAAAATAAAGAAATATCAACTCTAGATTGAGTAAATCCCATAAGCTTGAGAGCTCCTATAAGTGTAGAAAACTAAACTTATGAAGCCTATTTAAGACCATATATTTCTTTGCTCAATTTGCAAGCATGCTATGGATAGTTAGGATCTTCAAATCTTTGAGATTGGGTCATAAACACTTTTTCTTGTAATTCATCATTTAAGAATGCATTGTTTATATCTAATGGATGAATTTTTCACTTGTGAAAGAAAAAAACGATGAAGATAATTTGAATAGTAACTTATTTTACCATTGGGTTAAAGGTCTCTAAAAAATCAAAACCAAGGGTTTGATGAAAGCCCTTTTGCAACCACCATTGATTTTATCTTGTCAAGTGTATTATCAAGTAGCTTATTTATCCGAAATATCCATTTTTTTCTAATGATCTTTATGTCTTTTGGTGGAGGAACCAAGGTTCAATTATTATTTTTGATAAGTACATTGAATTGTTATTGCATTGAATCTCTCCAAAAAACATTAGATAATGCTTGCTTAACTAATATGGGCTCAATCATTATAAGATTAGCCACAACATTGTATACCTTTGGTTTGTAGGTATCAACTTTAAAAAAAGTGATCATAGAATGAACATTTATATTTTTAGTGGATGAAATATTTGAAGGTAAATTTGGTAGAGAAGTTTGGGAGGTGGCTAAAGATGTGGACAAGATAAGTGTACTAGATATAGATGAAGATTGTGAGGAATTATCATTTTAGTAGGGTGGATTATTGATCAGAGGTATAAAACTTGTGAGAGGGATTTGGATAGTGCTAGTACTTAAAGTAGCATTGTGATGAGAAAGAGAGATGGGTCTAGAAGCTTTATGGATAGTGAGAAGAATAGTTTTGATAGGAGCTGGAAATCTAGCAGTTGATCTGTTGTTAGACATAGAAGAGAAAGGAAACTAAGTTTTTGAGAAAATCACATCATGACTAAGAAAAGTGTAAGGAATAGATTTAGACATTAATTTGTGATAAAAAAAATGTAAGGAATAGATTTAGACATTAACTTGTGATCATTGTAGAGTCTTAGGCAAGGGTAACAAAGACATCCAAACACAAAAAAGATTGCGTAATCTAGTTTTTGTTTGAACAATATTTCAAAAGGTGATTGATCATAGAATGTTGGGTTAGGTAATCCATTAATTAGATAAGTGCTTATGAAACAAGCTTCATTTTAGGACTTCACAAATAATGAAGCATGAGATAACATAGTCCTTCCAAGCTCAAGCAAGTGTTTGTATTTTCGTCCAGTCAACCCATTTTGCTCATGAACATATAGGTAGGAGGTGTGATGAATGATGCTAATGGCATTAAAAAATAGGATGAGTACTTGAAATTCACCACCTCGATCATAGTGAAGAGTTTTAATTTTGTAATTGAGTTGTAATTCAGCCTATGCTCTAAAATCAATAAAAGCTTGATAGACATCACATTTGCGTTTTAAGAAATAAATCCAAGTAAATTGAGACATTTCATCTACAAAATGAACATAATTTTGATAGCCATTGCTAGATATAATAAGAGTAACCCAAACATTTGAATGTATAACTTGAAAAGTTATAGTGGCATAATGAGATTTGCTAACATAAGGGAGCTTATGGCTTTTACTAACTTGGCAAGTTGAGCATAGAATATGAGATGTATCGTCACTAAAGACAACATTGAAATTATATAAAGATTTTCCAGTAACTGGAATAGAAGTATAAGCTAGTCCCTGATGTCATACGATGAGACTAGCTGAGCCAAAAAATGGAGTGTAAAATAGGGTTGTTAATGGGGTAGGGTAGGGTCAAAAACCACCTCTTTGCCCCCATCCATTGATAGAGATCTACCCCTATCCTTTTTTATCATTATGGGGACTATTTGGGGATCATACCATGGGGAATAGGGATCCCATCAGTGAACAAAGACCTCCAATTCTGATTTGGCTTTAAAAATATTTTTCTGTAAATAAAAAAACGAAACCAAACATGTAATGTAATTAACCTACAATCGTGTATGATCATTTACAATAAATAAAAAAGAATTTTGAGTGTTGTCTAATCAACTAATTGTATCATTCTTATTTTTTTCAAATTTATTTTGATAAAAGCTATGTTTTAATAATTATAAATGGAATTATGTTGTAGAAGGACTTGATATAGTATTGGAAATTGAGGATGTTGATCCCCTAGTGAAAAAATTAGATGGTGAAGACAATTGTAGATCAAACACATAAAGACCATTAACTTAACGACCCTAGAGTAAAGTTTTTCCCTTCACTTTATCCTTAACACAATAATAAGCAGGATGAAATTCAAAGAAAATATTATTATCAACAACAAATTTTGAGACACTCATGAAGGTTCTTAATTGAAGATTTTCTATATGTATAAATAATTACACGAAAGTCAATTTTTTTTATAACTCAAATAAGTAACCAAGACCTAGATAAAGGGTAAAGATGCCAATTCATGGAATCTTTTTGCAAGCTCTATACCAATTTGGCCTAGTAGATCTCACAAATGTGCATTAAGCAAATAACATGATAGAAAGTGAAAAATAAGATGCTTAATTCAATACACAACAAAAAAACTAGTAGTAAGGAAGAAAAAACTACGTAAACACACAAGTGATGGTGTGCCTCCCAAGCTCTTAACAAAGCTAACAACATGCATAAATATAACAAACAACAATAGCATGCGAAACGTCATACATACTGAAAAACAATAAAGGATTTTCAATCACTTCAAGACCTTAAGTGTGTGAATATATTCAGTAAATGATAATTGTACTCTCATAACATATAAACAGACATGTATAGAAAACCATAATAAAGAGTCTGATACCTGGTACACTTTCAGGGTAAGGAGATACATACTCCTTAGAGACTCCCACTAAACTAGTATACAAATAACAAGCAAAAGCAATATAAATTAACCAAGAAGCATATAGATTAATTTAATATAATAAAATGAAAAAATAGAAAGTTATAGGCATATAACATAGAAAAAAGAAATCATGTGATAACATATAACAAATAAGCTTTCTAATTAGAGTCTACATCTATTATGTTAAGACTTACACTATAGAAACTTAGATTATACTATAACACAAATTAATCATGTATAAATACAATGAAGAGTCCAATATTTGATGTACAATCAGCTTAAGAAGATATTGACTCCTTAAGAACTTGTTGCAAACATTAAAACAATAGAAAGTAAAACATTTAACAGAAATAAATTAATGTAGTAAACATTAATCACAAACAGTTAGTAACAAATAGCAGATATGTTATTTGAATAATTAGAAAACATGTGATAAATATTAAAGATTTCTAATCAGAGTTTAAACTTCAATAAGTAGAAACATACAATATTTATACTTTGATTGTACTAGTCACACATTAAAACATGCATAATATTATATATAATGAGGTAAACCTACATAGAAACCCTATCTATATGGTAACATCCTCGGGTTACTTATGCCAACCATATAATAGCAAACAAATCTACTAAGTAACATAATAATTGGAACCCAAACAAAAATAAAACTCTCATTACTTCTATCAGTCAGAACCTCTTTCTGAACTACCTATTACTTCCCCTATAATAACCTGGTTTGACACATGATCCCGGCTCTCCTCCAAAGATATCACCATATAATATAGTGTGATTAGTAACCATGAATCAATATATAAAAAGAAATAAACAATCAATCTTAAGGACCACCCTCAATCACAAACAACCAAAAATCATTATGGGAAACCCTTTCACCACAATTCATAAATTATCTACATGTGACACACAATCACCCACGTATCACACACAACTAACGATTTCTTAACTCAATCTCATAGTGTTGTTTCTCATATAGAAAATAAAATAGTCCTAAGCTCAACACTTAATCATTCTATTTTTCCCAGAACACTCAACCGAGACATGACACACAACCATACAAGCTCATCACATAAATCCTACTTATAAACACTACCTTAAGTACTCACTACTGAAGAGCATGGTTTTTCCCACATAGTCATGAATCACTAATACCTAACAATACTCAAGGTAATAGTAATCCAAAAATAGAAACATGAGATGTAAATTTGATAGAACTCTACTACATATTTTTAAGATAAGAAATAAGAAAATAAAGGATATCTATAGAATTTATCTAAGCTTACAACCAATCTTACTATGGACCTCACCATGGGCCTCACCAACTACCTCACCATGGCCATGTCGAAGGGTGTGGTTTGGCCCTTGGTGAGCTACCTTGTTGGGGTGCCAAAAATTATAATTTTTTGTTTCAAAAATTATCGAGTAATTTTCATAAATTTATGCACCAAAATCAAGCCAAAAATACAAGCGAAAATGCACAATCTAGCATGCACACTATGAAAAAAAATCACGTGGTGTGTGTAAAAAAGCTCACATATAAAGTGTATCTAACTATGTGTGTATATATATTATCGATCCGCAATAACCAATCTTATACAGAGGAAGACAAAATGTTGAGTAAAATAAACAAACTCTATATTTAGCATATGAGAATCCAACATACAAACACAAGTACGATAGGACTTACATTAGCTATGTTAGGAATACGAAGAATGTAATTTAATTGAAAATATTTAGTAGGAACATAAGTATAGCAAAATGAATTGGTACTAATAGAGTTAATAGAAAGACCATTACCATTACCACTGAGTAGTTTTCTGCACCATTAAAGGATTGAAAGAAGGTCAAGTTACTTGGATCAGTTGTAATATGGTGATTATCACTAGAATTAGGATACCAGTGAGGTTCTTATGTTTGCGCAGGAAAAGCTTGAAAAGCTGGTAAAGGTAAGTATTAATTGTGAGATGTTGGTGGAAATTGGTTTTGTGGCATTATTGGATAGTAGTGTGGATGAGAGTTATAAGGTTAAGAACCTAGATTATGGTGGGTATTAAGGAGGTTGAAATGTAGAATAATAAGCTTGCATAGGAGGTCTCTGTTAGGAATATGAATTTGGTGCTTGTAGAGGTTTATAGGTATAAATTTGTGGTGGGATTGGTGGTGGTGCCTAATTATTGGTGTTCATTACTGATTGTACAATGTTTTTATCAAAATGATGGCAAAAATTAACAACCAAATGACTCAATTGACAACAAAGTTGACATTGAGATTTGCCTCTTCCTCTACCAAAATTGGGTCATCGAAAGGAATGGAAGATTGTGGATAAAGTTGTTGGGAAGAATCTTGTTAGAATTGTTGATTTGTACTAGATGGATGAGTTGAGATTTTATCAAACACTTTGGGTTCATCAATAAAGGTTGATTTTTTAAGTTGATTAAGGGTAATGGTGAAGTGACTATGATATTTCTTCTCTTAAGTCTACATTCATGGCTAAGTAAGAGTTCTTCTTCATCATCTATAGTGATAGATTCAGATAACATTCTTTCAATAAGGGTAGAGAATACATTGTCACGAAACTCATCAAGCCCACCAAGGATATTCATGAGTTTTTTCTCTTCTGGTAATCTATAGCTAGCACCCTCAAGTTCATCAACATATAGTCAATGATTCTTGGAGATCCTTTTTTGAGTGTTTACATTTGTTCTTTTACATGTATAACATGAGCTCGTGACTTAAATGCATAGGAATTTTTCAGTTTTATCCAAGCATCTTTGGAGGTGTTGAAACTTGAAATTTGCTTATGAATTTCATTTTTCATACATGACATTAATCAATAACTAAGCATTCCATCTTGTTTCCCCTAAGTTTTAAAATCTAGGTTGGTGGTGTCATCGGATAAAATTGGGTTTGGAAGATCATTTGTAATGTAATTATCTAGCTCTAAACTACTCAAGATTTTTAGTATTTGATGCTTACATATTGTGCAATTGTGATGGTCTAGTTTAATTGAAACTAAGATATTATGAAAAGTAAATATATCATGATTAAGAGAAAGGTTGTTGAGTTGTGAAGATGTGTATCAATTATCACCAGTTGGTCTACTACTCTTGCAAGCTTCTCTCAAGCTTATTGAGCTTGAAGCTCTAATACCATGTGAGATTTCAACTGTATGGCAAGAAGATATTGTAGAGAAGAAAAAAGTATTACAAAGATGAATATCATTTTGTAACTATTTTGTATCATTCTCCTTATGTAAATTAAGTGTAATACATTGATGTATTTATAAACTATTTCTTATGTACTAATTAAAATTGTACTACACATATTTGAGCTAATGTATAGCAGTATATTATTGTATGAAATAATTTATATAACACATGTACAATGCAATTACATTCCTTTGAGTAGTGCATATGAACTTGAGGATCTGTATGTCAATGATGACTAGGTAGTTTATCAGTAGAAAACTTCATTCGTGACTATATGCTAATAAACGTTAGAGGTGGGTATAGGTTACTTAGATTGGTTTTTAAGTTGTTTTATAAGATGACCTTACTTTGACAATCTTGGAAAACCTAAAACCTTAACCAACTTGTGACCCCCAAAAAAACCAACCTTCAAGTCAACTCAAAAGGTTAGTTTGAAGGAGATTGGTTTGGTGGTTTTGGGCTTATAAACATACTATAATATAAAAGCATCATCTGATTGAAATAAAAAACATACCTTATAATTTAACTTAAAATTTATTACCATCACATTTTCTATTTACTTAATCTCTTATCACCAAAAAGTGATAAGATGATTTTAGTAAGTATTATGCAAATATAGAATCGTAGTTGTTTTTAAGATTAATTATTAAAAACTTTTTACAGGATAATTAAAAAATTTAAAAATTAAAGTGTACTTAACAACTTACTGAATATTTTACCATCACATTTTCTATTTATTTAATCTCTTATCACCAAAAGGTGATAAGATGATTTTAGTAAGTATTATGCAAATATAGAATCGTGGTTGTTTTTAAGATTAATTATTAAAAACTTTTTATAGGATAATTAAAAAATTTAAAAATTAAAGTGTACCTAACAACTTACTGAATATTAGATGGAGCTGTAGATCCAGATAAAATTTCATATTGTCAATTAGGAACATGCAGTATATATAGTAATGTAACAAAAATTATTAATTTAAAGATTTTGACCAATTTGAAAGTAACTTAAGTGAGACGTGTAACGTGAGTAATGATAATGACTATAAATATTCGATTGAGAGTCTAATTAAGTGTAGATTTTATAATTTTAAATAAATTTTAATTTATAGTTATAATATATAAAGTAATAATTAAAAATATATTTTAAAAATTAGTATGTATTAATATTATAAGTTTGGTTCATTCAATTTTCATAACTTTTGGACATATAACCAAACTTACAATGTTAGTTTTGATATTTTTTTGAACCTATTTGAACCTATCAACCTCAGAAAAAATAGGTTCGGTTTGATCTTTGACTTAGGTTGGTTGGTTAGTTTTTGAAAAAAATGCGCTCAACCATATGCAAACAGACTTGATGTTGAATGCGTGTGGTGAGTTACATGTGTTGTTGAATTTGTTAAGCCATATTCTATAGCATTCTCTCACATTTGCAAGCCTTCCATCAGCTTCTAGAAACCTTCCTTCATCCTATTATGTAAGCCTTTTATTAGCTTCTATAAGTCTTCCTATACTTCTCCTTACATTAATCCTCAGAGTTTTGGAATATCCATCATATCTAAAAAAAGGTCTCCATTTGTTTTTTTCCAAATTTGATGATTCATAAATGTCATAAAATCTTTTATAACTAAATGTAAATCTTAGCCTACACATTGTTATCTTTCAAGGGTGTTATTACTTACAATGAAAATGAAAATGAACAAGGGAATCGGTGTCATTTGGTTTATTAACTTAGATAAAATAAAATTACTAAAAAAAGTGATACCTTTATTAACTATAAAAGGTATACATTTGGATTTATTTTCAAATTAATACATTAATAATCATATATTTAACAAAAGGTATAATAATGGTCAAGTTTTGAAAAAAATAATTTATACAAAGATAATTATTTTATTTTTATAAAAATATTTATTATTTTATGTATTTTCTCACTATTTTTTTGTTCACTTTGTTACAAAAATAATGATATCCACCTCCATTATCCTATTTGCCCTATTCTTAACAATACCTCATTCTTTCTTGCATCAATCATCCTTCACTATTTGTTGCAAAATAATCTAAAAATGTAATTTTTATCGAAACTAAAGTTAGAAAACCCCCAAATCATTTGAAGTATCAACTCTACAAATGATCGCAACTATCGTCAGTTCATTTCCTTAGATATTCTTGACACTCTTATCCCTTTTTGACCAATTTGTCTTCGACCAAAACTACTTTCATCTTAATTTTAATCGAATATAAGGTGGTCGAAAAGGATTAAAAGGTTAGTGAGATCAAAGAGAATGAGTTGGTATTAATGGTGGTCAAGAGCAAAGATGGGTATAACAAATAAGTTGGTGGTGGCCTAATCATAACTTCAGTAAAAGATGTAGCTTTGGATTGTTATGTAGCAAACAATGAAATTGATTGGCATAAAGGAATAAAGAAATATGGGAGATAGGAAAGAAATGATGATAAAGATTGATAGTAAATATTAGGGTAATATGAGATGTTTTCGTATTGAAACATATAAAAAATGAAAAAATACATAAAATAATAAATATTTTCAAAAATATAAAATTACTTTTCTCTAAATTAGTTTTTTTTAAATTGAACCATTGATGTATCTTTTATTAAATGAGGACTACTATTATATTAGTTTGATAATATGGATATAAATATTTACATTTTATTTAATAAGGATACTACTAAAATATCAAACCCATTAAAAGAGGAATGTTAATGTCACCTAAATTTGTACTCATATTAATTATAGTATAATACGTTATTAGTTTTTAAAAAATGAATCATTTTTTATTTCTAAAGTTATTTAGCCACATATCATACTTTAATTAATATGAGTACAAACTTAAGTTCAAATTTATGAACTTATGATTACCCTTAACTAAAAATATATTATAAATGTAATAAAGATCCCACAAATTTAAAAATCATTTACATTTTTTTTCTATTTTCTAAATTCATAAAATGCAATTACAAAATTATAGCTTATTTTAATATTTTCTTTTATTTTATATTTTTCATAATTAATTTTAAAAGAACATTTAAATAAATTAAAATTTGTATTCCAATTCCTTATAGTTCTTTAATAAAGGTAAAGAAAGGAAATGAGTTTTTACACTCCATTTTTTTCTATTGTAATTCATTTTTATTCTTATTTTGATTGTTTTTCATTATAGATTAATAAATGGACCTCAAGTTCTATCTATAAAGTTCATAGTTCACAAATTATGATAGGAATATCACAAGTCATGTGCTTCATTCCAACGAATCATAGACACCATGTTAAGGTATAGGTAACATGTTAAGCTTAGGTAACATCAAGTTAAAGATATAAGTTTGAGTTTCAATTATGAATATATGAGATATATTGCATAAAAAAATCAAATTCTTAACCTAAAACGATGTTCTTTACATTTGTGATTAATTATCTCAAGCTAGCAAAAATTCAACCTAAAACTAATTGTATCATATTCAATAATATAATATAAAGATAAAAACATTTTTATTACATAAATTAAAAAAATGAGAATAAGATTAATTCACACACGATTTTTGATAGCTATCATCGACAATGTTCTAACGAATTCAACGAAGTTCTGCGATAATTATAATATTTAGGACTTTATATGTTAAAAAAAAAGAGAATATATAATATGTTAAATATGCTAAGGATCACATATTTTTTAGTTTAGATATAAAACCTTATATTTATTAATTCTATCGGAGTACTAGTGATGTAAGGCTTCACGTATTTTAACTCATATGTAATCTTATATCGAGTGGCTATATCGTAGTTATGATATCCTTAGTAGAATTTCTACAACCGTCACCAAATACAAAGCTTTATATATTTTCATAAAACATATATAATGTTTTATATATAATCCAAATGTAAGGTATTACTTGACTTTTGATGCGATCTTACGAAATTGTATGGGAAAATCACTAGACTTTGGTAGTGATGGCTATCAACGAACTTATTGAGTCTAATTTTATTACAAATTTATTGAAGTTATTTAATAAAAAATATTTTGATATGTTATGTAACTCTACGTGTTGGGAAGACATTTTGTTAGTCTGGAATTTATTTATCGAAAAGCAAATATGTGGCTTTACTCAAACTGAAACAAGATTTCTATTATGGGCTAAAATTAGGCTGGTCGGTGAGCTCGGCCTAAGCCCTTTACAGGCCCTTTTAAATAATCTAAACTGGTTTCTAACGTCGTCGTTTTGAGAAGTATGAAGCACAAAACCCTGATTTATCTGAAGTTTCCGAAAGTTCGAAGTGGAACTGAGAAAGGAGAAACATAGAGAGTGGAGGAATGGGTCGGAGATTGGATCTGTTTCTGTTTTCTATTGTTGTTCTATGTGGAACTGCGTTTTCTGATCTGATTCTCTCCAAGGTCGAGAGACGTGTAAGTTTCTGACTCTCCTTCAATCTTTTCTCGTTTCTGCATCTATGACTTCTCATTTTTCAGTAATATCTGTGGTTTCTGATCGTTTGGGGTTTAGGGATTCATTTCCCTAAGTGCAATTTGATCCTATTATATGTTGAATATTTTGGATGCGTTGTTAATTGAATTTTTTTTATGAGGCAAGTGTTTTTATAAATTAATTTTTTATTGATACGATAGGATCACATTTTATCGTATGATATGCTTCATTTACTTTGTTTCACTATCTCTGGAATTTGATCCCATTGGGGTAATTTTCTTTGGTTTTTCTCCGAAGTTACTATTTTTATGTATAGAGTTAAGACTGTTGACTTTTGTTTGACCTCGATGCAGATAGATGCTAGATCACAAATTATTCGCGTCACTTCGACACTGAAGGTACCCGAATTACACTTTTCGTCCCTGCGTTTATTTATTTGAATGCGTATAGGATTTATTGGGATATCAGAAAATATTACCAACTCTACCTCTTAGTGTGAATTTATGAATTTTTTTTTATAATTAAAAAGTCTACTGAAAGACACTATAGAAAGACTTTGTTGACAATTTGTAGACCAATTCTAACTGCAAAGAGGAGAAACAGTGGTAGATAACCCTCATTTCAAATTTTCATTCCCTGTTTATATGGGCAAAATGTCTAGGTTTTTCCCTTACATGCTTATTTTTTGCAGGTGGAAAATGCAGGAAGCAATTTGGTTGAAGTTGTTCATTTGGCTTTTCCTGACAACCAGGTTAAACATTTGGCATATCTGTCAGTGACCCATAATGAAGGAAAAGGAAAGACAAAAGGCTCAACTGTTAGTTACCCTGTTAAAGCTGACCACCTTGAAGACGCGCCTTCTTCCCTGAACTTCTATTCGGTATCTTTACCGAAAAGATTGGGTAAAGGGGACATCATAACTTTTGATGTTTTGGCAGTCTTCACCCATGTGTTGAAGCCATTTCCTGAAAAAATTACCCAGGCTGATATACAGCTTCTCGTCCTCCAGGAAAGTGCCCACTATCTCTCTCCTTATGTAGTCAAGTTCCAATCACTTAGTGTTAAACTACCAGATGCACGAATTGAATCGTACACAAGACTAGAAAATACAAAAATTCAAGGCTCAGAGATCAAATATGGTCCCTATGAGAATCTTCCTCCGTACTCATTCTCTCCCATTATGGTTCATTTTGAGAGCAACCAACCTTTTGCTGTGGCTAAGGAGCTGATACGAGAGATAGAGATTTCCCACTGGGGTAATGTCCAAGTGACAGAGCAATATAACATTATCCACGAAGGTGCTCAAATCAAGGGGGAATTTTCAAGGTCTAAAGGACATTTTTGACCATATAGTTTACATTGAATAAAAATGTACTTGGGAATTATAATCTAATTCATTTTTGTATTTATGCTCTAGGCTTGATTATCAAGCTAGGCCACATGTAAGAGGTGCATACGCCGTTAGGTATTTTGTTGCAAAATTGCCACCAAGAGCCCATTCTGTCTATTACAGGGATGAGATTGGTAACATTTCAACTTCTCATTTATGGGGTGATTCAAAAAAGGTAAACATTTAACTCATCCAGTTCTCTTCATGGTTGTTTCCTGTAATTAAATTACATTACTCGTAATTTTTTACAGACAGAACTGGAAATTGAACCTAGATATCCAATGTTTGGTGGTTGGAGAACTGCTTTTACCATTGGATATGGCTTACCACTTCATGACTTCTTATTTGAGTCGGAAGGAAAGCGCTTTGTTAACATCACCTTTGGCTGTCCTATGTATGACTTAGTTATTGACACGCTGACTGTCAAGGTTTGTAAAATTTATTATTTCTCATTATTTAATTCTTTTCCATTTTTTTCCCATTTAGGAGTTTGAAGTAGGCTTCTTTTTTTTTGGGCCAGTGGGGGGGGTGTGCTTTTGTATATGATCTGTTATGTATAGAAATTTGTAGTTTAATTGTGGCCTATTGCAATACAATACTATAGATTTCTGATTCTTTTATCTTGTGACTGAAATACAGGTTGTTTTACCTGAGGGTTCCCGAGACATATCTGTGCCTGATATATTTCCTGTAAAACAATGGCAAGAGGTACTTATCTTTTGATGTGATCTGAAATTCACTGCCCATATAATTTTTAAGACATTATTTTACTTACCTTTTCTATTTAAAATGGCTTGGTTTCATCTTAAGAAATCTTTGGTATGTGATTCACTGCAGACCAAATTTTCCCACTTGGATGTTGCTGGTAGACCAGTGATTGTGCTGGAAAAGGCCAACGTTGTGCCTGAGCATAATCAATATTTCCAGGTATTACTGTAGTCTCTATATCTAAGACCTAGGTGATTGTGATGAAAATGATGCTCGCAATAAATTGAATAATGATATTTTAATTTCTTTTTTCAAGCTGGTCCATACATGTGTACATTTTCATATTCATCTTTTATAGTGGAGAAGATGATTTATCAGTACGATTGAAGATGACAAAGATCCTACTTAGCGTAGGAGCTGTTTCTGAATGAAGAATTGAAAACTTCAATCAAGGAATTGAACTGCTAAAGGTTCAAACCAGAGGGGAAAGCTTCATTTCTTGAGGATCAAGTCCCAAATTACAATCAGTTAGGCAATCATTCAATCTGCCCACACCCTTTGCCTGAACTATTCTATAAAGAGAATTCTGTTATGCTAAAGACAAAAACAACCACCTCAGCTTAATACTAAAATTGGAAAACTAGCTAAAGCAAAGGGGTAAAAAGAAAATAACACCTCAGCACAAATAAACTACAATCAACCATCAAAAAGGACATGTTAAGTAAATGACTTAATAAATTGTAAGAAAACTGTAAATAAACTATGATCTACTACATCAATCATCCTCTCGTGAAATTGAAGACTCTCCTGAGTCTTCTAGAGTAAAGACGCCATTATCTGGAGGGAAATAAGGATATATATATATATAGGAGATATGTCCAAATGCTCTAGCAGATCAACAACATAAGCATTTTCCCCATTCTTGTGATAAATCTTGAAAGTATCCAACTTCTGATCGTGAAGCTTTGAGTATGCACCTGTGGGAGTTCTGCCCTTGCTGATGTGAACCATAACCAAATCCCCAATTGAGAAACTCTTGGCTCTCTTCTTTGTATCAGCCAATGACTTGTACTTTGAATTAAAAATCTCTAAATGTTGCTTGACTTCTTGTAACATCTGTTGAATTTCAGCAGTTGTTTTAAGAGCAGCACTACTCTGTTATAGGGAGAGCAGTAAGGTCGGTAGTGAAACTAGGAACCTTAGTGTAAACAACCTCAAAGGGATTTTTTCCAGTAGATCTATCAATCATTCCATTGAATGCAAATTCAGCCCATGTCAATACCAAATCCCACTGTTTTGGCATACAACCCGATATGCACCTTAACTTATTCCCCAAAGTCCTGTTAATGACATTTGTTTGCCCATTAGTTAAAGGGTGACATGTGCTAAATTTCAAAGAGGTGTCAAACCTTATCCATAATTCACGCCAAAAATGTCCTTTAAACTTAACATCTCTATAAACCCCATGTAGACGCACAATTTCTCTAAAGAAAATACTTGATTTGCATCAAAAGACTCTCTACAGGCAACGAAATGTGCCATTTTGGAGAATCTATCAACCACCGCTAGAATTAGGGCTAAGCATCGGTTCAAAACCGTCGATTTTAAGATAATCCGAATCCGATCCGATCCGAAGCAAATTATGAATTTTTCAATCCGAATCCGATCGGATAGGGTCAAAATTTTAATTTAAATAAATAAAATGAAAATTTACATAAATAACCAAATTATGAATTATTCAATCCGATCCGAACCGCTATAAATGTCAATCCGAATCCGATATAATTTCAATCTATAAAATGAAAAATTACATAAAATCAAAGAAAAATTTAAAATAAAAAATGTGACAACATGATTAAAAACAGTTCAACAAAAATAATCAAAATAAAAAATTCAATATCAATTACATAATTTAACTCCAAATATACATAGTAATAATTTAATTCCAAAAAATTCAATATCAATTAAATAATTTCACATAATATGATCAGGTGCCACCAATTTATCATGGTTGGAAAATAACGACTGCATAGTGTATTGAACATTAACCTATAAAGAAGAATAAGTTATTTACTCCGTAACTGATTCTCAGATCATAAATAAGAGCACTTTACAATAATCCTATAAGGATTTACCCATTAATGGTGAAGTCACGCTGTAAACAATTTCTCCAGCGAATATAATCGCGCTTGCCGCAATCAGGAGGTCTACTGAAATTATCATCAAACTTTTTACTAGGCTTTCTTGCACAGGTGCTAAAACTTGAAACCTGTTCCATATCCATATATAGATCTTATTAAAATTTCACAATATTCAGAGCACAACAAACTGAACATGATTTCCTATAATGGATGACTCAATTAGTATACATTTGAACTGGGAAATACGCAGAGATTAATTTAGTAGATGAACCTCAACAGATCAAACATAAGCTATGATTTCATACGCTATTTATGACCCACACAGAAAATAAAAATTTAGAAAAAGCAAAAGTTCAAACAAATCTAACCCTCTGTTGAAGGACGATGAAGAACAACGAACCGTGACAGGAAGATGAAGAACACCGAACAATAAGCAGCGACAGGCGAACACCGAACAGCAAGCAGTGACAGGCGAGCAACGACTGGAATGAGCGACGGGGGTGGAGTCGAGTATGAGAGACAGAGAGAGATGGCGGCTGCTGAAAAAAGATTTAATTTAGGTTTTGTTTTGTTAAGAGATGGGCAATGGGCGCTGTATATTAATTATAATATTATAATATATTATTAATTATTATATATATTTTTAAATAATATATTAAATATATCGGATCGGATTAGATTATACGGATTTGAATATTTTTAATCCGAATCCGATCCAACTTCGGATCGAAACCACTCAATTTTTTCGGATTTTTCGGATTGATCGGATATGTTGCTCACCCCTAACTAGAATAGAATCCATGTGTCTTTGTGTTTTAGGCAAACCTAGCACAAAATCCGTACTTATGTCTTCCCAAATACTCGAGGGAATAGGCAGTGGTGTGTATAACCCAGTATTCTGAGCAACTCCCTTTGCTGATTGACAAACTGGGCAACTCTTTTATAATTTCTGTAATGTCCCTCCTCATGTGTGGCCAAGAGTACTTACCCACCATGTTTTGGATGGTTTTGTCTCTACCATGATGAGCAGCAAGCCCACATGAAGCTCTCTTATCAGATGCTCCCTCAGGGATGTCTTTGGCATACATAATGATCCTAGAGGATCTTCACAATATATTTAATTTATTTAAATCAAATATTATATAATATAAATTTATTTAATTATTAAACCACTGCAAGCTAATGGTTTAAAACAAACTTGTTTTAACCATTCGAAATGAAAGGTCTTAAAACAATTTGAGATTTAAACCATTTGCTATTTGTGGTGTAAATTCATTTATTCATTTTTAGCTTCTTGTTTTGGGAAAACCAACGTGTATATATACTTTCATTATGAATGAATTAGATGCGAGAAAATTGAAAGAAGTTTCATAGCTTTGTTGTTTTTTCTCTAGTATCATAAATTTTCTCTCATATTAAGAAGTCAACTTCCAAAGAGAAGCAATGACTCTTTATTACTACTAAACGTTCTATCTCCTAGAAGTTTTAGATCATATTAGTGTTTCCTTCAAAAAGAATCCTTCATGAATTAGATAGTCTTCTTCAGGTTGTTTGCTGTTTTGCATTTTAACCACTTCAAACCAAAATCACCATCTCCTGAGTATTACTTTTTTAAGAGATTAAAAACTCACAATCTCACTTTTAACAACAGTGAGAAGATAAGTCCTACTTGATGCATCTGTCACCACATTCTGTTTGCCATTCTTATGGTGTAAATGAAGTTAAACTTTTGTAGAAAAAGTGCCATAGCATGCATACTATTTAAATGCTTTTGTGAGTTAAGAAATTGTAAAGATTGATGATCACAGTACAAAACAAACTATTTTTGCACAAGATAGTGCTCCCAATACTTGAAAGCTCTTGTTCATAGATAGTCCATTTTTTTCTAGCATCATTGAGCTTTTCACTGAAATATTCTATCACCCTTCCTTCTTGTTTGAGTACAATCCCTATTCCAATCCCATGTGCATCAGTATTTACCTCAAACAAGAGGTCAAAATCTGGTAAAGCTAGTATGGGAGCTGTAGTCAATTTTGTTTTACCAAATCAAAATTCTTTTATCGATCTTCACCCCAATAGTACCTTCCTCTTTTTTTTTTTTAAATACTTGGTTAAAGGAGCAACAATAGTGCTAAAGCTTTTTATAAATCTCCTATAAAAATTGCAAATCCAAGAAAGCTCCTTAACGCACTTACATTTTTGGGAGGTGGCCAATCTTGGACTGCCTCTATTTTCCTTTCATCCACAGATATACTTTTTGAGCCAATTACAAATCTCCAAAACACTAGTTTTTAGTTAGAAACTCACTTCTTGAGGTTGAGAAATAGCTTGTTTTGCATTAAGACCTCAAGTACCTCCCTCAAGTGTTGTAAGTGTTCATTTTCAGTCTTGCTAAATACTTGTTTGTTATCAAAATGAACAACTATAAATTTGCTTTTGTAACATTGAAGTACCTAAGTCGTTAACCTTATGAAGGTGCTTGGTGCATTGCACAAACCAAATGGCATGACTTGCCATTCATATAACCCCCTTCTTAGTCTTGAATGTTGTTTTTCACTCATCCTTTGGCTTTATCCTTATTTTATGATAGCAACTACTTAGGTCTTGTGTTGAAAAAATAGTTGCACCCACTAGTTTTTCAAGCATATGCTCCAAACGAGGGATTGGAAACCTGTACTTTACTGTGATTTTATTAATTGCCCTATTATCAATGCACATTTTACTACTTCTATCCTTTTTGGGTACTAGTAGTGGTGGAACAGCACAAGGACTGAGGCTCTCTTTAATATGGCTCTTTTGGAATAGATCTATCTTCTACCATATTTTGAAGGGTGTCATATTCATTAGGACTCATCCTATAATCGGGAATGCTGGGCAGTTAGTCCCTGGTATAATGTCAGGAGTAAGGTCATCCTTGTATATTTCTGAGAGACGGGAGCTTAGAGGGCAATTCTTCAGGAGTAAGGTCAGCATACTCATTGAGCAGGTTTTGTAAGGGAGGTGTTGGGGTATTTGTGTTTTCAGATATCTCTTTGATTAACAGACAACTAGATGTTGGGACCTGATGTCTTTTAATAACTCATTCCTAGAAAGTGTCAACAACATGGGTTTTTCTTGCATCTTATCAACAGATTTTAGAACCTTTTTCCCTTGTGGCACCAGCACAATCTTCTTGTTATTTTAAATAAAGGAATAGGTGTCGTCTTTGCGCTTGTGTACAGTGTATCTTTCAAATTTCAATGGCCTACCCAAAATGATGTGACAAGAATCCATCTCCAAGACATCACAATCAATAACATCATGATAATGCCTCCCTATTGACATAGGTATTTTACTTGTTGCGGAGACACTAGTTTCAAGCCCCATTCCTTATCCAGCCAACCTTGTAGGGCCTAGAAAGTTTGAGTAGTGAGCCCCATTGACTTCACTAATGTTTTAGAGAATACATTCTCACTATTTTCCCATCAACTATGACATCACAAACTTTTTTCTTTATTGTGCAGTTGGCCGGGAAAATTTCATGTTTTTGAGTGTTATCGGGCTCCCTTGGCACCAGTAAAAGCTTCTGCAAAATACCTGTGAAGATGTCACCTTCATCCCCTTCTATGACAGCTACCTCATCAAACTCTTCACCATCACCATCTTCAAAAACTTCCTTCCTATCCTCCATTCCTTCTAGTAGGTTAATATTTTTTCCTAAGACACTTGAGCAATTGCCTAGCTGGTTACACTTGAATCATTTTGCAATAGAAGGCTTGGGATACAAATTTGGCTTTTGGATAATAGGCATTTGGTCAAGGCTTTAGGAGGTAAATTGGATGTCGATTATGGACCTCCTTTGTGGTTACTGAGGGTAGGTGTAGATTGGGAATTGGTTGGGGAATAAGCTTTGTTGGTTGGGTAATCAGGGGAGAGTGTTCTTTTAGGGATGCTACTCCTCGAGAATCTTTGTAACTGAGCTTCATATCTGATTGCCTCTGGAAAGGTGGATACATTTCTCACATCTACTTTGCTCATAAGAGGTTTTCTAAGACCTGAGACAATCCTCAAAACTTCCTGAGATCCACTTTCTTCAAGATCATTTTTTTGCTCTTAACTCATGAAATTCATCTACACAATCAGTCACATTCCTGCTTCCCTGTTGACAGTGATGGTATTGTTTGTACAGGGTCTGAAGATAGAAGGTAGAAACTGTTCTTGCATTAAACGGTTCATACAACACCAAGAGCTGATGGGCAACTCATCATGCCTCTTCCTTCTTGTCTGTATCCTATCTCACCATGCACTAGCAGTACCTTTGAGCTTATATGACACCATTTTCACTTGTTTATCTTCAGGCATCTCAAGAAACCTAAAGAAATTGTCTACATTTTTGACACAGTCCAAAAACTCAGCTAAATTCATCTGTCCACTATAGCATGGTATGCCATTCTTCGTGCAATAGCCAAGGAAGTCAGGGGTCCTACAACGATAGGTGTTGGGTGTTTGTTGATGATGTTCAAACTTGGAATTGTGAGTGGTTTGTTGGTATTGAGTAATCTGGGGGTTGCGATTAGATGAGGAAAAGTTGTTACGAGTTTCAGTTTCAGGGTTCTGGGTGAAACAAAGGCTTGGGGTGTTTAGGTAAGTCAAAATTGGTGTCGAAGATGAAGGTTGGTGGTTACGAGGAGTGGGTCTAAGAGCTTGAAGCTCAGGCTCACCATCTCTATCTTTAGTTGCGTTATGGATTGACAAAATTTATCCAAAAAGACTGTCATGACTGTTTTCTGGTCTTGTTCATGGAGATATGAAGTAGAGTTTTCGCAAGGGGATCATTGTCCACCCTGCATGAATCAATTACATGGGATTTTGACATCGCAGCCCAGGGAAAAATTTGTTGCTCTGATACCGATTAGTGTAGGAGCTGTTTCTGATTGAAGAATTTAAAACTTCAATCAAGGAATTGAACTGCTAAAGATTCAAACCGGAGGGGAAAGCTATTTTACTTGAGGATCAAGTCCCAAATAACAACCAGTTAGGCAATCATGCAATCTGCCCACATCCTTTGCTTGATCAAATTAGCCAAGGCAAAGGGGTAAAAAGAGAATTCTGTTATGCTAAAGGCAAAAACAGTCACCTGCCACCTCAGCTTAATACTAAAACTGGAAAACTAGCTAAAGCAAAGGGGTAAAAAGGAAATAACAATTCAGCAAAAATAAACGACAATCAACCATCAAAAACGACATATAAAGTAAATGACTTAATAAATTGTAAGAAAACTGTAAATAAATTATTATCTCCTGCATCACTACTCCATTAGTTTATGATTGTCAAATGACTTTTCATGGGAAATTTTATAGAGCTTAGTCATTTTCATTTCTTGCTCCTTAGTTTCCTCTTGGCTCCTGATTTACTTGTGTATATAAGTTCTTGGTCTTGTAGCCTGTCATAGAGTGGATTTTATTTTTTTTGGGTCAAAGTTGAAAATTCGTCGAAGCAAATTGAAAATAGTTCAACACATGCAGCCCTTTCAACAACGAGCAGAGAAACCACCATAGGGTCCAAGCCTAAAGCATCTATTCAACTTTAACACCAGCCCAACCTGGTTCAAACAAAATCTAGCTAGTAGCCTGTTCTAACTACTCCAGCTACGAGTACCTAGGAAGATTCCAATCATGGCAGACAAGTTTCAACAGGAGCAAACAAAATCGTGTTTACACAGTAAAAATTAAATGCAGAAAATTGAAACTACAGAGGCCAACATTACGGAACCTATGCATACTACCAAAGCAACAGAACAATAAGAGACAGAAGCCAACAGAAGCCAACAGGGCCAAACTTATAGGAGTCCATAGTTTTGCCAAGCATCCTTGAACAAAGGTAGGGAGCTTAACCTGGTTCAATTTGTTTCAATGCCAGCAGATTATTATCACAATACCATGGATATCGGCACTGCACCTTCTCAAGATCCTTAGCTTCCTCTATGTAGAATATGACAGTGTTCCAATCAAGAACCTTCAGACCTCTACTTGATGTTTCCATATACGCGTATAGCAGAACTTTTAGGTTCAACGCTAAACTAGAAACAAATTGCACTCCTCCTAGAGCCAGATTAAGTGAGCTTATTGTCACGACCTTAATTTCTCAAGTAGCGATCGTGCGGCACTTAGCTCGGTCCGTCGCACTAAGCCTGCCTTTCAATCCGAAAATGGAACTCCAAAGAGAATAGAAAGAGAGTTTGCAAAGAATGCTTTGTATTGCTCTAGAGAGAGTTTATGATACAATTGCTAAGAATTCCCAAGGATTTCCAAGGATGATTACAAATGAAGACCAAGAGGTCTATTTATAGTGTGGCTGCTTAAGAAAGACGCCACCACTTTCTGTAGTCTTCCTAGTCTAGAATGTACAAGGGTATTCTAGATTTATCTACAATGTGCCACAAGGCTCTGGACCTTCTAGCAAACTCTGTAGTCTTCTAGGTTTGTCTAGCTCCTTCACGCACCTTCCGGATGTTCCGTAAGCTTCCAGCCTACATCCTTCCGGATGTTCCGTAAGCTTCCGCGGCCTACATCCTTCCCGAACCATCCGGCGCATTCTAGAACGTTCTAGCCCATTCTAGCACCCTCCAGTGTGCTCTGGAACATTCTAGGGTCTTCAAGCTTGAGTTGAGTCCGTCCAACTCTAGCCCTTTCTAGACTTCTCTAGGCAACTCTAGAACTTTCCATGTGTCTAGATCCTTTAGGCAGCCAACATTTGGATTTTAGGGGTAGTTTGGGGCGGGACGTGACACCCTCCCCCACTCAAGTTCGCGACGCTCTCGTCGCGCCTTCAAGTTGAAACCTCTCTATAGCATCTCTGAATTGCCACAAGGAATCCCCAGGTTCCCAATTTGTCTCTTCTTCTGGGACGTTTTTCCATTTGACCAAGTATTCCTTATAACTTGGTACGCCCCTTCGTCGGATCAAGCGGTCCGCCAAAATCGAGTTCACTTCCCTATCAAAGGAGGTTACCACTGCGGTAGGCGCCCTTTTGGATTCTCCCCTGCTCATGTCTTCCTTGTCTCCATGGTAAGGTTTTAGCATACTTACATGAAAGACCGGATAGATTTTAAGCTTTGGAGGGAGTTGTAGCTTGTACGATACCTTACCGACTTTCTTAAGGATTGGAAATGGTCCTTCGTACTTCCGCACTAACCCCTTATGAACCTTCCGCAAGGACTTGAATTGTTGGGGCAATAGTTTTACCAGGACCAAATCACCTTCCTGAAACTCTACCATCCTCCTCTTCTTGTCAGCCCATTTCTTCATCTTTTTAGACGCCTTATTCAGATAGGCTCGGGCCAACTCCACTTGTTCATGCCACGTCTTGGCAAACTTGAAAGCAGCTGGGCTCTTTCCTTCATAACTCGTGGCCAAGGCATGAGGAGTCGTAGGTCTTTGCCCACGACGACCTCGAAGGACTCTTAGTGGTGCACTCGCTCCTTTGCAAATTGTAGGAAAATTGGGCTACATCCAGCAACTTAGCCCAATCATGCTGATTGGCACTGACAAAGTGCCTAAGATACAACTCCAGCAATGCATTGGCACGTTCCGTTTGCCCATTGCTTTGGGGGTGGAAACTGGTAGAGAAATTCAAGTCTGATCCCAATAGCTTGAATAGTTCCGTCCAAAATTTCCCCGTGAATCGTGGGTCTCGGTCACTCACGATATTGGAAGGAATTCCCCAATGCTTCACAACATTCTTGAGGAACAAGCGTTCCATCTCATCTGCCATGCAATCCATTGAGGCGGTATGAATGTCGCGTATTTCTTTGAAACGGTCAATGATGACAATAATCTTGCCAAATCCTCGATTTTGGCAAGCAGTGATGAAGTCCATGAGACACTCTCCACGGTCTCTCTGGAATAGGCAACGGTTCTAGCAATCCTCCGGCGTCTTTGCTCGATCTTGTCTGGTTGGCATACAAGACAAGTCTTCACATAAGCTTCTACATCGTCCGAAGTTGAGGCCCAATAGTAGATGGACTTGATCAAAGCAGTACGCCTCATTCCGGTGTCTGCCCATAACGAATCATGGCACTCCTTGATAAGCTCTTTCCTTAAGCTCCCCCATTTTGGCACAAAGATACGACTGCGTAGAGTAGTCCGTCACCAACCAAAATCGTCTTGTCTTCCGCCTTCCTCGATGAGGCGAGGAGGTTTTGAGCGGCATCGTCTAACCCTTCTTTGATCCTTTCTAACAAAGGACTATTTGGTCTGTAAGTTCGCTAGTTCCATCTTCCCGGCCGCATCGCCCACCACATCGTTGGCCTTACCAGGCTTGTACTCAACCTATAATCAAACTCGCCAAGAAATCTTGCCACCGAGCTTGCTTGGGACTCGGCTCTTTTGAGTCCGAAGTAGCTTGTCGCCACGTTGTCGTCATAATAACAAAATGAGAACCCAATAAGTAATGTCGCCACACCCTTGCAACGATGAATGATGGCCGCCATTCCACCAATGGCAAAGTCTCAAGCATCCGTATGCGGCTCGTATGTCTTGGAAAGTGTCCGGTAGACAAAGCACCGGTTCTTCACTAACGACCTTCTTTAAGTCTTCAAACGAGGCTTGGCATTCACTTGTCCATTCCCAAGCCTTGTTCTTTTTGAGCAAGTTAGTGAGTGAGGCTGCTCTCGCTGAGTAGGACTTGATGAACCTTCTATAGTAGTTCACAAGTCCGAGAAAAGATCTTAGTTCGGGAACTTTGGTAAGAGGTTCCCATTCTTGGATGGCTTTCACCTTTGCTCCATCCATCATCAATTTCCCATCCTTTATCCTATGCCCTAGGAACATCACCTCATCTTGGGCAAAGGAACACTTCTCCTTCTTGACGTATAGATCATTTTCCCTTAGGACCTCAAACACCTTCTTCAAATGTTCTAGATGTTCTTCCATAGTCCGACTATAGATCACAATGTCGTCAAGATATACTACCACGAACCGGTCGAGGTAGGGATGGAAAATCTTGTTCATCAACGTGCAGAAGGTGGCTGGTGCATTTGTGAGACCAAACGGCATAACAAGAAACTCATAGGCACCATACCTGGTTACACAAGTAGTCTTGGGCTCATCTCCCTTGGCTATGCGTACCTGGTAGTATCCTGATCGTAGGTCCAATTTTGTGAAGTATCTTGCACTCCCCAATTGATCGAACAAATCGGCAATAAGTGGGATAGGATACTTGTTCTTGACGGTGATCTTGTTTAGAGCCCGATAGTCAATGCACATCCGCAGCGAGCCATCCTTCTTCTTTTGGAACAACACCGGGGCACCAAAGGGGGCCTTTGAAGGCCTTATAAAGCCTGCATCCAGCAATTCATCAAGTTGCTTCCGCAATTCGACCAACTCGAGTTCGCCATCCGATAGGGACTCATTCTTTGGTGGCACAGTGGGGTTCCAACTACATCTCACGTGGTCTACCTCCTCGAGGTAACCGGGAGCAATGCTTCCGACATCACCTCTTGGAACTTGTCTAAGACAGACTTGCACTTCCGTTGGCAAGCTTGGCTTTGGTGACACCTCTTCATCGTCGTACTCCTTTGGGATGGCCAAGTAACTCTCTTCATCCCTCTTCAATCCCTTCTCGAATTGAAGCGCCGAAAGAGCTTGAGTAGTAGATCTGCGGTCCTCTGTCGATTACACATGCCTTCGAGCCATCCATGATGCACGTGGAGTTTGAGCTTGGCACCAAGAAAGCTCTAACCCGGTCCAAGAACTCCATGCCAAATACAGCCAGAAGTCGTCCATGGCGCCGGCAGACAAGTCTACTTGGCCAGTCTAAGCACCAAGACTGACCTTAACTCCGCGAGCGACTCCATGTAGTGGTAGTGCTGCTGAGTTAACTGCCTTCAGAGATCCCCCTCCGTTGACAACCTTCAGGCCGAGTCGCTTTGCTTCTTCCACCGAAACAAAGTTGTGAGATGCTCCTGTGTCGACCAATGCTTTGGCGACCTTCCCGTTAATGGTGGCATCCACGTACATTAGGCCCTTAGGGGTCTTTGGGGCGCTCTGCATTGCACCAAGTAGGCGCAAAGAACCCATCTTTGCACCATCGTCCGACTCACCTCCATCTTGGTTATGTGTGGAGGCAACTAAGGCGCTCAAGGCCTTCCTCTTCGGACATTCACGTGCCCAATGCGGTCCGTCGCAAATGAAGCACGTTACACGGGGCTTTGAGGCATTCCGATCCTCCTTCTCCTTCCCTTTATCCCGTGGCTTGAATGAGGAGTTGCCTTTATTGTTTTTGGAACCCTGACTTTTGGCATGGCCTCCATTACTCTTCTCTCCACCAAACTTCTTATCTGTGGCTTTGGAGCCCTCCTTGTTTGTGGAGTAGTCAATAAAGCTTTCTGCGGTCGCAATGGCCGAAGATAAGTCTTGGACACCACGTCGCTTGAGCTCCAAATTAGCCCATGATTGGAGACCATCCATAAATAAGAATAGGGCATCCTTGTCAGTTGTGTCGGGGACTTGACGACGGGTTGTGAACTCCTTCACATAATCACTTATGCTACTCGTCTGCTTTGCTTGGTCGCGGTCGGCCCGCTTGCCTCTTCTTCGGCATTTACGGGGAAGAAGCGCATCTTGAATTCCCTTTTGAAGTCATCGGTATCAATCGTGCAAACCACTCGTTGCACATCTCCGTGTCTCGTCTCCACCACAACATCGCGATGTCGGATAAATACATGGTTGCGGTTCGGATCTTCTTTGGCGTGGTCCGTTATGCCGATGGCCTCAAAGTATTGTTCTAGCCCGTAGGAAGTTGTCAACTTCCAGCGTTCTAACGCCGTTAAAGGTCTTGGGCTTGGGAACGTCCACCCTCTTAGTCTCGTTGACGGTGGTTGCACTAGTTCCGCGGCCATAGCCCGCTACGTAGAGCTAGATCACCACCCATATCCTCCATTCTATGCAATACATTAGCAAGTTCTCTTTGGACAAGATCCCTTACCTTGGCAAGTTCGCCTTTAACCCGTGATCTCTTGCCTCGATCCACCGTCTGGCTCGTTGAGTGACATCTTAACATTGCGTGGATTTCCACGTCCTCGGCCTCCAAGCCATTGCAACGCTCCTAAGTTGTCAACCCGATCAAACAGCTCCCTGGGTACATCTGCGCCTTTCCCACTCGTGCTTCCAAGCTAGAAAGCAAGTCTTTCGACTTGCCTCGAGATTCCTTTGGGGCTTTCGCACTTCCTCACGGCCACGTTCCATTGGTGGAACGTCCATGGTGTAGGCGGGCGGTGTTCTTCATTTTTGCCAAAGATAGAGATACTTTAACTGGCTTCGATACCACTGTCACGACCTTAATTTCTCAAGTAGCGATCGTGCGGCACTTAGCTCGGTCCGTCGCACTAAGCCTGCCTTTCAATCCGAAAATGGAACTCGAAGAGAATAGAAAGCGAGTTTGCAAAGAATGCTTTGTATTGCTTTCAGAGAGAGTTTATGATACAATTGCTAAGAATTCCCGAGGATTTCCAAGGATGAATGCAAATGAAGACCAGTGGTCTATTTATAGTGTGGTTAAGCTTAAGAGTATGCCACATTTCTCTAGATCCTTCTAGTCTAGAATGTACAAGAGAATTCTAGATTTATCTGATGTGCCACAAGGTTCTAGGATCTTCTAGCAAACTCTAGAGTCTTCTAGGTTTGTTTAGCTCCTTCACGCACCTTCCGGATGTTCGTAAGCTTTCGGCTTCTACATCCTTCCCGAACCATCGGCGCATTCTAGAACGTTCCCGTTCTAGCACCTCAGGTGTGCTGCGGAACATTCTAGGGTCTTGACTTGAGTTGAGTCCGTCCAACTCTAGCCCTTTCTAGACTTCTCTAGGCAACTCTAGAACTTTCCATGTCTTAGATCCTTTAGGCAGCCAACGTTTGGATTTTTAGGGGCAGTTTGGGCGGGACGTGACATTATTGTCACATCCCGCTCAAATTATTCCTCAAAATCCAAATAAATGGTGCTTGCCTAAAGGATCTAGACTTTTCTACATGAGAAGGTTCTAGAGTGGCCTAGAGATGTCTAGAATAAGCTAGAGTTGGATGGACTCAACTCAAGCTTTGAAGACCCTAGAATGTTCTAGAGCACGCTGGAGGGTGCTAGAATGGGCTGGAATATTCTAGAACGTGCCGGATGGTTCATGAAGGATGTAGAAGCCGTTGGAAGCTTACGAAATATCCCAGAACCTGCATGAAGGAGATAGACAAACCTAGAAGACTCTAGAGTTGGCTAGAAGGTACTAGAACCTTGTGGCATATTGTACATAAAACTAGAACTCTATTGTACATTCTAGGCTTAGAATGATCTAGAAAGTTGTGGCATAGCCTTAAGCTTGGAGCCACACTATAAATAGACCTATTGGTCTCCATTTGTATTCATCTTGGGAGATCCTTGGGAATTCTTAGCATCTTGTAAGATAAACTCTCTCTAGAGCAATACAAAGCATTCTTTTCAAACTCTCTTTTTACTCTTTGGAGTTTCATTCGGATTCAAAGGTAGGCTTAGTGCAACGGATGGTGCTAAGTGCCGCATGATCGCTACTTGAAAAATAAGGTCGTGACAGTTAGTATCAGAGCTTTCGGTTGAAGCATTTCTACCTTTGGAATGAAGAATGTTGCTCCATCTACACCAAGCGTCGATGTTTCACCTATGGAGTGTGGGCGTGAGGAAGTTTGGAAACCATCAAAGGAATCTCGAGCCAAATCGAAAGACATGCTTTCTAGCTTAGAAGCACGAGTTGGGAGTGCGCATGATAGCTTAGGGGAGCTGTTCGACCGGGTGAACAACTTAGAGGAACGTTGCAATGGCTTGGAGGCCGAGGATGTGGAGATCCATGCAGCGGTTAAGATGTCCCTCAACGAGCTAGACGGTGGGTTAAGGCAAGAGATTGAAGGGTTGAAAGCTAAACTTGCCAAGGTAAGAGATCTCGTCCAAAGAGAAGTTGCTAATGTTTTGCTTAGAGTGGAAGACATGGATGGTGATCTAGTTCTATGTAAGCGGGCTATGGTCGAGGGAACTAGCACAACCACCGTCATTGAGGCTAAGAGGGTGGATGTTCCCAAGCCTAAGACCTTCAATAGTATTAGGAATGCTAGTGAAATTGAAAACTTCCTATGGGGGTTGGAACAATATTTTGAGGCTACTAGCATAACGGACCATGCTGTTGCCATGTATTTGTCCGACACTGCTATGTTGTGGTGGAGACGGAGGCATGGAGATGTGCAACGAGGGGTTTACACGATTGAAACCTTTGACGATTTCAAAAGGGAGTTCAAAATGCAGTTCTTTCCCGTAAATGTTGAAGAGGAGGCAAGAGGCCGATTGTGATGGTTAAAGCAGACAAGTAGCATAAGGAACTATGTGAAGGAGTTCACAACCTTGCTGCTTGAAGTTCCTGACACATCAGACAAGGATGCCCTATTCTTGTTCATGGATGGTCTCTAATCGTCGGCTAACCTCGAGCTCAAGCGACATGGTGTCCAAGATTTATCTTCGGCCATTGCAATTGCAGAAAGCCTTATTGATTATTCCACCAATAAAGAGAGCTCAAGAGCCACAGATAAAAAGTTTGGTGGAGGAAAGAGTAGTGGAGGCCATGCTAAAAGCCAGGGATCCAAAAATCATAAAGATGGCTCCTCATTCAAACCAAGAGGAAGGAGAAAGAGGATCGTGGTGCCTTGAAGCCCCGTGTAACGTGCTTCATTTGCGACGGACCGCATTGGGCACATGAATATCCGAAAAGGAAAGCCTTGAGTGCCTTAGTTGCCTCCACACATGATCAAGATGGAGGTGAGTCGGACGAAGGTGCAAAGATGGGTTCTTTGTGCCTACTTGGTGCATTGCAGAGCGCCCCAAAGACCCCTAAAGGCTTGATGTACGTAGATGCAACCATCAACGGGAAGGTCGCCAAAGCTTTGGTTGACACAGGTGCATCTCACAACTTTGTTTCAGTAGAAGAAGCAAGGAGACTTGGTCTGAAGGTTGTCAATGGAGGGGGATCTCTCAAAGCAGTTAACTCGGTAGCATTACCATTGCATGGAGTTGCTCATGGAGTTAAGGTTAGTCTTGGTGCTTGGATTGGCCAAATGGACTTATTAGTGGCGCCCATGGATGACTTCGATGTTGTATTCGGCATGGAGTTCTTGGATCAAGTTAGAGCTTTTCTAGTGCCATGTTCAAACTCTATGTGTATCATGGATGGACCAAAGGCTTGCGTGGTACCGATGGAGAGGACCACCAAACCTACGACCCAAGCTCTCTCGGTACTTCAATTCAAGAAGGGATTGAAGAGAGAAGAAGAGAGTTACCTGACCATCTCAAAAGAGTACGACGAGGAGTCGTCAAAGCCAAACTTGTCGACGAAAGTGCAAGTTGTCTCAGATAAGTCCCATGATGTGATGCCGGAGGCATTGCCCAAACGGTTACCTCTAAGGAGGGAGGTGGACCACAAAGTCGAGTTGGATCTTGACACAAGACCACCAACAACGAGTCCTTGCCAGGTGGAAGAATCAGAGTCGTGCAGCGGAAGTGTTGTGGTTGACCTGCCAAATCGTAAGGCGGAGTTAGCAGCCTTGAGTAGACCAAGTAGTCCTTTGTTGGAAAGGATCAAAGAAGGGTTGGAGCATGATGTCCTTGCTCAAAACCTCCTTGCTCTCATCAAGGAAGGAAAAACAAGACGATTTTGGCTGAGTGATGGACTATTCTACGCCAAGCAGAATCGCATCTTTGTGCCAAAATGGGGGAGCTTAAGGAAAGAGCTCATCAAGGAGTGCCATGATTCGAGGGTTGGACACCCAGGAATGAGGCGCACCCTTTCTTTGATCAAATCAATCTATGCCTTAACTACGGGATGATGTTGAAGCTTATGTGAGGACTTGTATTGTGTGCCAACAAGACAAGATAGAGCAGCATGTACCTGGAGGTTTGCTAGAGCCGCTGCCTATTCAAGAGGGACCATGGGAGAGTCTCTATGGATTTCATCACTTGCTTGTCAAAATCAGAGGGCTTTGGCAACATCATTGTAGTGATTGATCGCTTCAGCAAATATGCAACATTCATACCTGCCCCAATGGATTACACAGCAGATAAGACGGCACAGTTGTTCCTCAAACATGTTGTGAAGCATTGGGGGATTCCATCCAATATCGTGAGTGATCGAGACCCACGATTCAGAGGGAAATTTTAGACAGAATTGTTCAAGTTGTTGGGATCAGACTTGAACTTCTTTACAAGCTGTCATCCTCAAAGCGATGGACAAACAGAGCGTGTCAATGCATTGCTGGAGTTGTATCCCAGGCACTTTGTCAGTGCCAATTAGCATGATTGGGCTAAGTTGTTGGATGTAGCCTAATTCTCATATAACTTACAAAGGAGCGAGTCTACCACAAAGAGTCCCTTCGAGATTGTCATGGAGTAGCAACCCATGACTCCTCATGCCTTGGCCACGAGTTATGAAGGAAAGAGTCATGTTGCCTTCAAATTTGCCAAGGCGTGGCACGAGCAAGTTGAGTTGGCCCGAGCCTATTTGAACAAGGCATCTAAGAAGATGAAGAAATGGGCTGACAAGAAAAGGAGGATGGTAGAATTTCAGGAAGGAGATTTGGTCCTTGTCAAACTATTGCCCCAACAGAGTCCTTACGGAAGGTTCATAAGGGATTAGTACGAAAGTATGAAGGGCCATTTCCTGTCTTCAAGCAAGTCGGTAAGGTGTCTTACAAGCTGCAACTCCTTCCGAAGCTTAAAATCTATCATGTTTTTCATGTAAGCATGCTAAAGCCTTTTCATGGAGACAAGGAAGACATAAGTCGAGGGGAATCTAAGAGGGTGCCTACCGCAGTGGTAACCTCCTTTGATAAGGAAGTGGACTCAATTTTGGCAGACCGTTTGATCCGGCGTAGAGGCGTACCAAGTTATCGGGAATACTTGGTCAAATGGAAGAATGCCTCGGATGTAGAGACAAGTTGGATTCTTTGTGGCAATTCAAAGATGACATAGAGAGGTTCAAGCTTGAAGGCGCGACGAGGGCGTTGCGAACTTGAGTTGGGGAGGGTGTCACATCTTGCTCGAATTATCCCTCAAAATCCAAATAAATGGTGCTTGCCAAAAGGATCTAGACTTTTCTACATGAGAAGGTTCTAGAGTGGCCTAGAGATGTCTAGAATAAGCTAGAGTTGGATGGACTCAACTCAAGCTTTGAAGACCCTAGAATGTTCTAGAGCACGCTGAAGGGTGCTAGAATGGGCTGGAATATTCTAGAACGTGTAGGATGGTTCATGAAGGATGTAGAAGTCGCTGGAAGCTTACGGAACATCCCGGAACCGGCATGAAGGAGCTAGACAAACCTAGAAGACTTTAGAGTTGGTTAGAAGGTCCTAGAACCTTGTGACATATTGTACATAAAACTAGAACTCTCTTATACATTCTAGGTTTAGAATGATCTAGAAAGTTATGGCATAGCCTTAAGCTTGGAGCCACACTATAAATAGACACATTGGTCTCCATTTGTATTCATCTTGGGAGATCCTTAACATCTTGTAAGATAAACTCTCTCTAGAGCAATATAAAACATTCTTTTCAAATTCTCTTTCTAGTCTCTTTAGAGTTTCATTCGGATTCAAAGGCAGGCTTAGTGCAATGGACGGTGCTAAGTGCCGCACGATCGCTACTTGAAAAATAAGGTCGTGACATTATTCTCCTAAGCAATTAGGTCCTCGCATAAGAATCAGGACCAGATGTTCTAACTCATTCACCGTATCAACCATTTGCTGACATTATAGAGCTTGGTCGGAACCTTAAAATCATTCACCATTTTTTTAGCAAAATCGAACTCACAGAAGTAAGAAGCGCTAGCAGATCACACAAATTGACAATAGAAAATAGATTTAACCCCAGTAAGGAACTTAGGGCATTACTAACACCATTTAGAATAGTCGGCAAAAGAAACAAAATCCTAAGTAATCAGAATAACTAGTGGAAAATTAAAGGTGAAGTTGCTTAGAAATCAAGAGTGAAGCAAGATAAAGCAAAAGGAAATCAAGAAAAACCGGGGGAAAATGCTTGAAAACAGGAGAGAGAAAGAGTAGTACCAAGGCTAGAGAGAGGCTCCAGAGAATGTGTGCTTGTTAGTTACATTTTTATTTTATTTTTTGTAAATTGTATGTTATTTTACATTATCTCTACTATATATTTTCTGGTGGCTATGAAGTGGAGTGTGTTGCTGAGGGCAAAATAACAGTATAATATATAGGAGCTTTTATGTATTTAACTTAGTAGAGTTGCTACAAACATCCTCTCTAAATAGCATGGTTTGCATTTTGTCTCTCCCTCCATGGAAAAAATGTTTTATTCCATTTGCTGCTGCCTTAAATTATTTTGCAGGTCTATTACAAGTTTAACAGCCTTGCAATGCTGTGGGAACCATTGATGTTGATATTTGGCTTTCTCTTCTTTTTTGTTGCCTGCATTGTGTATATGCATATGGATGTGACAATCTCCAAGTCTTCTGCTTCTTATTTGGCAAAGCTGCAGTGGGATGAAGTAAGCCTGTTGCTCCGTACAATCTGTATTTATGGGTTACACTGAAAACTGATTGTATATCATTGCTTAATGTGGTTTGTTCCAGGTGCAAGCAACAGTTCACCAACTCCAAAACATCATCAACCAATGCTTAGTAATACATGACAAACTGGAAGCGTCATTGCATGATCTTTCCAGGACAGGGGACATCCAAGCCTGCAAAGCAGCTCGTAAAGCCGCTGATGCCTCATTGAAAGAGCTTATAAAAGAGCTGAAGTCATTGTTGTCCTTCCTGCAATCATCGCAGCAGGCTACTCAAATATTTCCCAAGGTTGGATCTCTCATTGAATTCTAAACCTCTCTTTAAAAAGTTACATTTAAATAACTTTTTGCCCTGCTTGTAGCTGTGATTAGCACTGGTAAATTGTTGTTTATGTAATTATGCTTGTTTATATAGGTGGAGGAGTTGGTGGTGAAGGAGAGAGATCTGCAGGAGAGGCTAATGGCAAAACATTTTACAGTAGTGGACTGCTACGAGAAGAAATATGGAGGCAGAGAAATCGAGAATCGGGTCAGTCAACAGCAGCAGAAAATCACTGCCTTGAGGCAGGAGGTAGACGACCTCCTTGAATTTATTGATGAGATATGAGCATTTTGATAGGTTTTAGAACTTAAATGGCATTTCAAGGGCGGATGCAAAATTTATTTTGTATTTGAGGTAGAATTGAAAAGATTCTGAATTGCATTAAAGAATTGAATTAGCTCGTGTTGGTTATATTTACTTATTTTTTTTTCTCTCTAATTAATGTTGTACACCGGTGGATTCAATGCTTGCTTCAATAGGGATAGAAAAGAATACTGTGTTCATTTTAAGGAATTTTACCAATTTGGCATCAATCATCTGTACATAGAATCACAAACACATACTATAATTGTCTCCGCTCAAATTTCTTCTCCATTCAATTCCTTTCATCTATTCGGAGAAAGAAACCCCCCTATCCTAACAAAAAGAAAGAGTGCCAATGTCATGCTCGGAGTTTCTACTTTGATTCGGGGGGAATCACTTTTAAAAGCTCAAGATTTAGTTCAAACGTGGCTCCAGGCTGGAAGAAAAGGGATTTGAGTTAAGAGGCAAACAATAAAAGAATGGGAAAAGCAGAAAATGAAAATACAATCATCGGAGAGCTTACTGGGATCTCATTCATTCCTTTTTGGCCATACCCAGCTTCAGGAGGAACAATCACAGTTCTCTACAATAAAAACAAGAAATAATTACCACAACAAAGAAACAGATTCCAAAGCGAGAAGAGCATCATGGTATTGGTGGGTAGACAGGCTTACTATTCCTCCTACTTTCATGCCTTGAGTAACAGAGTACATAGCCGGTGGGGGTTTTGGTGCAGCCTGTGCAGAAAATAGACCATTTTGATTGTCCACATAATCACGCTTCCTTTCTTTTCCTGGAGGTGCTCCAACTTTGAACTGGTATGGCTATTTCATTCATTCATAGATTCATCACTTTAGTCTTTAGCGCAATATATATAGATAAATCAGTAGTTACAAAATAGTATACAATTTTTTTATGTTCTTTTTTCTCACCGAACGAGTAATTTTCTTTCTTAATTCCATTATAAATCTTGTGTGAAAAATACATCCACATAAATAGAGAGTATGTTTATAACCTGGGCAATACTACGATTTCCGGCTAAGAGTTTGGATTCTCTACTTGAAACTACCGTAATTTTGCTATAGATGCAGTCAAAGTGAACCTGTGAAAGTTCATGCCAAAACACAATCCCAATGGCACTTTTAGTAAACAAAAAAGATGAACACACTTCATATCAAAAATGGATTACATGCGTTGAAACAAAACCCACCTCAACTGTTGAGCCCTTTTCAGCTACTGCTCCTTTTCCCTCAACCAAATCATAATACTTCAATCCTTCGGCTGCTCAAAAGCAAAATCATAAGACATTGTCGAAATATGAAAGTTTTGCAACACAAAGATTGAAGTATGTCGACCGACACACATAAACTTGATATATGCCGACCGACACACATAAAACTCAATTTTGCACCATTGCTGATGCTAACTTTCTTACATTTACATGATGATAATAAGAAGAGGGATAGAGAAAGAGTTAAGAAACTAACGGCTAGTAAGGTACTTTTCAAAAGGAATTGTCTTCTTGTTACGTCTATCTCTGGCCTCAGATGGCAGAGACACAGATAAGAGGCTGAATGGTAAAGAAGATATCAAAATTGCAGATCTTCGTGAAATGGGTAGTTTTGGAAGCGCAATTTGATTTGCTTTCTCTAATTGAAGACTATGCTGATTAAGAACGGGCCAGTTGTTCGAGCACCTTATTTTAGAAGCCATGGCCATTACAATCGGAGACAAGGCTGGCTGAAGGCTCCAAGCGCTTTATATATCCTATCCATTTTCTTTATGTCAAATTACAATTATATCCCCACCTTAAAGTTTCAATAACATGAAAATCTGAAATTAGAAAATAAAAACTTTCTAAATTTTGGAAGTCTATATATAATCAAATTTCATTTAACAGAACATTGCTAAAATGCCATATTAAATGTATACCAAAGTGTAACGAATACGTTTAGTTACGATTTAATTGTTTTTATTAAATTTGTAACAAGTGTAACGAATATGCTTAGTTTATGGAGGATATATCGATAAATTCATTAATTTTTAATAATTTTTTTTATATTAATGGATGTCTTAAGTAAAATGCATGATGTTTTCATAATTTATTTCATAAATAATTTAGCAAATTTATTTCATGATCAACAAATGATAATATATGTTTAGTTTTATCCTTCAATGTTTTAATTATGACTTTAATATTAATTTGAATTATGTAGTTTACTAAAAGCTTTATTTATATAAGCTATATAACTTCTTCCTTCTGTTTTTTAGAAAATAAAATTTATATTAATTTATAAAAATTATAATTAATTAGATAATTCAATAACAATACATAAATAAATAAAAATTAACAAATATATTAAGGCAAAAGCCTTTTTCTTCATCGATCAAGTGATAACTGATAATATTCGTATTTTTTATGGACTTTTATCTGTTTATTTGGATTGCTTTTGATAATGTTTTCGTATCTTTAATTAATTTATTGAAAGTCATGTCTTTGAACTCTAAGGCACCAACAAATCCAATAATAAAGTTAACAAATTTATATCTAGATCAAACATAGAATAGGAAACATGCAAAAAAAAAAATGTTAAAATTACCTTAAAATAAGTCTATAAGTCTATGCGAGAAATAAATTAAGATTTAAATAAAAATATGCTGCACATTATAGTCATTTTATTAAACAACAAAAACAAAAAATAAAACTACTGAGAGAGAGCAAATTTCTATAAGAAAGGAGCTCTTTCTTTGATTATCACGTATAGAAAATAATATGTAAGACAAAAAAAAAAGTAAAAAGTAAAAAAAGAACCACCAGGTTTTTTTGAATTCTAAACTATTCTGCTAGTACCCAAGTCCCAACTTCTTTTATCTTTATAATAAGTGTATGAGTATCAAAAAGTATACATATAATAAAAAATGAAATGTTTTTGAAAAATATGTATATGGATAATAGATTATGAATAATTATATTATTATGTAAATTGTTATCGTGAAAAATATATTTTATTAATAATAATTTTATATAATAATATTAATATTAAGGTATAATTAATATAAAAAATAAAATAAATATTTTATATATTTTTATTGTGATAAAATAAAAATTATTTCAGAATTAACCTTAGCTAAATTATATAGTAATTTTCTCACACTTTATTTATTTATTTAAAATACACACTTTATTATTATTATTTTATTTTGAAAAATAATTATCTAACACTAATCCCACGTTTGGTTGGAGGGAATGGAATAGAATCAGAATCGATTCCTTCTATTTTGTGTGTTTGGTTGGACGGAATGGAGGACGGAATAGAATCTGATTACTAAAAGAGAAGGAATCACAATTACTTTTCCCACCTTTGGTAATCATTATTCCATTTCCATCTAAACATTTTTTTTTCCAATTTTACCCTCACCTAAAATATAACCTTAAATTCAAATCCCAAATTCTCAAACCCAAAATTCCAAAACCCTAAACCCTAAACCTCATATTTCAAAATCCTAAATCCAAATCCTAAAATCCTAAAACCCTAAACCCTAAACCTCAAATCTCTAAACCCTAAACCTTAAAACATAAATCTCAAAACCCTAAACACATAAATCCCAAATCCCCTAAACCCTAAATCCTAAATCCAAAATCCAAATCCCCAAATCCCTAAACCCTAAATCCTTAAACCATAAACCCTAAATCCCAAATCCCTAAACCCTAAAACCCTAAACCTTAAAACATAAATCCCAAAACCCTAAACCCTAAACCCCAAATTCCAAATCCTAAAACCCTAAGCCCCAAATCCCTAAACCCTAAACCCTAAACATTAAGCCCTAAAACCCTAAACCCCAAATTTCCAAGTCTCTAAACCCTAAACGCTAAACCTTAAAACATAAATCCCAAAACCCAAAACCCTAAAACATAAATCCCAAAACCCTAAACCCCAAATTCTAAATCCTAAAACCATAAACCCTAAACCTTAAACATTAAAACCCTAAAAACGTAAACACTAAATCCAAAATTCTAAAACCCTAAACTATTTTTAGAAAAATAATAATTTTAACCCTAAACCTTAACCTACAAATATAACCCCAAATCCTAAATCCCTAAACCCTAAATCACACATCCCAAACCTCAAAATCCTAAACCTATTTAGAAAATAATAATTTTAATAATATATTTCTTTTTAATTAAGTAATACTTATTTATTTAAAAATAATGATTTCAATAACGATTTTGTCGACGAAAAAATAGCGATTAAACGACATTATTGAACTTTACAAAGACGTATTAAGGTCCATTTATAGTTTTTCATTCCATTCTAAGTAAGAAACCAAACACTATAATCCCGATTTCGAAACGATTCCAGCTGTTAAACCAAACAAAATTATTTCCTTTTCATTCCATTCGATTCCGATTCCGATTCCGATTCTGATTCTATTCTACGAACCAAACGCAAACTAAAAGCCAAGGATACTATCAAAATAAAATAAAAAACAAAGGAAAAAAAACACTAAGCATAGTTATTATCGAATATCGATGCACTTAACCGATAACTTCCGACCCTTTTTTTGTAAGTTTTATTTCGCTCTCCATTCAACAGCTTTTGTACTATCTAATGCTCTGTTTGTTGTGACTTGTGAGTTGCAGACGATGACTACCGTTTTGAATTCGTTGATTTTAACTGGAAATCAAGGATTTAACCTATCTTATGGTAATTCTACTCATGATCTGGAGTTTCTTTTATTGTTAATATTCGCATACTACGAAATCTTACTTATTTCATATCCTAAATACTAGTTTGTTTTAATTATTTTAGCTTGATGTCTGTAATTTGTTTCTTGCGTCTTTAATTTAAATGTACTTATAGTGGAATATCGATGCTACGAGGGATCGAATTTCTCGTCTTCTAACCTTTTAGCTTTGTAGCTTTAGATTCGTTTCCTAGATTTTGTGTTTCTGATGCATTGATAAACTAATTTTACATTGTACGGTGTTTTTAGATGATTTTGTGTTATGATATTTTGAATGAAAATCTTAGTACCACAGATAGATACTCCCTACTGAAAAAAAAACCTAAACCCAGTAACCTGATGCATAAGCTAGCTAGTCAGGTAGAAGACAAAAGGAAATATTGGAATTCTTTAATTTTGGGAAATATTGTTTAATGCATTTTAAACAGATTTTTGGCAGCTGCAAGCCTTTCTATACCTGTTTATTTTGCTGCAAGCCAATAATTTCAACCTCATCTCATGCTGTTAAATTTTTTTAGATGTTCTTATGTCATTATTGGTTTTGTGTTATCCTTCAGTTTTCAGGCTTGTTGTAAAGCTTGCTTTTTGTTTTTAAATGTGTTTTCGATCATTTTTTTTTAATCTTGTGAATTCTTTTGCCTTCCAGGATTTTCATTAATTCCGTCGAATCAAAATCTTGGGAGTCCAAGACCAACTTTTTTGTCTCTCAATACGACACAGCCAAGGAAAATTCAATTATATACCTCCAGAAGGCCCATCACTGTTCAAGCTGCATACAGGTATAATGTTTATTCTTTGCTTTTATCCTTATACTCTGTAGTCTTTGTCGAAATCCTTGATGACTATTGAGATTGTTGAAATCTCAGTAAGTAAATGCTAGGGATTTGATATGATTTTAATTGTTTATTAATTAGGCTCATTGTTAGAATATTAGGAGATTATTGCTATCATAATTAGGAGATTTGTTTTCCTTTTTTTTTCTAGACTTAGTTTATTCTATAAATTGTAAGTAAAACTATAGTACAAACATAATTCAATGCATAGAAAATACAAAGAACACATTGTTCTACACTCCATCTCTTCTATTATCAACTTTGGATGGTATCAAGGTTTGGTTTTCATTAAAACCAGCTTCTTTGGCATACCCGATAGCCCTAAATAAACTAAAAACCTACTTTGAAATTCCCAACAAAAATTTAGAGTTTATTTTCACCATGAGTTCAAATGATAACCCATTCTTATAACTCATTGTGGAAAATTGAATAGTAGAAATTTCAGAGAGTAGGCTCAATCAATCAAATTGGTAATCAATGGGAAGAGAAAAATGGGTTACCTTACTTGAGAAATAACAAAACCAACCGACACCAATGTCTGTGCTCTCCAACGTTGGAGTTGGAAAACATAGCGGTCATAGCCTTACTCATCCATTCTATGGCACCCTCCATGGGTAAATCCCCCCTTTTCACTCAATGGAAAAGATACCTGGCCATACGTGAGACTTACTCTAACGGTGAAGATTCTATCTATCTCTTTGAACTTAAAACACATCTCTGGAATCTGAACAAGAGGAGAAAAGTGTGACGGATTATTACATGGAAATGACACTACTATGATAAGAACTTGATCTCTGAGTCGGAAAAGAGTGGGAATGCTTGAGGGGATAGTGTACGTTATCAATAAAGGCTTGAAAATAATAAGTGTTCGAGTTCCTCGCCATACTGAATAAGGAATTTGATGATGTTTGTGGTAGAATCCTCAGTCGGTGGCTTCCATTGTCAATCTGTGAAGTTTTCTTTGAGATACAACGGGAAGACCATCAACAAAGGGTGATGTTGGGAGGAGTTAAGCCATCACCAGCTCTCACGCCTCTCTGGAATGACTCTGAGAAATCAACCCTAAAGGTTGGAATCAATGGGCTAGGAAATACACATCAAAGCACCCTTGGACCAAGGTTACAAAAGGCAAAAATCGAGACAGTTGTCCCATATGAGGCAAGGCGTAAGCCTCAAGGTAGTGTTAGGCATAAGTCTCACTTAAAATTGAAAAAAATACTTTGATTATATGGAGAAAATACGAAACATTTAAAACATAAATCATAAAGTGTAAATATAACATAAGTAATTTAGATATGTTTTGATATGTTAGTCATTGCTAATTTCTTTGTTTTTATTCCTTGAGTTTACTAATTCAAACTCATCCTCATCACTCAACACTCATCAACACCCTTGTTACAATTGGTTTTATCATTCATCAAATCATCATCATATATAATTCTAATGTCTTGCTTATTTTCATCAACATCTTTACTTACTTTTACCTTTAGCATTTGTTGGTGGATTTTTTCTTTTAATTTTAGAAGATCTTTTACTTTTTTGGTGTGATGTTTCTTCTTTCTCTCCAACCAAAGGCTCATCATCAAATTTATTTGTATCCCTTAGTTGTAGGTTTTTAAGGTCTCTATTATCATCACACCATTCATCTGATGGCACATCATCAAGTATCAAAAAATCTTCATCGCTTTTGAGTGTCTTAAGTTTTATGTGCCTGTGTTTTAGTTTTTTCTTATAATAATATAAACTAAAAAATTTATCCTAAATGTACTCAATCAATTTTATGAATTTCTTTTTTTTTATTTCATTTTTTTCATTTAATGACTATTGGGTTTTTATAAAAAATTTGGACCTAGCTTAAAAACACAATTTCACCCTATATTTTTTCATGAAAGAGACTTAAGGTTCATAGTGCCTCAAGGCGTATACCTTATTGTAAATGGCGTAAGCCTCAAATTAAGTAGATGAAACACTAGCCTCAAGGCCCCCATCAGTCACCTCACCTCAAGGCGCCACTTCATTGCGTTTTTTGGAATTATGTCTTGGATTGGAAAATAATCTTGGGGTTAGGTTGGGAATTAATGGGCCCGCAAGGCCAATTGGATTTAATGAGAAAATTTATAGGCAGAGCCTTGGAAACCAAAGCAAATCAACCCATAGGCCTTACTCAAGCATTAGACCGGTCCCAAATTCACAATAAAAAAAGAATATTCTGTGAACATTATCGAAAATCCCAATACACTAAAGACATTTGTTGGAAATTTTTTGAAAAACCCGTGGATTGAATACCGAGCCAAAATAGATCTTGAAGTTATCAAGCATTACTAGACCACCAAATAGGGGGAGTTTTTAATTCGAAACAACTATATCAACTTTACAAGTTTTCCAATTTTCAAAGTTTAAGTTAGTTATCTACAAATGCCTCATTAGCCAATAAAGGTAACCAGTTAAGTGTAATTGTTACCATTTCTCAAACCAAAATTTCTTGGATTAATTTTAGAGTGTTAGATTATATGATTAATGTCTCTCATCTATTTATCACTCACCCACCCTGTGATGGAATTCTAAAAGTTAAAATTGCATATTGGTCTTTCTCATCTGTTGTTGAAAAATGGAGTATTTTAATTTTTTCCATCATTTTGTGGTTGACCTATCATCTGGAATGATGATTGGTAGTGCTTGAGAGTATAATGGTCTGTACTACTTTGATGAAGCTAAAATGAGTAGGTGTTGTCAAATTACTACTTGTGATTCTGTTTTTTTCCCTAGGGATAACGAAGTTTTATTATGGCATTATAGAATAGGGCATCTTAACTTTTAGTATTTGAAACAATTATTGCCTTCCATGTTTATAGTTAATAAAACATTCAATTTTTAATGTGAAATTTGTGAGTTTGTGAAATATCTTCGTTCTTCTTTTTCAAAAGTCCTGTATAGATCTTCCAAACCTTTTACTCTAATTCACATTGATGTGTGAGTCCATCCTTTATCTCTAATTGCACTCATATTAAGTGGTTTATTACCTTTATTGTGATGATTATACTCACGTTTGTTGGGTTTATTCGTTAAAAGAAAAACTGAGGTTTGAAATATTGTCATTAGCTTTCATACAATGATTCAAATCCAGTTTCAAACATTTACAAATCCTCCACACTTATAACGGCACATAATATTTCAACCGAACACTGTAACATTACCTTTAAAAACATGGGATAATACACTAAAGTTCTTGTGTTAACACTTCCCAACAAAATAGAATAGTGAAACAAAAGAATATATATCTCTTTAAAGTTGTTTGGGCCTTAATGTTTACCTTAAATTTGCTCAAAAAATTATGGAGAGATGTTATTTTGACTTCCCACCTCTCATCAATTGTATGCCCAATCGGGTTCTCTATTTAGAAACATTGCTTTAAAAATGAATACCCTTATTTACAATCGAACTTGATTATAAAAGTGTATGATTGTACTGCATTTGTTCAGGACCATTCACAAAATAGGTTCATACTTGATTCAAAAGCTATCAAATATATTTTTATTGGATATTCACCTACTCAAAAGGGCTACGAGAGTTATGATCCCACTATCAACAGGATCTTTGTCAGTCTCGATATTACATTCTTTGAAAACATTCTTTATTACCAAAAGCCATCTCTTTGGGGAAGAAAAATATAAGAGAACATAATTTTTGGTCAATACTTGAACTTATATATCACCCTTGATATCACTCATTCGAAACTCACTACTCATGATAAGAGTGATGAATCTCATAATCCAGGTAGAGAATTATAGCTAATGCACTACTCTGTCATCTATAAAGAGAAAAACTTGAATTCAAAGGAAGAAACAAAGAGATAATTACTTATTCACGGAGGTCAAATTAAAAGGAAAGGAGAACCTCATACCTGAAGCACCAAGAGAGTTAGATCCGATGATAGATCTAAATATATATGAATCTACATTGAATCCAAGTAACCCCGAACCTCCTAAGTCTTCTGAGTTATCTATTGTCTTGAGAAAAAACAGACATAGTCATGTATTCTCTAATTTATCTCTAGATTTTTTTCACGTAGAAAATTGTCTTCTGGTTTTCATACCTTTACTACTAATCTTGACAAAACAAAAATACCAAAAGATATCCATAAGGTTTTGGAAATCCTAGATGAAAAGAAGTTATTACGTAAGAAATGAGAGCACTTGAGAATAATGAAACATGGGATGTAACACAACTACTAAAAGGAAAGACTCATGTTTGTTGCAAGTGAATTTTTATAATAAAGTATAAAGTTGATAGGACTATAGAGCAAATCAAAACTTAATTAGTGGCAAAAAGATTCACACAAAGATATAGAATTGACTACATTGAAACATTTACACTTGTGGCCAAACTAAATACAATCCAAGTCTTATTATCTCTAGTGAAAAATTTGAATTGATTGTTTCACTAATTGGACATAAAAAATGCATTCTTAAATAGAGAATTAGAACAATTTTTCATGACTTTTCCTCTAGGGATTGACAAAGTAGAGAATATTGTGTTTAATTTAAAGAAATCACTCTATGGTCTTAAACAATTGTCCAGTGCACAATCAGATCATACAATGTTGTTTAACATAGAGGTAATGGGAGGACAATAATTTTAATAGTATGTGTTGATGACATCATCATTATTGGAGACGATCTAAAAGAAAGAAAAAAAAATATCCACATAATTTCAAGTCAAAGATTTGGAATAAATGAGGTATTTTTTAAAGATGGAAGTCGCAAGATCAAAAGGCAAAATTAGTGTATCTCAAGATTCTCAATAAAAATACATCTTTGATTTCTTTATCAAAACCGATATGTTTGAATGTAAACCAAGTGACATTTTGATAGAGGTTGGGAAGCAAATTGAAGATATAAGAATACTAGTGGACAAAGACATATATCAAAGATTAATAGGAAATATGATTTATTTGTTGCACATCAGACTTGATATTTGTTGAAGGATTATGTCCCATATCGACTAGGCGTTCAACTGTAGTGCAGTTTATAAGTGTGGGCAACCCTTAACTTAATGAGATCTTATTGGGTTGAGTTAGGCCTTAGGCTTATATAACATGGTATCAAAGCTAGGCCCTGAGTTCATCGTGGTTTGTGGCCTTCATTGCCCCTTACAATGTGAGAGGCGGTGTTGAAGGATTATGTCTCACATCGTCTAGGCGTTCAACTGTAGTGCAGTTTATAAATGTGGGTAACCCTTAACTCAATGAGATCTTATTGAGTTGAGTTAAGCCTTAGACTTATATAACAATATTGTTTTTGCAATTAGTGTCATAAGCTAACACATGCACTTTTCATAGGAAGTGCAATTGGAAGTTGTTTATAAAATTCTTAGATATCTCAAAAGGTCACCAAGTTGAAGACTAATTTTTAAGAAAAATAAAACTAATGATATAAATTTTTTTACTAAGGCAGACTGGGTTAACATAGTAGAGAATAGAAGATCCATTGTTATGTATTGTACTTTTATTTTTGAGAAGTAAAAAAACATAATGTAATGGTTAGAAGATGTGCTGAAGTGAACTTTAACGCAATAACACAGGAATGTGTGATTTTTGTGGGTAAAAAAACTCTTAAATGAATTTCAAATTATAGTAAAATTCTCAATCAAACTTTAATGTGATAACAAAGCCACCATCAATATATCTTTTAATCCAGTTCGATATGACAGGACCAAGCATGTAGAAATAGAGAGACATTTCATCGAAGAGAGAATTAAAGATGGTACATTTGCATAACTTATGTCCCCACAAAATAATAAACAACATATATATTTACCAAAGGACTTTCCCAACCAAACTTTAATGATCTCATTTGTAAGTTGGATATGATCAATATTTATGATCTAACTTGAGGAGATAATCTTGCATATAATACGGTCATGAACACGTGGTAAAACGAGTTCGTTTTGACTCTTCATTTCTATATAAATGAAAAAAAATATAAGAGGAGACGAGATTAACGATTAATATTAACAGGAGGCATACAACATGAAGTATCTAAGATTTTCTTCAACTTGAAGGGGTGTTGAAATTCTTAACAACTATTAAAAATTTTGAAATCTCAAGAAGTAAATGATAGGGAAGAAGTAAATGATAGGGATTTGATACGATTTTGATTTTATATTAATTAGGCCCACTATTAAAATATTAGGAGAATATTGATTTCTCTTAGAAGATTTGTTTTCTTTTCTTTTTTCTGAACTTAGTTTGTTTTATAAATTGTAAGTAAAACTATTGTATAAACATAATTCAATATATAGAAAATACAAAGAATACATTGTTCTACAGCCCATTCCTTCTATTATCAATTATAGTTTTTTTTATTCATTATAACGTGCTAAATACTTTTGGTTTAAATGGTTCAGGTAAGGAATCTGTTTTTTGGTACAATGCAGAACATTTATCTTGAAGTTTTCAGCATTAGTGTATATGAAGTTGCATCTTCTCTGACTTTCTTATTACCTGTAAAACTTCATACAGAAAATGAACCTAAAAATAAATGAACAGTTAGTGATTATGGTATTTACATCAATGATTGGACATTCTAATCTCAGTATCCCACTTATGTCAATAACTACAGTGGCAGTGGAAGTCCAAACAGTGCAAGCATCTTCGTCGGTGGATTTGTTTTGGGGGGAATTATAGTTGGTGCTTTGGGTTGTGTATATGCACCTCAGGTAGTAGTTGTTGCCTATACAACTTCTTTGGCAATTTTAGAATTATTATTCTATGAGCTCCATGCTAAGTTAGTCTTCAGCTCTGGATTTTATCCCGCTTTGCCTTCTAGGTTACTTTGGTAATCATACACTTTAGCGTTTCATGACATTTTCTGCTGATTCCCATTTCAACAGATCAGTAAAGCACTGGCTGGAACTGACAAAAAGGATTTGATGAGGAAACTACCCAAATTCATCTATGACGAAGAAAAAGCTTTAGAGGTGAAGAACAATGTTAACTTCAATTCTCTCCCCGCCCCCTCTTTCGTCCTTGATTGCTTTTATGGCATTCTCGATCCGTGAATGTCACATTTTTCTTACTTCTTATCTAAATTTGCCTATAGAAAAAACTGTTAAATTTTAAAAGATAAACTAACAAATATATTATCAAATGAAAATTACAAATATATCATCAAATTTTATCGAGTGATAAAAATAACATTTAAGTATTATTAGTGGTACAAATCTATCACTATTGTGATAAATCTACCATCGAATTTCTTATTATTGTTATAAATATACCATCAAACTTCTTATTAGTTGTATAAATCTACCAATAAATTCTTTATTAGTTGTACAAATATATCACCAAAAATATAATTTAACTACCAAAAAAATATAGTGGTATAGTTGAGTGTTATTTTTAGCACTCGATAAAATTAAATGATATATTTGTAACTTTTACGATAGTTCGGTGGTATATTTTTTAGTTTACTCTATTTTAAAATATTTCATATCATTCATCTACCAAATTATTATCATTTTTTTGTTATTTATTTACTTTTTGGTTTTTTAGCTCTATTGCTATTATGGTATCGTTGCTACACATCATTCTCTTACAATTTAATTGCATTGCTCATCAGAAAACACGGAAAGTACTGGCCGAAAAAATTGCACAGCTCAACTCTGCCATAGATGACGTCTCTTCTCAGCTCAAACCAGAAGATAGCCCGAATGCTGTGAACTCGGATGAAGTTGAATCTGCCTTATAAGATTGCTCTTACAGGAAATTTGTTCCAATGCTACATGTTCACACTTTATTTTAGAAGGATCCATTACTTGCCTGTTCTAATCTTTTACCTCCTAGATTGGGGAAATATGTCTTGGGAATGTAACCTAAAATTGCTAATATTTGCACAGAGTACTGTTTTCTAGCTGTTCCTTAAGAGTATGGATCTGCTATCTGAGGTGAATCAAGAGATACATTTCCGGATTTGCCAATGGGTATGAGTTTATTGATTGAGAAATTATGGGACGAGCTGAGTTCTAAGCGTTTTGCACCATCCACCATTATTTGTCGTCAGCCACAAGTCTAACAAGAAAAATATCCATCAAATGGACACCTTTGAATCTAGATCTTTCGTTTTTCTTGTCGTGGGTCATGATCAATTCTAAAGCTTTTCTGCTCAATTTAACTCTAATTTGTCTTCGACGCTAGATGTTTTTTTCAAAATTTTATATTATTATGAATATATATGTTCAACACATGTCTAGAGAAGGTATCTGTTACATAAAGATTGAAGTAGATGATCTGAGGTTCATAGTTTGTTTGAAGTTGGAATGGGACTCACTAACATGATCTTATCCCCTGTTTAACTTCTTGCATACTCTATCCACACATTCTCTTAAAATCATTAGAACTAGAATTTGAAGCCAGTAAATGAAACGACAGTAGGAAAAACTTGCAAATTGCATTAACTTATAAAATGAACTCGTTTACATAAATGCGAGGAGAGTCATTCATCTAGCTTTAGTTGCAACAATGGTGGCCTCTCACGCAGGCTTCCTTCCAAGACTTCTCACTCATTCCCAGCTCAATGCTTCTCTAAGGTCTCGTCTCTTGAGAATTCCTATTTTTTCTCTCTCTAAAAAAAATCAAGTCTTAGTTAGTGTTTGTCTCAACATGTTTCTCAAATCTCTTTTTTTTTTTTTTTTGCCCCGCAGAGAATCGAAGTTGCTGAATTCTCTGACCTAAGGTCAAATTCATGTGTGAATTATGCCAAGAATGTCAGAGAGGCCTCTTTCCATGATGATGTAGCTAGTCAGCTTTCTCCCAAGGTTATTGTTTTACCATTCATTGTTTACACTATGTACTTTGCTTTGTATAAATGACCTTATTTTGTTTGTTTGCTTCAGTTTGGGTTTTAGGTTTCGGTTAGATAGTTTAACGATATTCAGGAATTAATTCTAAGAAGTGATGAACATAAAACTTTTGTATAAAGTTTATGCTTGATATATTAAAGCCTAATATATTTTTGACACTAGACGACCGGATCAGCTCCTATAAAAAGGCCAAACAGTGGCAAAATTGAAGGTGGCAATAAATGGATTTGGTCGAATTGGCCGAAACTTTCTTCGATGTTGGCACGGCAGGGAACAGTCACCCCTTGATGTTATTGTGATAAAAAGCATTTTTCTTATATCATTCATCTTCTAACTATTTTAAGTTTTATTTTGTGTATGCATAGCTCGGTTATGCTAAGGACTAAAAAAAGTATATATTCAATTATATATTTTAGTAATGTTACCATTTACTAATAGGGACAATTATATTGTAACATATGTATACATCAAGTTGTGATAAAATCATTTTACTTATATCATTCATCTTCGTAATTATTTTAAGTTTTATGTTGTGTGTGTATGCATCTGCAGCAATGCTTCCTGCACTACCAACTGTCTGGCTCCATTTGTGAAGATCTTGGATGAAGAATTTGGTAAGCACTCGTACATTTATACTAGTTTTTTCATAGGGTCACCTCAAGGTTTGAAAATTCTCATGAGTTACCTTAATGGATTATAAGATGGTTCGTAAAAGCAGTATACTTACAAAGAGAACAAACCTTAAGAGAAGCCTATGGAATTTAAAGGCGTAACAAGGAATCTGCTACATTGGCAGTCACATAATGCTTCTCTAAATGCAGGCATTGTCAAGGAAACCATGACTACCACCCATTCCTACACTGGAGACCAGGTAATCTTTTCAACCTACACACACTTTGATATGTAACTTGGAAGAAAGTGATAAATAATTCATTAATCCAAGTATGCCTAAATGCATTAATGAAACCCTTATTTATAGGGGTTCTAAAAACAAGATAAATAATAACGATTTAAAAAACAAACTAAGATAAAATAGGTTCTTTAGCAATAACAATTCAAATCTTAATAACTTTAGCTTCAAATATCATTTTTGTATGAACATTATAATCTATTGGTTTCATTTCATGTAGAGGTTATTGGATGCTTCACACAGAGCTTAAGGAGAGCAAGAGCTGCAGCACTAAACATTGTGCCTACAAGCACAGGTGCAGCCAAGGCTGTGTCTCTAGTGCTTCCACAATTGAAGGGCAAGCTCAACAGAATTGCTCTTCGTGTTCGGACTCCTAATGTATCGATTGTGGATCTTGCGGTGAATGTTGAGAAAAAGGGCATTTCAGTTGAAGATGTCAATGCAGCTTTCAGAAAAGCAGCCGAAGGACCACTGAAAGGCATAATGGATGTGTGTGATGTCCCTCTTGTTTCTGTTGATTTCCGTTGCACTGATGTTTCTTCCACCATAGACTCTTCATTAACTATGGTTATGGGTGATGACATGGTCAAGGTTGTTGCTTGGTATGGCAATGAATGGGGTTACAGGTAATTATACTGTTATATTTGGCCCAAAACAAATTGAGCCCAAACCCCATATGCCCATGTTATAATCCTTAGGTTTAACTAATATATATATTAGTTATTTTTGCTGCGTGAGGTGAGCAGCCGTAGAAAGAAATAGAGAGCAGCAGAGTAGAGGGAGTGCAGAGTAGAGGAAATATATTTGCTTCTTCAGTTTTTCTTCTTGATTTCTTGACCGGTCATATCATTTCCTTCAATCCCTAAAAGACAAGCTGTCCATTATTGTTTCCATTGGTGGAGTTTCTCCCATTTGTATGGTAATATTTAATTTAATAGCAAGTTTGTTAATTTATCTTGCTATATATATATTACCAGTAAATTTAGAGGGGATATTTTGTGGGTTGATTCTTTGGATTTTGGTATAATTTGTGAAGCTATCTGGAATTGGTGTTTGTATCTCCATTTTGATTATTAGTGGATTTTCCTCGGTGTGCCGTCATCAGTGGAGTAGACTTTTCACATTGAAAAATTGAACCACTTAAATCATTGTGTGCCATTTAATTTCTTACTGCTTATTGTTTTGCCGTTACCCATTATTATTAAATTGTGCAACTAAATTGGACTTGATCTTCGCTTCCGCAAGTGTCAATTCGTAACAAATTGGTATCAGAGCTATTGGGTTGATTACTGGTATTTATTGGAGCGATCAAGTTTGCTCTTTTGGATTTATTTTGAGCTTACGGTTTATGCGATTGGTTTCGTATTTTTAAGGTTGTACTTGTTTATTTAATATTGGGTTTTCTATACGTGAAAATATGAAATTGAGAAATTTAATGGTAGAAATGATTTCAATTTATGGCGTATGAAGATGCGGCCGTATTAGTTAAAGAAGAGGGCTCGTTAAGACAACTTCATTTGCCGAGAAAAATTGGCCCGATGAAGAAAAAGATGCATTGATGGAAAATGCTTTGAGTTCAATTCGATTATCCTTGTACGATGAGGTAATTACGCGAGGTTGGTGATGAGGAATCTCTATTTGGGTTATGGCTTAAATTGGAGAATTTGTATATGACTGAAGTCTTTGACCGGATCGGTTATATTTGGAACGTTTGTATACATTCGGAATGTCGGAAGGTACTGACTTTACCCGATCATCTTGTGAATTTACTAAAATTATTCGTGATCTGAAAAATGGTAGTGATAAGATTGACGATGAGGATCGGGCATGGATTCTATTATGTTCTTTACCTCATTCATTTGAACATTTTGTTGATACCATGTATATGGGCAGACAACTATTTCTTTGGAAGATGTCAAAGCGACTTTGAATTCGAGAGTTGAAGAAAATGTCTCACAATGACAATGATAATAGCGGTGGTTTACTTGTTAGAGGTAGAAATCAAAAGAAAAAGGCATAAGTAGTAATAGAGGCAAGTCTAGATCCAAATCTAGAAAAGAAAGATAAATGCAATTATTGCCGTCAGGAAGGAGCCTTAGAAAGTAAATTGTCTAAAAGCTCAAAGGTAAAGAAAAATGCCTGACGTCTTCCGTACTAATGATGTTCTTTGGTGTTGCGATATCGTTGGTTACGATGGTGAAAATGTTCTATCGGTATCATTGGTTCTCGCAGGAGATGTTTGGATTCTTGATTCGGGTTGCACTTACCATATGTGCCCAGTAGAGATTGGTTTGCTTCTTATCAGTCTATTGATGGGGGTGTTGTCTTGATGGGAAACAATATGTCTGAGGTTATTGGTATTGAGTCTTGTCCAGAATTAAGATCGTGATGGTATTGTTAGGACTTTGAAAGATGTTCGCCATGTTCAGTTTGAAAAAGAATTTGATATCTTTGGAGTCTTTCTTGATTCTGAGGCTATAAGTATGTAAATTTGAAGGTGGAGTTTTAAAAGTTAGTAAGGGTGCTGCGTTGTTATTAAAGGGAAATTGTCGCGTGGTCTACATATCTTCGGGGTATACTTGTTATTGGCGGTGTATCGGTTCATCCTCGTCGGATCAAGATTCGGACACTACTCGATTATGGCATATGTGGCTTGGGCGTATGAGTGAGGCGTGGATGTATTTTTGAAGCAAACGAGATTTGCTTTGTGGTCGAAAGAGGAAGCTTGATTTACGTGAGCATTGTGTCTATGGAAAGCATCGTAGGTCGAGTTTCAGTCTGACCGTCCATAAAGAAACGAAAGGTATTGTTGATTATATTCATTCGGATCTTTGGGGTCGCTTCTCGTGTTGTGTCTAAGGGTGGTGCACGGTATATGTTGACTTTTATTGATGACTTTTCTGCGTCATGTTTGGGTGTATTTTCTAAAGAACAAGAATGACGCATTCTCAATTTGTGAAATTTAAGGCTTGTATAGAAAATCAAACAAGCGAAAAATCAAGCATTTGAGAAGCGATAATGGTTTGAAATTTTGTGATAGTCGGTTTAATGAGTTCTGTGAAAGGAATGGCATAGTGAGACACACGTGTCGTCATACACCAGCAAAATGGAGTAGCAGAGCATTATGAATAGGACTCTCTTAGAAAGAGCTCGTTGTATGCTCTTTCAAATGATTTGGATAAATCCTTTTGGTGAAGCTTGTAACCATGCTGTATTTGAGTAAATCGGTCTCATCAGTTGCAATTGAGTTGAAGACTCCGTTTGAGGTATTCTTTGATACTCCTGCTAATTATTCTGATTTGAAAGTTTTTGGTTGTCCTGTTTATGCTCATGTTAATGATGGTAAACTTGAGCCTAGGGCATTGAAATGCATATTTCTGGGGTATCCTTCAGGGGTGAAAGGTTACAGATTATGGTGTGTTGAACCCAAGTCACCTAAATTTTTTATTAGCAGAGATGTTAAGTTTGATGAGTTTTCTATGTTGCAAAAGAAAAAAGTGTCTATTGTTGCAAAAGAAAAAAGTGTCTATTGTTGCATATAAAGACCACGGTGTTAGTGAGCAGGTGGAGCTTGAGAGTGGAGCCCTGTCAATCTGAGAGGCAACTTCGGATCGACCATACGTGGATGAGATAGACGATTACCGCTCGTGATGTAGAAGAGAAAGCATGGCGACAACCTCTGATGTCGCTAAGGGGTAAAGGAATAAGAGATTAGGCACGCCTCGAGTTACGCGGAGATGTGACTTAGTTTCTTTTGTGCATTGCAGTAGCGGAATCATTGAGGTGCGTGAACCTTCTAGTTATCGTGGAAAATTTGTCACTTGTGATGAGTACGTTCGGTGGTTGGTTGCTATGAATGAAGAGATTGAATCAACTTACGTAAGAATCGTACATGGGAATTGGTGAAACCACCTAAGGGCCGAAGATTGTTGGAAACAAATGGGTCTTCAGAAAAAGGAAGGTATACACGAGGTTGAAGCTAGGTTCAAGGCACGTGTTGTTCTGAGGGCTATTGTCGGAAGAAGGTATTGACTTGATGAAGTATTTTCTCTGTTGTGAAACATAGCTCTATTCGTGTGTTGCTTGCTATGGTTGCATTGTTTGACATGGAATTAGAATAGCTTGATGTCGAAACGGCACCTTAACACACGTGGTGAGCTTGAAGAACAAATATATATGCATCAACCGAGAGGGTTTGTTGTTCCAGGTAAGGAAGTTCATGTTTGTTTATTGAAAAAGTATTTATATGGAAATTTGAAAGCAATCTCGAGCGGTGGTATAAGCGGTTTGATTCTTTTATGATTGATCATGGTTACTCTCACAGGAGTGATTATGATAGTTGTGTTTATCATAAAAGATTCCATAATAGTTCATCGATTTATTTGTTGCTTTATGTTGATGACATGCTTATTGCTTCAAGAATAAGTGTGAGATTCGAAATTAAAATCTCAACTTAATGGTGAATTTGAGATGAAAGATTTGGGTGCGACGAAGAAAATTTTGGGCATGGAAATTTACAAGGATAGGCAATGACGGACAAGCTTTATTTGACTCGAGAAAAGTTATATTGAAAAAGTTCTTGAACGTTTTGGCATGAAAGATTCTAAACCTATGAGTACGCCGTTAGGTGTGCGCATTTCGGAGAGCTTTCTTTGGATTTGTCACCACGGTCGGAAGAATAGGAGGCGGTACATGTCTCGGGTTCCATATGCTAGTGCCGTTAGGAGTTTGATGTCTGTATGGTTTGTACTCGTCCGGACATTTCACGTACGGTTAGTGTTGTCGGCGGATATATGGGTAATTACGGTAAGGTCGTGTGGCGATGAAATGGATACTTCGGTATTTGAGAGGTACATCTAATTTTGGTTTGGTATATGATGGAAGTTCTATCTTTGGTTGCGGTGTTATTGGTTATGTGGATTCGATTATCTTTGGTGATCTGGATAGAAGAAGATCTCGGCCGAGGTTATGTTTTCACTCTTTCTCGTTGTGCCATTAGTTGGAAGGCTACTTTACTCTACGGTTGCTTTGTCTGACGACGGAGGCGGGAATATATGGCGGCGGCCGAAGCGATGAAAGAAGCCATTTGGCTTAGAGGTTTGGTTTGTGATTTGGGTTTACAACGGGATACTTACATTTGTATTTTGTGATAGTCAGTGCGATACACTTGACTAAGAATACTATGTATCATGAAAGAACCGAAACACATTGATGTCGAATATCCGCCGTTCGTGACATTGTCTCCCGAGTGCTTATTGTTGTTAATAAGATAGCCACCTGAAGAATCCGGTGATATGTTAACCAAACCAGTTCCATTTAACAAGTTCAAGCATTGCTTGGACTTGATTGGTATTTGTAGAAGATGATCACCGCCCGGAGTTTTGGATGATGGTTATTTGGTGTCAGGAATTTCATATTTTGAGGAATTTGTTTTCTGTTTTGAGCCAAGGTGGAGATTTGTTATATTTGACTAACAAATTCGAGCATTGGTATGCCCGATCATAGGTTTAACTAATATATATATTAGTTATTTTTTCTTGCGTGAGGTGGCTTGTTGTAGAAAAAGAAATGAGAAGCAAGAGTAGAAGTGCGAGTAGATGAAATATATTTGCTTCTTAGTTTTTCTTCTTGATTTCTTGGCCATATCATTTCCTTCAATCCCTAAAAGACAAGCTGTCTATTATTGTTTCCATTGGTGGAGTTTCTCCCATTTGTATGGTAATATTTAATTTAATAACAAGTTTGTTAATTTATCTTGTTATATATATTACCAGTAAATTTAGAGGGGATATTGTGTGGGTTGATTCTTTGGATTTTGGTATAATTTGTGAAGCTATCTGGAATTGGTGTTTGTATCTCCATTTTGATTATTAGTGGATTTTTCGCCGGTGTGTCGTCATCGATGGAGTCTGCACTTTTCGCGTTGAAAAATTGAGCAGCTTAAATCGTTGTGTCATTTAATTTTTACTTCTTTATTGTTTTGCTACCCATTATTATTAAATTATGCTGACTAAATTGGGCCACGTCTTACGTTTATGATCTTGCGATTCGTAACATATACAATAAAAGAGTACTCACTAATCATATGCTTCACAAGATAACAAGGAGTTGTTTTACATTTGTTGCTCAATGAATCAAAACTGAAATGTAATTGAAAAATTATGTTGTTTGCAGCCAAAGGGTTGTTGATTTGGTGCACTTAGTGGCAGAAAAGTGGCCAGGCTCTCCAGCAGCATGTAGTGGTGATCCATTGGAAGATTTCTGCAAGACAAACCCGGCTGAGGAAGACTGCAAAGTATATGAAGCTTAAACATTTATTTTTTCCTCCGAATTGTACAGGGGCCAAAGTTAATGTTTTTATTCATTAAATGCTTACTTTGTAATGACAACTGAAAAAGATGGACTATGTCATTGCGAAGGAGAATTGTTCATTTGATAAAAGATTTTCTCTAAGATTATACTTTCTTTTCAAATAAAAAGTATTTTCATAAAAAATAATAAGATATATGACACTGTTATATTTTAAACTTATTGAAATTTAAGTGAATTTTTTTATTTGTTGTGGTTCTCGTATTAGAAATAACTTATATTTTAAATGAGAAAGTTAACCTTTTAAAAGCAAACAGATTAAAATGATTTTTTAAAAAAGTTAAATGAATTTCAATAAATTATTAATTAAAATGCTCTTTAAAAAAATAATTTACTTAAAAAACCCTGTCTCCTAAAAACACAAGAAAGTGAATAGGACTTTTTTTTAATTCAAATAATAAGCAACCTATTTTAAGTCTATTAGGTGGGATTTAGATATTTAGTCAAAAACACCACAATCTTACCTACAAATAAAATGATTTGATTGTGTGTATTAATTATAATTGGTTATTGAGATGATATATGACAATAAGAAAAGATAATATCTTTTAGTGTTTTAAAATTGTTTTGAGCCACGTGTGAATGTGTTTTAGCCAACAATATAAAGATATCACAATAGATTGCATCGTCCCAAAAAATTCAATTCAAATTGACCAAATTCCGAGGAGCAACTCTTCTCAATTGCATAAAAGAAACCGTTAGGTCAAAGTTACTTTTATTGAAGAGAAAATTGATCACGTGGTGATTATATGTTCTTTCTTTATTTGTTATTCGTTTAATAGGTTTTTTTTTTCTGAAATTCATAAAATAATATTCATAATAACAAAAATATCTCAATAATATTAAATAAATTTAATTAAATAAATTTTAACTTTTAATAGATCTAAATTAATATAATTTTAACTTAAATAACATATAATATGAAATATTGATTTAAAAAATATTCAAAATATATGAATTAAACGTAAGGTATATTGTTTTTATAGTTAAAATTTTTAAGAATTTTATTTTATTATTTAATTTAATTTAATTTATTTCTACTACTATTTCCAAGCTTTAGATATCAATTAGACTGTATTTTTTTTTAATAAAAATGATTAGAATTAGATTTTTCTATAAATGTTTAGTCAACGTTAAGCATAATCTAAAAGAAAATGAAATAAAGTGAAAATTTAAAATGCTTAAGTAATTTTTTAATGTATTATAAAAAATCAAATTTAATACTATATTTAAAAAAAAAATTAATAGAAGACTTTTTTTCATATTTTTTTAGTAGTATAATTTTATAATCTTATAACTATTATAAAATAATGAATTTATATTTTATATAAAAATGATTATCATAATCTTAAAATTAACACGTCATATTTTGATTAGTGAAGTATATCGTAAGTATTAATATATTTTTCAATAAAAATTAATATAATTATTTATATATATTAAATATATCACATTTTAATATTATTCAAAATTTGAATATTTTTTAGTTACAATTAATTATTTATAGAATAATAAATTACAAACACAATGGCTTAATTAAGAATTAAAAACTATAATTTTAAAAGAATTTAATTATAAAATTATTTAATCAACATTTTTTAATGTTATTCTTTATAAAATTATAAAATTTATTAATTTCTTGTAATTATTTTGTTCACATTTCTTCAAAATCTTAATATTTTTTAATTAAAATTAATGTTTTTTAAAATAATAAATAATAGACAATATGATTTAATTAGAAATAAAAAAATTTAAATTTTAGAAGGTTTTTTATTTAGATTATTTCATCAATCCTTAGTATATCTATTTTTTAATATTATAAATTAAAAATATTTTTGGGTTCATAAATAATGGACATAACGAAGTAATTAAAAATTAAAAATTATAATTCTAAAATACTTCATTTTGAATTATTTAATCACATTCGTAACTTTGGTTTTTAATATTCTTATTTAAAATTAATTATTTAGAATAATAAATAACATACTTAATAACTTAATTATAAATTAAAATTAGAATTTTAAAAGATTTTAGTTAGAATTGTTTAATCATCCATTCATAATTTTATTTTTCTATAAAATTAAAATTATAAATTACATATAATTATTTTATCATATTTATTCAAAATTTTAATATTTATTACAATTACTTCTTTTCAAAATAATAAATATAATACTTAATTAGGAATTAAAAACTATAATTCCAAACTCTTATTATTTAATTACTCTATTCTTTTATATAAAAATTTAAAAGTTATAGATTTTATAGAATTATTTTTTCCATACTTCTTCAAAACTTTAATGTTTTTAATTAAAATTAATTATTTTTAAAATAATAAATAACAATCATTAAAAACTAAAATTTTAAAATATTTCAATTTCATGACTCTCTTTAATATAAAATTAAAATATTGTATATTATATACAGTTATCTCACTCAAAATTCTTAATTAAAGTTAATTATTTATAGAATAATAAATAATTAAAATAATCACTTTAGTTAAAAATAAAAAATTAGAATTACATATTTTTTATTATTAAATCACAACTTCTTAATTTTTTTATAAAATTAAAATAGTTAGAGATCACATATAGTAATTTTGATGTATCTTTTCTACTTTCAATCAAACATTAATAATCATTATATATCTAACTTACTAGATAATATGACTATAATTTTTATTTTCTCGAATTTTTAAGAAAATTTTGATAATTTTTATTTCAAACGATACTTGAAATAATTTAAATACATAGGTTGAAACAAGAGAAAAATAATTTATTTAATGATATGAGAATAAAAAAATATGTAAAAAATAACATAGGCATGTTTAAGCTAAAATTTTTTATTATATTATTTTTTGCTCATCTTAAAATTTACAACTTTTAATACTAAAAATCAAGAATTTATCAAATATGGTTAAATTTTCACTTATTTCACGATGTTTGCAATAATTACAAAATCTTAAACTTTTATAACTTATATGTAATTTTTCTTCATATATATTTTTTATTTGTGAAACATTGATCAAGAAAAAATATCTTATTTATTTATTGTGTCTGAATTTCTATAATATTACTTTTAGATATTCAAATAGAGTAATAAAATATCACTATTAAAATAAACTATATATTATGTGTTCATAAAATTAATAATATTTTCATGATTTAATTAAGATATTATAAAAATATTTATTTAATTAATTTACAAATATAAATTTTTAAGTGCAACTCGAGTAAAAATAACTAGTAAAAAGAGAGGTATATGACATTGCTAGTTAAGAGATTGCATATTATAAGTTGGTATGACTTTGAATTAGAATTTAAAGTAAATTAATAAAGTTTATTTTTAAAAATTAGAAACCTATTTAATGTAATAAAATCTATAAAATTAATCTAAATAAATCCTTATATATATATATATATATATATATATATATATATAAACAATAATTACTCTAAATTTTATGTCTTAATAATGGATTAAAACTAGGAGCTAAAAGAATTTGTTTTCAAACAATAAATAAACAAAGATAATGTATTATAATTTTAAATTTCAAGTAAAAAAAACTAACACAAAAATTTACTATTTAATTTAATATCAATTTAAATATAAATTACATGAAAAAAAAGCTTAATTTAAACCATATACATATGATTAAATAAGTAATAACTTTAACTACTTATATGTTATTTACAAATCCAACCAATGAGTCACCTACCTAAATAATTCATTAATACTTATACTAAACATTCTTGTATTACATAGAAAACTTGATAAGCAAAAGAAAAGGAAATAATATTAATACAATATAATACAAACAATTATAAAATCACATAATATATATTTGTATATTTGTATATTGGTATATGTCAATATGGAATTTAGTTCTACTTTTATCAACAATTGGGTCATAGACCAATATAGAAGTTCTACTCTTATCAACAATGAAACCAAGTACAACTTTAACTGAAAATGTTTATTTATCACTGATATAAGGACACAATTAATTTTGTGGCCTAAATTGAAACAGGCACGTTATATATGCACATAAAATATTGTTTCCTATTTATTATCATAGAGATAAAGATGATAAACTATATTGATCGAACTCATGAAAGTAGTATCTTTGCTTTGCTGACAGAAAATATGACAGAGGACGAGAATGATGGAGATTAGGAGGGTTAACGAACAATGTTAATTCGGAGAAGCAACACTGAAAAATCTTAATGACAGAGTTTGGCCAGCAATGGAGACTGGAGGGTTGGAGCCTAGACTTGGGTCTCTACTCGTTAACTCCTTTGCGGCTGAGAAATTGGGAATAGAATCATAGACATGGTTATGGATTGAATGGAAAAAGGAAGGGCCGGTGTCAAACAGAGAAAACTATTAGATCCCCTCTCCTTCTCTCTATCTTCTTCTTTCTATTTTTATTTAATGAAATTATTATATTAAATATAAAAATATATATACAGTATAATATAAGCATTGGTTGGATTGTTTAGTACGAATTTTTTTGACTTAAGACTCGTATAAATATTATTGTGTAATTAAGAGTGAAATTAACGAAAATATGGATTATTAATTATAAAACATATTTTAAACAAAAAAATATTAACTTATAAATAATAACGATAAAAAAAGTATCAAAATAATGTAACGAATATTAGATTTAAATTTATTTTAATATTTCGTAAATAATTACTAATCAACCTATTTTTATTATTAAATATAAATATATATTATAATGAATCTTTTATTCAAAAAAAAAAAATCAACTCTAGTAAAAATAACAATTGTTTGAGTGCTAAATCTGTGACACATTATTTTAAAAAAAAAATAAGAAATTTCATTCACTGAAATTAAAGATAGATAAATAATTTAAATATACCATAAAATAAGCATTTTAATGAAACATTCATATGTTATCATTAATAATATTTATTTTTATTAAGGATTATTTTATTTTGATTGCTTCTATAAATGTAGGTCAATCACATTGGTTTTATATATTTCATTATTATAGTACCGTTATATTCAACAAATAAAATAAAAACATCTATTAATAGATCTAAAGGGAAAACGTGCTAAAAAAACATACTAAGTTTCACTAGAATAAATTCTACGTAAAAATATATAATCTTACATATAAAATTTAAATTAAAAATACCATAGTTGGTTTTGTCAAAGTAGGTTAAAAATAAATGAAACAATTATATAAATAGATATTCAGTTCCTAAACATGAAATTCTATTTTTTCAGTAAAATAGATCTAAAGCAGGATTTAAAAAAAAAGTGGCTAAAATTTTACGAGGGAGAAAAAGAGAGGAGAATGACTTTGAAGCCAACTTTTTTTATTATTATTACCAACAAATTATTAGTAAAAAAATAATAGTGACAATTTATTTTCTTGACAAAAAAGGAGCAATAATAGTGAAATTTTTGTGTACATATCCCACCTATATGTGTTTTTTTTTTACATAAATGCTAAGACATTCACAAAAATAAAATTGGAATATCTTAAATAAAATAATAATAAAACAAATAATATTACACTTTTATATTTTAAAAAATTATTATAGAATCCCTTGTGGTTTTTTAAAACTATAAAAATATCATTCAAATTTAAAAAATAGACAATTATATTCTTTCTAATATTGTTTTATTAAAATATCATCTTAAATTTCATAATTTTTACTTAAATTTCATAATTTTTATTATGACTCCTTTAAAAACCTAAAAAATAATAACAATAAGGAATATAATTGTTACTTTTCAAGTTCATGGAGCATTTTTATTATTTTAAAAAATCTAGATAAAGATGTTTGTAAAAATCTAACTTTCAAATTTGATCAAATTATTATATTTTTCTATCAATCTCTACTTTATACACATATTACAATTTCACATCGGCTAAAAAAATATATCATTAGTACTCTTTTCAATTGTGGGCTAATTGGATATAACTCTACAGGCTACTAAAGATTCCAACAATACTTTAATTATAGACTAATATTTTATAGGTAGATAATTAAAATTATCTTTATAACGTGTGAAAAAAAATCCCTAGAAGACTTGTAACTAAATAGGCATAGGTGGTTGAATGATTATTAAAATTTTAATTAAATCAAATCAAATATATATATAAGTTTTCTTCGGTCTTACATCGGCCAAGAGTTCGATAGCAGTATTATTTATAAGCTTGGATAACTCTTAATTTAATGAGATTTTATTAGGTTGAGTTAAGTCTGATTTTCTAATATGATATCAAAGTTGGCCTTGATCAATGCCTTGGGTTTTGTCTTTAAGAGTCTCACCGTGACTTTATGAGACCATCTATTTCCGTGTGGAGAGGAGCTATTAAGTTTCCTTCGGTCCTACATTAACAAGAAGTTTGGTTACAATGATGCTTATAAACTTGGATAACTCTTAATTCAATAAGATCTTATTTGATTTAGTGACTTAAGTTTCTAACATATATAATTATATCGTAAAAAATCTTTTAACATTAAATTCATAATATTTTAAATAATTAGATTAAATATCTTTTATTCTTAAATATAATTTCTTTATTTTACTTAAAAATATGTTATAAAAAAAAGTTAAACAATACAAAATAATTTTAATATTTTAAACAATTTATTAAAATAAATATTTTGTTAACTTTTTAATTTTTTTAAGTATAAATAACCCGTTAAAACCCATAATTATTTCTTAAACCGTAATAGTTGTAATTATTTGGATAACTTTCTCATCCGTCACACGTAAGGGTGTGCAAAAAATTCGATCATCTGATCTGTTAATTTTTTAACAGTTTTGATTCGATCATCGGATGGGGTCAGATGAAATTTTTTTTCATTCAATCCGACCAAAATTAATTATATATATATTTATGAAATTAAATATATATATATATATAATATTTATTTAGTTTTTTAAGGTTTTTTTAATTCAAATAATTTTATATTATGATTTATGTGAAAATTTAAATTTTTTATTTTAAAATACCAAAAATAAAGTTAATTAAATTTATTAATTGGATTAATCAGATTCAATCCGAATAATTTACAGATCAAATTGTATCATATTTGAAAGATAATTAGATAGATAATAAATTAAGATGTTTTAATCCAATAAAACTATCAAATTAAATCTAATAATTATGAAATCAACTATTTAGATTCAATGTAAAAGGAACTAATAAGTTATAGCCATAGTCCATTGACATCACGTGCTTCTTGTTACCTTTTTTTCACTTTGACAAGACAACCTTTTACTAGCTAAATATTGCGCAATTAATGACGACGTTCACACGGAATTCCAAACTCGAAATCGCAAATCTACGCGTTCTCTATCGGATCGAAATTGGGGAAAATCATTGATCTGATTTCAGAGCTGAGAATTATTTGGAATTCAATTTTCTTCAGCTTTATCGTACCAAATTTCTTAAGATCCGATTCCAATTTCCATTTTTCAAAACCTATTTGATGCCCAATTTTTCCGGTTCCCATTTTGCAAACTCCTCAAGTCTTAATCGCAAGAGGAATGAAACTTCCTTTTCTCTTTCTTCTGCTCAAGTGGATCATATTCGCTCCATTTGTCGAATGTATACGGGACTCAGCTATTTCCAACACCTCTCTCTCCAATCAATCTCCTCCGGACTTCAAACCCTTTAACTCTCTTTTGCCGTCCACACCGTAAGTACATGGTTGTGAACTTAGGAGTTACGGATTTTTTATATTTTGTTTCTTAATTACATCAAATTCTTAATTTTTTTATTTAACTGTTTTTTTAAAGCTCAAGTTCTTTGCTTATATATATATATATATATATAGGAAAAACTATAATTGAGGAATTTAAGGTTTTATATATCTTGTTTCTTATTTACTTCAAATTCTTATTTTTTTATTTAACTTTTTAGCTCAAATCTCATTGATTTTGTTTTCTATGTCTTTTGCGCTGTATTTCTGGCATTTGAATCAGTAAGAATGATGTAGCTGTGGTGGTTGCTTTGGATGGACAACTTTATCTTGTGGATACTAATTTGGGGAAGCCTCTTTGGTCCTTCCCATCTGGTTGGCCGATTTATTCCTCCTTCCAGAATTTTTCTAACCACGAGAGTGGCAATAGTAACATTAATGGATCTGAATCTACAAGTGATTTCTTCATTGATTGTGGGGATGATTGGGGGCTTTATTTGCATAGCAAACGTTTAGGGAAGATGGTATGTTGAATTTCTCTTTGTTTCTTTTGTGCATATGTAATATATAATTCAAATTATGGTATTGTCGTTGCATTAAATAATAGTTATGATTCTTGTATCCTAGAAAATGTCTCTGAGTGCTCAAGACTATGTAAAGAATACACCATATGTATCAGAAGATGGAGGAGTAACTTTAGGATCGAAGAAAACTTCTGTGTTCCTTCTTGATGCCAAGTCTGGAAAGTTGATTTATAATTATAAGTTGGCTGATTCTCCCTCTACATTAGGTGTTCATAGTGGTGACAAATTTCCTGTAATATTGAAGGATGATGCGGAAAAGTTGATGGGGTCAACTGGTTTGGACCTTGAAACAGTTGAGCAGCTTCTCTACGTTACAAGAACAGATTACACGCTACAGCACCATAATTCCAATGGACAAATTTCTTGGAATCTTGCATTTGCAGAATTTGATGCCTTTTTTCAGCTTCCTGCAATTGAAAATGAACTTGGTGCAAAATACAGGGGTCATTTCAAGTCACCTCTGCCTCATCTTATAAGGCCCATTGTCCTCCGAATTCGTGATCAAAGTCTTACGGAATATTTTCCTATTTTTGATAGACTTGTTCAAGGCCTTCCTGGAGGCACACAACTTTCGCTTCCTGCTTCTAGTCACTATCATCCTTCAGTTGCTGTTGGCCACATTCCAGTGGCTTTTGGAAGTATTGAAGACAGACAAGCACTTGCTCTTCCTCCTCCTGAAACTGGGAATCCCTTAGTCTTGAGCTTAGACAATAGAGATGGTGGTAAAGCAAATGCTAAGAGTTTAATGGCTGAAATTGTTGGAAGGTTTCACTTGCAATACTTTTCTCAATTCCTTCCCACCCTTTTCTCCATTATCAGCATTATCTATTTATTCTTCCGAAAGCAGCCAAAGGTGATTGAGGTAACCAAGGAAAATAAAGTGCAAGCTGGGCTTTCCAAAAGGAAGAAAAGTCGGAAAGCAGGGAACAATAAGGACTATGGAAACAATTATAAGACAAAACAGATCTTAGACGAGAATAACACTGAATATAGTAATGGAATCTTGCATACTGAAGGAGATGAAAGGAAATCTTTGCTAACCTTTTCCAATATAGTTGATGGTCGTGTCTATGGACGCAGAGTTGGTAAGTTACTTGTTTCCAACAAAGAAATTGCTAAGGGAAGCAATGGTACCATTGTACTGGAAGGAATATATGATGGTCGTTCTGTGGCCGTGAAGCGTCTTGTGCAGACTCATCATGATGTGGCACTGAAAGAGATTCAGAATCTCATTGCCTCTGATCAGCATCCTAATATTGTCCGTTGGCATGGGGTGGAGTACGATCAAGACTTCGTTTATCTCTCTTTGGAGCGTTGTACTTGTAGCTTGAATGACTTGATTTATGTGTACTCTGAATCTTTTCAAAGTCAGATTATTACCAGCAATCGGGATTCTCACTTATCAAATGAGTATGCTGTTCGGTTGCATTCAGCAATGGAAACTAACCAGGATATTGACTTGTGGAAGGCTAATGGGCACCCCACTCACCAGTTATTAAAACTTATGAGGTTAGTTGAGTTTCCTTCCACCAATATGTCTTTGCTTTTCAGTTTATTTGGTTTATCAAAGTTAAAACACTGCACTCTGAGTTCACTGTTCTTTGACAGTAGTAGGATGTTTAAACTTACACGTTGCATTCTTCAATGGATAACTTGTGATATATTTATGTCATACAAAAAATATAATCTCCCAAGGAGACTTCCACGCCAACCAATAATTGAGGGAAAATTATATACTAATTGACCTAAATTTTGGTTACTGTGTCTGCGTGTATACTTTGGGATTAAATCTATTTTATTCAAAGAATAGAAAAAAAGTAGTTTGATTGTTCTGTGATTAACCCATTATATTTGAAGGTAACCAGGACTTGAGAACTCATAAGGATTGACTATTTAATTTGAGTGTCTCATTGTCTGATTTTAATGAAATTAAGTGGTGAGTTTTCGTTAAGTAGTCACGTCCTTTTTTTTCTTCCAGTTTCATGGGAGCAAATCTTAACCCTAATTAAATATAAATAATAAATACAAATTATTCATGCTCTTCTATCCTGCAGATGCACACAACTATATTAAATTACTTCATATGATATTGACACAGGTTTAAAATCTTTATTTTTGCAGGGACATTGTTTCTGGCCTTGCTCATTTGCATGAACTTGGAATCATACATCGGGATCTAAAGCCACAAAATGTTTTGATTAGTAAGGACAAATTTTTGAGTGCCAAACTTTCAGATATGGGTATCAGTAAGCGCCTTCTTGGAGATAGATCTTCCATAACCCAGCATGCTACTGGTAGGTACCTCTAGTTTTATTAACTGCTTGAACTTTTGAACATTGAGATAAGGTGTCGTGGTCTAGGGTAATAAGACCTTGTTGAAAAAAGAAATTGTTCTTTGTTCAGAAACAATTTTGGATGGTGACCCAGCCTTTGAGGGCCTGAGCTTTGAGCATTTCCAGAGCCTTTTGATGCTAGTTTCCTTTATTACGCTTGTGCTGGTTTCTGTGGGCATTTGTTTTTTATTTTAAGTTCTCACATGTATAATAATTCATCGTTTCTATCATTATTGTTGACCATAGGTTACGGGAGTTCAGGTTGGCAAGCACCCGAACAGCTTCGCCACCAACGCCAGACTCGAGCGGTAGATTTATTTAGTCTAGGCTGTGTTCTCTTCTTCTGTGTAACTGGGGGTAAACACCCATATGGTGATAGCATTGAACGCGATGTAAATATTGTGAATGACAGGAAAGATTTATTTTTAGTTGAGTCTCTGCCAGAGGCAGTGGATCTTTTCACTGGTTTATTGGATCCCATCCCTGACATGAGGTAAGATCCTATCTTCTTGTTTGTTTGTATATTGCATATTGACTAGAAGCAAGTACTCAATTGTAAGTTTCTTGATGGTCCCAATACGATGATGGCAGGCCAAAAGCCTTGGATGTATTGCATCATCCTTTCTTTTGGAATTCTGAGATGCGACTTTCGTTTCTCCGAGATGCTAGCGACAGGGTTGAACTTGAAGACAGGGAGAATGAGTCACAACTGTTGAATGCATTAGAGAGTACTGCAGCAGTTGCATTGAATGGGAAATGGGATGAAAAAATGGAACCTGCATTTATCAATAATATAGGCAGGTACAGGCGATACAAATTTGGTAGCATTCGTGACTTGCTGCGTGTCATAAGAAATAAATTTAATCACTACAGGGAACTTCCTGAAAATATCCAAGAATTATTAGGGCCTATTCCTGAGGGTTTTGACCATTATTTTTCGAGCCGATTTCCCAGACTCTTAATTGAGGTTTACCGAGAGCTGCACAAGTACTGCAAAGAGGAGGCATTCTTTCAGAAGTACATTAAAAGTAATATAATTTAACTCTCTTCGTTATGTAAACAGGAACTGTTTCATATGTAGTCTTGTATACTTGTGTGTCATAATGCAAATAATAGAATTGACAAATTAGAATGTTTACATTGAAGTACCAGTACTTTCTTTTGACTTTGAATTATGTATACTCTTTGTAATCCTTCTGAAGTACTAACCAGCAATTAGCATAAAGATTGAAATATGGGTTTGCTTTGTCTTGCTCAAGGAGAAGAAAAAAGGAAGAGGAACCAGTATTTTGGTAAATTAGAAGGTTTCGGTGTTGGTGAGAGGTCCTTCAAGCTATGATAGACTTTTGTCGTGGACTTTGGGACATCAATGAAAATGGGTGGACTGTAGGAATCTATGACAATGGGTGGTCATCTGATATAAATATTTCTCTGAGAAAAAAAAAAGAAGAAAGCTCTACAAAGAAAATGACCCACTAACTTATATTCATCAAGAACACCAATATATAGTTTTATATAAACAGTTCACAAAGGCTGAGATGGATTACGTATAATAATATAAGTACAATCTAACCTAACATAAATAACTAGTTAGCTACTTGTATCTCTAGCAGCCTTTTTCAGTTTGTGTGGTCCTGGCATTCTTTCCCCATTCGGTTTACACATCATTGACGGACAAAGATCTTTCAACTTTCCTTCTTTTATTTGCAGTATTGGATTGATCTTCCTTCTCGTCTATTAGCGTTAAAAATCTCCGAAGTAGTCCAGATCGTGAGGTACTTGAAGAAGGTAACACTTGATCAGTTGAGGAACGGTGACATAACTGGTAGAGAATCTTACAGAAGAATATGAGAAGTGCAATGAAGCAAGTGATGCCACAAATAAGATAGAGGCCCCAAAAGCTTTTGAGGTGAAGTCTATCTGACTCAATCGCCGCACTCTGCATACTACAAGTGCTTTGCATTAGCCACTTATCGTGAATACGTTGAAGGTCGCCATTTTCAGATAGCTGTAGGATTGCAGTTGACAGGTCTATGGCTAATGCAGAGTCTCGAGGAAATGCCTATTTATAAAAGAAAAAAAGGGAAGACATGTTAAACTTGTCTCTAGCCTAAATGCTGAACAGATGACAAATAAAAAACTATAAATAGTAGGTGTATGCTGATAGAACCATGAGTCCTTGAATAGTGCCAAAAATAGATACTTACAAAACCCCAACTACTTTTGGTGAACTCTTGACCTACAATTCTGAATTTGCACTGAGTTGACAGGAAGAGCTCAACATAAGGACGCTCATCAACTACAGCAGCAACTCCTCCATGTTTAGGACCTTTCTGTAATGCGGTAGCATAAGCTTCAGGTGATCCAAGAGGAAGGAGTCTAGACTTGGATATTCCGAGTTCTTCACTCAAGTATTGCTCTGCAAAAGAACCAACTTGATACCCAATAGGTTCCTCACTTGTTTTCAAACTTTCAATTCCTTTAATGGGAGAAGATAATTGCTGCACTGTGAGGATTGATGTCAAACTAGCAGTGTAACTTGAGTTGATTATAAGAACTACAAAGAGCCATATAATTAGGACTAGACGACCAAGAGTGCTCACGGTGTTCTCTCCTGCATTAGAGGCATAGGAATCAACTCAATGAAACAAAATACTCTGCATAAGGCTTAAAATCTAAGAGACTTACTCTGAGCAAAGAACATGGTTGAAAGGATAAACCTGCATGGTTATTTAACAAGAGATGAATTAGAAACAAATGATTTGAAGAAATGTCCAGCAACAACCAATATATTATTCCCACTAATGGGCTCCATACAGTAACTTTTCAGCTGTAATTAGAAAGAAATCCTCATATTGTAACAAAGAGAAACAAAGTCAGTCCTACCTAGATTTGTTGTTATCCAGTACAGTATGATAATCATTGGAGTCATTTGTGAATGTACTACCGAGATGCGGAGGCAGAAAAATATAATAAAGAAAGTAAAATGGATGTTTTTTTCCTTAAAGAACTAGGTTTTAATCAGTGTTGTGTTAGCAATCAAACTGTCAACCGAACTTAGCCATTAGGATCTCAATGAAAACAAGGTAAACAACACAAATCAAGAAAGCATTCCATACAAGACAGATTAATTGGAAAATGGTCCAAATAGTCCTCCAATTGAGCAAAATTGTGCACTTCAATCCCAACTTATTTGGATGGCAATTCTACTCCCTTATTTTTGCATAAATGTTCACTTTAATCCCAAAAAGAATTATCAATTACAGGACTAAAATGTACATTTTTACAAAATTAAAGGAATAGAAGTGCCCCTCCGAATAATTATGTGAGTAAAGTACACATTTTTGAATAGGGCCCATATTTAAAGAGTAAAGGTACTAAATTTTACATTGGAATACCCATGTTGCATAAATATGTGACTCCATGTGCTCATGCTGAAAAATAATGGGATCAAAGTTCCCGGCAGCCTACGAGAAACGGGATTAAAGAAAATAAAAATACAACTTAAGGATCTTACCATAAAACCGTTATAAGTTGTCTTTTTGGTGGACCCCTGAACTCATCATTTATCCTATGCTCTAAAATCCACACAACTACTCCTACAACAAGAAAGAAGGCAGCAATGACCATCCACATAAGTGGACTAAATGGCCGCAGGAAAGCCCAAGCACCAGTGTTCAGTTTCTTAAATGAGGCAACTACTACAAGTCCAGAAGCAGCATATGGCTGGGTAAAATCCACAATCTTTGTTCGGTTTGTGACAATGGAAATATCACCAACAGCTGCATCAAGGACCTGTAAGAAGTTGGTTAGACAATAAGCCTCTCCATAACTTCCTTCTTATTATCTTTTATAACTTCAAATTAGAAATTTATAGTAGTTCACTTACACCCGTTGTGATCAAATGAACAAGTTCCGTGTAGCTAGGGTTTTTCAGACCATCTCCGAGGGGAACAAATCGATATGGAACGGCATATGGCAATAAGTTTACAGCAGCTGTAAATACATCTATGCAGAAACCCTTAAATGTATCAGTTCCTTGAACTTGTGACACAAATTCCCGGTAACTAACCCGAACAGGGACACCAATTCTCAATTGCTTCCCATTGTTTGGGAACACCCAACCACGGGGCTTTAACAATGTCTCTCCTGGCCAGATAACACTGTACAAATGCTGGTTTGCACTTGAACGATTAGGTGGCTTTTCATAGAGTGTCTCTGGAGGTACAATTGATAAACCAGAATAGTTGGACCAGTGGCCAATTTTCCGGAACCCAGTACCAATGACATTAATAATATCATATGCAGGAAGAATAAGAGAACCGTCTGAATCAAACCTAATAGGACCTGTTAGACCAACAAAATTACTTCCCAATATGTTACTCAAGAGAAGTCTACCATCATTAAAAATGTTCATCGTGCCCAGGTTTAAGCTACTGTCTTTAACAGACTCCATCCTAGAATCATTAGAAAATGTAATAATTCCCCCTTGGCTAAAAAATGCATCAAGAGCATGAGCAACCAACCAAACAGAATCGTAAGCATAAAGACCATAAGAATGCAATCCCAATGAACCACCAGTCAATTTGTTCCACTTTGAAATAAAGGATCGCTTTCTATCTGAATCTGGTGTGTGTTGACGCAAAGCAATGACTCCTTGCATTGAGTTCATGGTCTCTGTAGGAAGATTAAAAGAAGAATCTAAAGCAGATGAGAGCCAGTCTGTTGCTATCCATACAAACCCATTTCCCATCATTCCAAGATAATGTGCCACAGAGAAAACCATGAAACCTGAATTAGGATTTACATGAAGAACTATAACACGAGACCCCATTAGTGCAACCTTAACAAGAAGATTGAGTATATCACTCCGATTAGCAGATCCTGGAGGAATTCCCACCTTGTATGTGATTCTACAGCGCCTCTGGGAAAGCTTATCATCTAAAGATGACACACCATTTCGTCCATAATCATCATCTACAAAAATGGCTATTACCTCCTTCCAGGCATAATACTCAACAATTTCAGCCACTGCAGCCATTTGATAGAAATCACTTCTTGTTGTCCTAACAAAAAAGGGAAACTGAAGAGAAGAAAGTGTAGGGTCTGTGGCTGCAAATGATAGCAGAGGAACTCTGAGCTCAGTTGCAAGATGTGATATAATATGTGCAACAACAGAAGATTGTGGGCCTATAATAGCAACCATGTCTGTCTCCATGAATTGCAGAGCTGTAATTAATCGACTAATTAGTGTATTTAGTCAGGACTCAGGACAGTTGACTTTGCTCAAAACATAATTCTTAACCATGATGATAAAGATAACTTAACAACCAGAAATGAGAATTTGAGGAAAATAAGCAGAAGCTGGAGTACCTTCAGCCAAGCCAAGAAACCCACTGCAATTGGAATTTTGCATTTTTACCGCAAGTTTAGTTCTGTGGAGTATGATAGAATTTGAGTTGACATCTTTCACTGCTGCCTCAATAGCAATCTTGGCAACTCTACCAATTGTGGAGTCCATAGAGAAAATTGCCCCAATGTTCACAACAGCAGGTGTAGAAGAAATGTTTTTACTATGCTCGAGAGGAAGGGCAACAAGATGGGATAACATCAATAGATGCGTGAACCAAATCAAGTTCATTTTGAAATGCCTTACGAGATTTCTTTCTGCGTCTCCAAGATGACACTTGACTGGCTCTATATGAGATAATTCTAGCATAGGAGATAAAAAAACCAATAATTAACTAAGAACCAATCTAACCACCGGCCTGTATCATAGAGTATTTGGGTCAGTCTAGAGTTCAAGTCTTGGCCCCATACATTTGTGGTGACGTTAACCCTTCCCCATATCCCTAAGTTACGCTAGACATTTCAGTTGTTAAAAAAAAAACTATTTAGTCTCCTAAAAAGTAGGGCAGGAAAGTCACTAATAAAATATTGAATTGAAGATCGCTTTATGTTCTTTGGTCAGTAATTCAAAACGAAAAAAAAAAGCTTCACTTAACTGGGTATAACCGTGACAATTGGCTTAGTTGACTTCATTTCATTAATTGAATTCAGTTTCTGCATTTCCTCAAAAGCAGAACAATTACTCATGCTCTCCGACATTCCCAACTCATATGTAAAGTGTTATTCATTATTTCTAGATTACCTGACAAATCACGTTCATTTCTCTCTATCAAGTATTAAGTATTTGATTTTTCAAAAAAACAATTACACTAATATTGAATTTTATTGACAAAAAGTACCAATTCCGCTCGTTTAGTTATTTGGAAATTTTCATTCAACATCGCAATGAGAAAACAATCAACGCCAAGAGTAACAGCGCTCAAACTTCAAAGCATCAGAAATCATAAAGATTCCCTTTAGTTAAAAAAAACAAAGAACCATTTAAAATTAACCTAATGAGACTTTATTATTACATGAGAAAGGCTAATTCATGAAGACAAGTAGATTGCTTTCAACAACCCAAACGATGAAATAAAAAGATAGAGACAATAGTGAAGAACCAAAACGAAACTTACCAAAAAAGAGCAAAACCTTAAGGAATTATAGAGTAGTAGAGCACCATCCACTTCCCTTGCATTCCTTTTCCGAAAGAGAGATCACCCATGTTGGTTTAAATGCGAGCTCATAAAACGCAGAAAAGGAAAGGTCTCCTGATGGAAACTGAAAACACACCGAAGGAAACTCTGAGGGAGCCCAAAATTCACCTTGGGTAAAACTAAAAGTAAGCTGAGATTTTTATTCTTTTGTATTATTATTTGAAGATTTTTATTCCTTCTTGAATGGAGAACCGTGGAAGAGTAGTGTTTTTTTTCTTCTCCCCCTTTCGTAACAGTCAATTTACTCTTTTTTCTTTTTTGCTTTTTTTAAAGATGTATGGTTTTTTTTATCTAATTGCCTTCGCTTCTTCTCGCGTTAGAGTTGAAGAATAGAGTTTTGTGTGCCATTTTTCGATCAAAAATTATCAATTTAGATTATAATCTTCCATCATCATTAATCTTGTGCTGAGTTTCAAGTATTTTTTTCATCATTGAATAAATCAATGCATTTCTATGTGCAAACATCTCTATTAGCTTTCAAATATATTTTTCAACCAATTCCATAAAATCATGTTTTTTTAGATTCCATTTCTATCAACGTCAGACAAGAATCTAATAAATTTACATATAATTACTAAAGTTTTCAAGGCAAATAGGGATTTTAAGTTTGAGCTTGGGAGTATAATTAACGTATATGAGAGACATTATTCCATTGCCTTCAATCATCCAAAAACCACTCACAAAGAACTCTTCAACTTCTCTATTCTCAAACAAACTCTCTTCTTTCTAATGACTCCTAAAGCATAATTTATCTTTAACAAAGAGATTAGCGACTTAGTAGAACAAACAAAATAACTCACTTGCACTTTACTTAAAATAAAACTCAAAATTTGTTTTTTTTATAATGTTGATCGGTAAAGTTCTAACAAGTAGAATTGTTAAAAAGCATCAAGTAGTCATGGCTTTCCACAAAACACATGACATCTAAGGGGAGTTATTTGTGGTAACTAAAAATTATAGAAACAATGTGTTTTCTTTCACCTTTTCATATACATAAGAGAGAGAAAGATACTCAATATGAGAAAAGCATATCTAACATGTAAATGGCTCATTGATAATTGAGAAAATGGGATCACAATTTAACAATATAAGAGCTTGAATTCAATTTTGCCTCTTTTTAGGCTCAAGCCCATGGTTTGCATTTTGCTAGTATGCATGCTCCTAATGCTGAAAAATTCGCAAACCTTATAGGCATTCTCATTCAAATAGATAGTAAGGAAAAAAAATAACTTGTTAGTAAGAACTATCTGTATTTCAAAATGGATTTGAATTTGTATGAACCACTTTTACTAGGGTGTAAAATCCCACGTAGAATTCTTGCAAACAATCAACCCAATGGCACCAAATTATAGGTAGAATTTAAATATAAGAGGTTATCAAAATTTTGCTTTAATTGTGATATTCTTGATCCCTTACTAAGGAATATAAACTCCACATAATTATGCATCATCAAGTTAATGAATCGAACCTAGTTCCTATCTATAGAGAATGGCTTCATACAAATTATGAAGTTCAATCTCCTACATCTTTTTTATGGCATATAGATGTTCTAAACAAAACTTATGGGTGTCAATCAAAACACACTTTTTTTACTGCAGTAATATGATTATAGGATTAAGTTATGGTGTTCATATCTATCATATGACTATCAATAATATCTTTGATAAGAGAAATTGCTCTTTCTCTAAGTCTACAAACATGTAGGAGAAATTATCTAAAAAGCTAATAGAATCCATGGTGACGTTTAGTAAATTATACAAATGCTTAAAATATTGGATTTGATTAATTTTGTTGCATTCTTCCATAATTGGTACTTTAAAGGTATCGACACTACAATGGATACGAACATGAGATTTAAAATGTTGTTGTAGGCTATTGGAATTGACATACAATTTGATATAGAAAAAAACAATTTCCTTTTCGACATTACCTTATTATAGCTCAAAAGGTTCATAGTAGGGCTTTTTTAGATTCATAGGATATTGGTATTCAAGTTTTTAGGAAGAATTTTTCAAGCTTAAATGAATTTTCACCAAGATAATTTACTCAATAGATCTTCTTAACCTCAGAACTGGATTGAACTAAACATGCATGATAATTCTAGGTCATTTACGGTTACTCTTAAGGAGAAAACAAAAAATGTTGGTTCAACACTCATTCTAATGCTACAAAGAAGAAAGGTGGAAACTCTGTGACTAGGAGGAAGTCTAACTCATATTTTTAAGAGAGACTAAGAAAATAGTGGTAGAAGAAGTTGATAATAAAAAAATCAATTTTTAATTCTAACTCTTTGATTTTTTTTAAATGGTCAATATCAAGCTAATGCATAGGTTTCTACAACTAGAGGGACACAAAAGAAGCTACTATTTATGGTAAAAATCCTATAGGTGGAGAGGCGACTCTCAACTTGCCCCCTAGGTACCATGATTGTCCTAAGCTAGAACAATAAAGGTCTAGCCAGACCTCATGTGAAAAAGAGCACTACACTACTTGATTAAAAGAAATAAATTAGAGGTGATTTGGTTAATGGAGACAAAAATCAGTGCACTTGCCTCTCAATCTCTACAACAATTTTTAGGTTTTGATAATACTTTTATTTCTCCTATGATGAATAGACATGGTGGGTTCTGTTTGTTTTCAAACAATACTATAGATTTTAAATTTCTACTTACTGAACTAACTATATTGTTTATGAAGTTGCTCACCCTATGATTTCCAATGAAAAATTTATTTTATGTTGTGTGTATATTCCCCTTTACTATTATGAGAAAACGCAAATATGGCTCTCTCTCTCTCTCTCTATTTAACCTTCTGCATACAATACATCAACTGTGGGTCTTGATTAGTGATCTTAATGATATAACATCAAAAGAAGATAATCAAGGTGGACTTTCTTTCTATTGCAACTTTAAAAACATGTTTTCCTTATTTTTGGCACAAATAAGAGCACTTGATTAAGGCAATTTGGATCATCTAAAATTGACAACATTTACCAAAGAATAGATAGAGCCATTACTTCCCCAAATTGGGATCATCTTTCCCAAAAGATGTTCTTAATCTACCAAAGTTCACCTCTGATTATCATCTAATATTATTAAACTTCAATGGTTTCAGGAAGCCTTACAAATAGAGGCCTTTCAGGTTCATACAGATGTGGTTTAGGGTTAATTCATGTCTCGATCTCATCCAAGATCAATGGAAGATGAAATCTAATGTTCACGGTTTAGATCTTACTCAAAATCTTGAAAATATTGCAAAGAAACTCATTTTATGAAACAAAAATCAATTTGGATTCATTCATAAAAAATTAAAGAATTTAGGGTCATAATTGAAATTTATCCAATCTTGTAGCCAAAATAATGAACATATACAACTGGAGAAGTTTTTACAAGAACAAATCAATGGGCAATCTTAAAGATAAGAGATACTGTGTAAACAAAAGTCTAGAGAATTATGGCTTCTTGAAGGTGGCAGGAATACAAAGTTTTTTCACGCTTCAACCATCATGAAAAGAAAGAAAAATCTAATTTCTATTTTAAAGATAGATGAGGGATTGATTCTTTGTGATAGAGATAATATTGGAAAAACTTTTTTTGGATTTTTATACAAAACTCTTCTCATCTCGAAACCTTATCTTTACTCCAAAAATAGAGGATTTATTTCCACAATTATCTTTAAAGAAAAAAAAATGCATTTATTGACAGTATCTTATCCCCTAATGAAATTAAAGAAGCTTTTTGGATATACACCCTTTAAAAGCTCCTGGACCATATGGTTTTCTAGTCATTTTCTACACACAAAAACTGGCATATAATAAGGGATTAAGTCATCTATGAGATTCAAAATTTCTTTGTTACAGGGGAGATAGAGCTTAGTGGAACCACACCTTCATCACTTTTCTCTCAAAATTTAATATCACTTAATGTGTTTCTAACTATAGACCAATTAGTTTATTGAATGTTATTTACAAGATTATAGTCAGAATTTTATTCAAAAGATTAAGAAATTACCTAGAAGATCATATCTTTTATTATCAAGTAGCTTTTATACCTAGGAGATGGATTATAGAGAGTACTTTAATTGCTCAAGAAATAGCTTTGATTATCTCAGAAAATAAGAGGTAAAGGTGGACTAATAGAGATTAAATTGGATATGCGAAAAATTTATGATATAACTGAATGGAATTTTTTAATGAAGATCCTAAACTATAAAGGGTTCTCAAAGAAGGTATGTACACTTATCTACCAATGCATTTCTAATGTATCTTTCTCCTTCTTGCTTAATGGATCTTCTTTTGGTAATTTTTGTCCATAAGGGGGACTAAGACAAGATGATCCTCTATTTTCTTATCTATTTTTAATAGTTTCTGAATGTCTTTCAATGCTTATTTACAAAACAAAAAATTCAAATAAAGTATATGGAATCAAAGTGGCGAGAAGAGCCCCTTCTATATCTCATCTCTTGTATGCTGATGACATTGTCTTTTTTCCTCAAAGCCAACAATCAAGAATTAGTTACTATCATAAGTATATTGGATAAGTATCTCACTTGGTTTGGTCAGTGTATAAACCTATAAAAATCTGTAATATTCTTCTCCAAAAATACCTTTTTAACTTACCGAGGTCAAATTTCCATAAACATTCAAATGAATAGATCATCAGATGCTATTAAAATACTTAGGTCACTATTTACCAATTGGTAGAAGGGGAAAAGTGGAGTTTAACCATCTTCACGAAAAGCTTAAAGCAAGATTAGATAGTTGAAAATCGAAATAATTATCACAAGCTAATAGGCGTACAATGACCAATTATGTTTTACAAACTATGTCAATTTACTCCATGAGTACTTTTAAGTTACTAGCAAGTTTTTGTGATGTTGCAGACTAATTGATGAAAGCATTCTAATGGAAAGGTAATATAAATTGTCAACATTTTTTTACTCCTATGAATTAGGATTCTATCTACAGACTTAAAATTGTAAATGGTTTGGGCTTTCGTAAAACCAAAGTTTTCAATAAATCTATATTATCCAAAAGTACTTGGTAGTTGGTAATTTAATTTGATAAACTCTGGGTCAAAGTTTTCAATCAAAAATATCTAAAGCATAATTCCTTTCTTGATGTCATCAAGAAGTCAAATGACTCAAGCATTTGAAAATGTTTGCTTTAGACATAAGATATGATCTATAAAGGTAGCTGATGGAAGATATGTAAAAGAAACATTAATATCTGACATGATCCTTGGGTACCTGATCTCACACAACAACTTTTCTAAAGCTTGATTGAAATAAGAACCTCATACATTACCTTAAAACAAGTACTTTATGTATTTGATCTTTGCTTTTGGAATATTTATTAGTTTTGGGATTTTCAAAAAATGGTCTCACTTTGTGGGGAAGACATCACATCTTACATTATTAAACTTCAATCACCTTACCCCTCCACTATTAGCCAAATTCTTTAGTATTGGGAAGTAAAACAACAATTCATTGTCAAAGTTGCTTATGAAGTTCTTATTCAAAATAGAGTCTAAAATATACATACTAGTTTTTGGAGGAAGATTTGAAAGCTTCAATTCGTGAACGACATAAAATTCTACTCTAGAAAATTGTTAATAACTATTTAAGCACAAAAAAAAACTCAGTATTTATATGACTTTTGAAGATTTAAACTGTTTTTTATATGTAAAGGAAGTAGAAGATATGAAACATCTTTTCATAAGATGTGAACTAATCAAATATTGGTAGTTCAATTGCAAATGAAATATTCTCTAAAATTTTACTGAGAAGTTAGATATTAAATCATATTTATCTTTCATTTTGAATCCCCAAACTAAATGGTTAATTACATAGATAGATAACGAAACATTTATCCTTATTATAGTTATCATGCTTGAATAGATATGAAAAAGTCTGCAATAACAAGATTATTGATCACCAAAATCAAGTTAATAGAATTTTTTAAAGAGTCAAGGAATTTTCTCGGCTCTTTTAGGGCAAAAAAAAAGCATAAGGAAACTATTTTGACTGAAGACCCTTATAACATTCAAAAGTCACGAAGAAACCAAAAAATCATAACAATTTATATTGAGGGAGATGCAAAAATAGTCAATGATGCTTTCAATTTAGAAAATTATACTTTAATGGATTCAATTATTCAATATATCCTCTTAGACTCAATAAGATGAATCTTTTGTGAATTCAACATGCAAACTCATAATTTAATTACTTAGGCTAGATATACATAATTGGTTGAGCTCCACAAAGAAGAAAGAAGTTAGAATAGATTTTTTTATTCTTTATTTTAGAAAGAAAAAAATTTAATTTCAAAAAATTTCTTAATAGTATAGAATTTCATTAATGATGATAGAAAAGTTTATAATAAATATTCTTTTTATTTTTTATATATATCATAGTATCACATTAAAAATTAAAATTAGTTATCAATAAAACATCTAACAAATCCTTAAAATAATATTTTTGATTTTCATTATTCGTTTTATATTACTCTTCACTTTAATGTTTAGAAGATTAATTGATACAATAATATATTTCAAAAATAAAATTATGATATTATTTTTGTGAAAAATGAAATCTTTTAATACATTCTTAAAGAAATATATTAGTGAATCTTCACATCGAATAAAATATGTATATTTTAATAAAATTTTATAAATTTAAAAATTAAATAAGTATAAAAAATTCTTCATAATATCCGATCTAATCTTTATATAATTAGATTTGATAAAATAAATTCTTAAGTTCATAAATTATGAACAAAGATAATGATAAAGATATTAAAATAGAGCTCCAAGAACACAAGACTTTTTTCCTCTATTAAATAAACCTAGGGACAGGAAGAAAAATAAGGGGAAAATATTTTTTTAGATAGAAGGATTACCATCTTACTCTCTAACTTAGCTAGTTTCTTATTTAAATTAAGTGTCATACATTTTTATTAAAAACAAATATTAAACATAAATAATTGATTAATATAATATGGTTTACTTTGATGGAGAAATATGAATAATATGTTTATAAAAGAAAGTGTTGCAATGTTAACTAATACAATTTTGCAACATTTAAATCAAGTGAATTATAATATATTATGTATTAAAATGATTTTAAAAAAAATTATTATTATAATTAATATAAATATAAATTTATATATATTTATATTTTAAGAAAATAAGGTATTATATATATATTATCATTAATTTCAAATTAAAGAGAAAAAGAAAGAAAGAAAATAGAAGAAGTAAATGATCATTTAGACAGTTGATTGACGTGAATCGTATTTATTTTTGGACCAAAAAAAAGATGCATTCACATCACACGCATATATTTTTCCATAACCCACCGTTATTCACGTGGTATAAATTTAATATTTTAAAAACATCAACAGCAAGTTAGGTTATAATTAATATAAATTTATATTTATATTTATATTTATTTAAAAAATAGAATATTAAGTATTATTATAATTAATATAAATATAAATTTATATCTATTGAAAAAAAAACTAGATATTAGTGCAATAGGGTAGGTGATTGTGTGAGTCCCTCCTACATTTAAGAGGAAGAAAACACAAGTGGTAGGTACAATCACCATGGTAGTTGTATCTAACATTGATATGCAATTTTGCCTATAACAGCGAATGTTTTACCTTGTAGTAAACATCAACACAACAAACAAGTATAAGGTTTAGAAAGGAAACAATTTCTTCAAGAAAAATAGTGTTGTGTGAAAAAGTGGAGAGAATATCTTAGAAAAATATCGGGATATTTTTCTAAAGAAATGACAAAATAGTGAGTTTGGGAAACACTTGATACTATTATTTGGGTTTATCTCAATTTGTTGTATTACTCACTTTGTACCCATTAATCTTATTAGTGGAAGAAATATTTTCGAGTTCGTCCGTGGACTTAGCCCAAATTAAAGTGGTGAACCACGTTAAATTTCCGTGTCATTATTCTACTGTTGAATTCATTTTGTCTTTACTCCGCCGTCCAACAACCTGCATCGAGTCGTCTAGTAAAATTCTTAATATCTTTCTGTGGTTGCATAGATCGATCTTCCACATCGGAAAAGATTTTATTAGGTCCGTGCGTATTTATTTACGTAAAAGAAACACACGGAAAAAAATGTCAAGCTAAAAGGTAGATATTGAGAAATTTAATAGCACATAATAATTTCTCTTTATGGCAAAGGAGGATGAAAGATATTCTCATTCAACAAGGTCAATACAACGTCATTGAAAAGAAAGAAGGTAGCAACCGTCACCGAGGAACAATGGGAGGAAATAGATGAGATTGCGCTAGTACAATTGCCTAAATCTCTCGTATTGTCTTGCAAAACATTGAATCAAAAATTGCAGAAGACTGCTAAAACAAACACGGGAGACTCTAGAAAACGTGTACATGTCAAAGAACCTTGCCAATAAATTTTATTTGTAAAGGAGCTATATCAATGTATTTAGGAAGGAAGATAATGTGAGTAATGATGCAAAGATGTTAGCAATTTTAATGAAGAAGCTTTCCCACTTAGCAAGATTTAGTGTGAGTTTTCACACGAAGAGAAAGATGTGATGTTATTGGCATCACTACCCTCATCATATAATCATATCACAACAACTCGACTTATGCAAAAGACAAGATGGAGTTCAAGTTGTTGTAGGGTTCTCACTATGAGAAACAAAACAAGGAAAGAGATTCGTGGCACAAGCCCTTATCACAGCAGTCTGTAGGGAAGGAGACCGTACAAAGAACAAAAACCGAGAAGTAGCAGCAGTAGGCAAATCAAACAAATTTGCCAATGTTGAATGCCATCATTGTAAGAAGGGTCACATTAAGAAATTTTGTCGGGTGTTCAAGAAGGAACAAGAAACGAACACAAAGTAAAGTAACAAAAAAGGATGACAAGAGCGGTGATGATGAGCAAACAAATACCATGAACGAGTTCAATATCGTTTATGATGAAGATTTTGTCAATCTTGCATCACACGAGACCAGTTGGGTGATTGATAGCAGCATACCACGCTTACATCGCGTAGAGAATTTTTCTCATCATACACACCTGGAAGTTTTGGTGTTGTTAGAACGGGAAATGGCGTCTCCACAAAGGTAGTAGGTAAGAGACGTTTCATTGGAAACAGAGAACGTAACCGCACTATTTCTCGAAGGATGTCGGGCATATTCCGTATACTATGTGCCTCGATTTGATCTCTCGTGCGCCGACTTGCAAATGAAGGATATTGTAGCTCCTTCATTTATGACAAATGGAAACTTACAAAAGGCTCCTTAGTAAAGGCCGAGGTGAGAAGGCATACAACTTTGTATATAATGCAAGCGAAACTCTCTACCGACACACGCAAATGCCATGTAGAAAGATGGCTACATCGAGCTACGGCATAAGAGACTCAAATACACGGGTGAAAAAGGTTTGACAAGTCTAGCCAAAAGAAGATATTGTCTCGGAATGGATGAAGTACATTTGGAGAAATGTGTTCATTGCCTAGCAGAAAGCAAAATAGGGTTGCTTTGCCAAGAGCTTCCCTCATTCGAGAATGAATAATACTTTAGATCTGATTCATTCAGATTTATGTGGACCAATGCCAAAGTCACTTGGTGGTGCTCAATACTTTGTGACTTTCATTGATGATCATTCAAGGAAGACGTGGGTATATCTTCTAAAGACAAAGGATCAGTGTTCAGATATCTTCAAAGAATTTCATGCCTCGGTTGAGACAGACAGACCGGGAGCAAGCTAAAGTGCATCCGCATGCATAACGGTGGAGAATACATCGACCTTTCCATGCTTATTGCAAAAGCATGGTATTTGGCATCGAGATGACACCTCCAAAGACACCGCAGCTTGAACGGCTTAGCCGAGAGGATGAATAGAACTTTGATGGAGAGAGTTAGATGTCTACTCACATGCAGTTGCCTAAAACTTTTGAGGTGAAACCATACTCACAACAGACATGTGTCGAATCTTTCACCTCAGACTTCCTCTCAAGACGGATGTTCCAAATAAAGTGTGGTCGGAAAGGATGTTTCCCATGATCATCTCGAGTTGTTTGGCTGCAAAGCTTTTGTTCATATCCCCGAGGATGAGAGATCCAAACTCGATGCCAAAACAAGACAAAGGTATTTTTTATCAAGCATGAGTCAAGATCAATTTGCTATAGATTTTACGATCCGGTTGCAAAGAGACTTGTCAGAGCCGTGATGCTATATTTGTCAAGATGAGACCATCAAGATATTATCAAAATGAAGAAAGATGTTCCTAATTCCAATGGTGACTCGTGATTTGGAATTAATTCCTCCAACATCACACAAGACAAGTTGGAGATGAAGACCAGTGTTTATCCACCGATGAAGATGATGCCTACGTAGAAGTTGGTTCTCGAAGACGAGGGAAATAATGATGTTCATTATCCAGTACCTAACACCTACGGCTTCTCCCGTTCCACCGAGAAGAAGTGATAGAGTGAGACGACCTTCTATCTCATATCCTCCTGACGAGTATGTAACTTTCACTCATGGGGAGAACCCGAGAGTTACGTGAAGAGGCTACATGATAGCGACTAATCCAAACAAAAATGGATTGAAGCCATGCAAGATGAGATGAAGTCCTTGTACGAGAACAAAACCTTTGAGTTGACGGTCGCCCAAAGGGAAGAAGGCCTTGAAAAATAAACGGGTGTCTGTGGTGAAGCATTTAAGGACACGGCCTACCGCGATACAAAGCCGATTGGTTGTCAAAGGATTCAGCCAAAGAAAAGGTATTGACTTTGACGAGATTTTCTCTCCGCTGTAAAAATGACATCCATCCGTGTCGTGCTGTGGTTAAGCAGCAAGTCTTGACTTGGAGGTTGAGCAAATGGATGTCAAAACTGCCTTCCTACATAATGACTTGGAAGAAGAGATATACATGGAGCAGCCTGCAGGGTTTTCACTGGGTGCGGGAAAAGAAGATTATGTCCGCAAATTGGAAGAAAAGTCTCTACGGCTTAAAACAGTGCACCAAGACAATGGTACAAGTTCGAGTCTGGGTATGGGGAGCAAGGCTACAAAAAGACTACTTACCATTGTGTTTTCGTGCGTAAATTGTCTAATGATGATTTTATTATTCTTTTGCTCTTACGTGGATGATACGTTGATTGTTGGTCGAAATATTTTAATCAACAACTTGAAAATGTATTGAGTAAGTCTTTTTCATGAAAGACTTAGGATCAAAGAAACATATTCTCGTACGACTATTATTGTAGACAAGAGGTGCCAAGAAATTATGGTTGTCACAGAGTAAGTACATTGAGAAAGTACTCGTAGATTTCATATGAATAAGGCTAAAGCGATTAGTTGTCCTCTTTGCTAATCACTTTAAGCTAAGTTCTGCAGAGCCCTTCTACACGATAAAAAGAGAAGGAAGAGATGGAAGAGGTTCCATACGCCAGTTGAAGTCTAATGTATGCCACGTTTGTACACGCCGCATATCACTCCATGCTTAGAATTGTGAGTAGATTCCTTTCAAATCCCGGAAAGGAACATCATGCAAAGGAATGGATTTTCGTGTATCTTCGAGGTTCTTCCAAAATATGTCTATGTTTTGGAAATGATAAACCCGTGTTAGTTGGATACGACGCAGTATATGGCCGTGATACGGATTCCGGTAAAATCCACTTCAGGTTACTTGATTACATTTGCGTGCGGGAGTCGTGTCGGCAATCAAAGTTACAAAAATGTGTTGCATTGTCCACTACCGGGCGAAATTCATAGCAGCAACGGAATCATGTAAAGAGTTGTTATGGATGAAAAAGTTCTTGAAAGAACTCGGGTTACAACAAACACGCTTATCAGCTATTTTGCGGATAGTCAAAGTCTATCCATCTTGAAAGAATGCCTCCTTTCATTCGAGATTAAAACATATTGATGTGAGATATCAACCGGATTAGGGATGTAATGGTAAGAAGCTATTACAACTTCGAGAAGATCCATACGTAAGAAAATGGATCGCATATGTTAACAAAAATTCTCCCGAGACAAAATTTTGAATACCGTCGTTTAGTCATTGGATTGGTGGAGCCCTGCTACGTAGTCGAGTGGGAGATTTCGCGAGTCCCTCCTACATTTAAGAGGAAGAAAACACAAGTGGTAGGGGCGTAACCACCAATGGTAGGCAAACCACCAATGGTAGTACCACCACCAATGGTAAGTAACTACAAATTGTAGGTACAACCACAATGGTAGGTGTATCTAACATTGATATGCAATTTGCCTATAAATAGCAATGTCTTTGCCTTGTAGAGAAACATCAACACAACAAACAAGAAAAGAAGCTAAGCAAAGCCAAAGGAACAATTTCCTTTGAAGAAAAATAGTGTTGTGTGAAAAGTTTTGAGAGAATATCTTAGAAAAATATCGGGATATTTTTCTAAAAGTGACAAAATAGTGAGTTTGGGAAACACTTCAGGTGACACTATTTTGGGTTTATCTCAATTTGTTGTATTGCCTCTCACTTTGTATCCATTAATCTTATTAGTGGAAGAAATATTTTCGGAGTTTGTCCCGTGAACTTAGCCCAAATTAAAGGATGAACCACTTTAAATTTTCGGTGTCATTATCCTACTCTGTTGAATTCATTTTGTCTTTACCCACTGTGACAAACAGATTGATGTAAATCGTATTTATTATATCACATGCATATATTTGTGCATGATCAAGCAAAGAATAAATAAATTAGCTTTTTTCATTAAGTCATTGCAATTGCCAACGACAAATATATATTCCATAATATGTTGACTTTTTTAAACAAAACAAATTAAAATTTTCAGTTTTTTACCCAAGTGTAAAGTTAGATTTTTTGCGTAATTTTTTTATTCAATTAAATATTTATATTTTAAAAATTATATAAAACATGCATATAAAAATAAATATTGTTAAATTAAGTTATTTAATTGAGTTTTGAAATTATGTTTAACATGTCCTTAAATTATTTTATTCTAATCAATTCTTTAAAAAACGTAAAGATTGAGATATTTCATATACTCCTTTATATTATATTATAGAAACTATTTTATTTAAGGTATTCTAATTAATCAATTTTTTATTATAATGTTTCACATTAAAATATTCTAATTTTATTTTTTTAAAAATATACAATAGTTTGAAACATTTAAAAGAATAACTTATATAAAGAAAGTTGATAAGTAATTAATGTTGATAAATTATACTGTTTATAGTGATTTAAAATGAGAGAATGTGAATTTATTCTAACATATCATCATAAGCTCAATCTTTTGACATATTGATATTATTATTGAAATAATATTAGATGTCCGATTAGTTTAATGATATGCTTCAAGATTAAGATTAATTTTCAAACAAAGAAAATAATTCAAAGATCTATGGAACCATGGTAAGGTCTAAGATTTAATTTTAAACCATACATGTGTAATTAATTTTCATTATTAGGTAGTAATTGTGTTATGTTTTAAAATTAATAATATCGTGTTTTCGTATTAGTTAACACATAAAAATTTTATTTTATTTTTTCCCGTATTTTATATATATAATAATAAAAATAAATAAAAATGATAATTTTAAAATTATTTACGAATAAATTTTATCCATTTATATCTTATTCCTATCACATTATAAATCGAAAACCCAATTTCTAGCCAAATATAGTCTGAGACTTGGAAACCATCACGAAAATATGATAGTAAATTTGTTTTAAAATTTTGAAATTTTATAAACAGTAAAACAGAATGTACATGATTGGAATAATAACTTCATTTTATAATTTTAAACATTTATTTATATCTATAAGTTATATAAAAGCATAGCACTGTTAAAGTAAAATTTTATTTTAAAATTAAAATTAAAATATAAATAACAATATAATATTAGTTTGTTCAAAATTATTTTAAGTTTGAATCATAATTTTATATATAGTGTAAATATGCAATATAAATAAGTGCATGAGTTTCTTAGTTATGTTAATAATAGTAGTTTAATTATTTTATTATTTTTTTAGCAATTTAATCATTTTATTTTGAAAAGGTAATAATATAATAAAAAATAATAATTTTTTTCATTTTATTTTTCTTGTTTTATCATATTTTTATAGTTGTTATTGATATATTATTTTATAGATTATCATTAGTAATACTAGACACTGACTATAAAATTAATAAAAAATAAATAATTTTTTAAAAAAAATTAATCATTAATTTTTGTGTTGTTATTTTTTATAACAAAATAAGTAAAATATTATAAAAATAACAATTAAGATACTTTAATTAACATAATTAAAAAAGTGCAATTTTTCTCTTCAAATAAAAATATTTTTCTTTCTTTTCGAAAAAAAACATAACATTTATCTATAATTAAAGTTCATTATAAATAATACTAATAAATATGTGAGGTAAATCAAATATAAGTATAAAACCTTCAATATTGTTGTCAGAAGTTTATTAGTAAAAATATAATTCAACATCTTAACATTTTTCGGAATCCAAAAAATAAAAATCATATAAAATTTGTTTTTAAGAAATAAAATTTTAAATCATCCAAGAAATAATAAAATCATCATGCATTAAAACTTTGATAACATTTTTGTTATCTTCTTCAAAATATACCATATTATAAAAAATAAAAAATACAAGATTTTTCTTTTTTAAATAGAACAATTCACTTGAAATTTACTCCAATTAATATCAAAGGATTTTTCTTTCAAAATCTTGACATACAACAGTTGCAGTGAGCCTTAAATTTGTAACATATATATGGGATTTATTTTTCAAAGTAGAGGAGAAAGTAGGGACTAATTAACCAACACTATAATTTTGATTTGTAAGGATGGAGGGATTAAAATGAAAAGAAAATTCTAGAATTCAATAAACCTTGAATTTAATTTTATATAAAAAAGAATATCTTATTTACAATAATTCTTGTAGGTACAACAAATAGTATTTAATGCGGGAATTATTTGTCACTATCTCAATAACTTTTTTCCGTAATTTGGCTTTTTCACTCCACTTTCTCACATAAGTAGTTCCCATGCAAATTTCACGGTATCACGTTTTATGTGTACATACAATAAATTATAGTTTTTATATTTTTTAAAATTATTTTTTTATATTAATTATTATGATTAAATATTAAAATTAAGAATAATAGGAAATGAATATTAAAATTTAAAATATTTTCTCACAAATTTATTGGATATTTTGCTTAGATTTTAATTATAAATTTAATATACTTTGATCTATTTAAAAAAATTGAGAGTTGATATTTATTATTATTTTATAACATATAAATTATATGTTATTTCTATCTTCCATGAAATTCTTTATTATTTTATATCAAAATAAATAAATTTATAATTACTATTTTAATTGACATAATTAAAAAAGTACAATTTATTTCTTCAAATAAAAATATCTTCCTTTCTTTCAAAAAAAAACATAACATTTATTTATAATTAAAGTTCATTATAAATAATAGTAATAAATATTTGAGGTAAATCAAACATAAATATAAAATATAAAAAGTCTATTTAATAAGAATATGAACCAACATCTTAACATTTCTAATCTAAAAGGCAAAAATCATATAAAATTTGTACAAAAGAGTTCGAGTTTAAGAAATAAAATTTTAAATCACTTAAAAAAATAATAAAATCATCATGTATTAAGACTTTTATAGCATTTTTGTTATCACCTTCGTGAAAAATTTGGAACCTAATTTATACTTATTTTAACATTACATCTTATTCTTTACTAACAAATAATACTCATTTTTGAAGTATTATCCCTAACAAAAGTCTAAGATAATGTGATCCTTTGTCTTACTACTTGTTTAACATTGGAGCTGAAACTTTGAGTAAATTACTTATTTCTTTTGAGTCAAATTTAGGTTTTTATGGAATTAAAATTACGAAAAATGCTCATGTTATTAGTCATTTATTGTATGTAGATGATTTAATTCTCTTCTATCAAACAAATATCGTAGGTTAATAATATTCATTAACAACTATTCAAATAATTTGCTTGGTCAGGCCAAAAGGCTAATTTATCCATATCTTGTACTTTCTATTCAAGAAATGTTTCTAGCAATTTGAGATCCTAGTTTCAATCTCATTTGATATTCCAGATGCCTTAGGAGTAGTAAAATATCTTGGTCATAATCTTTTTTTTTTTACATACAGAGAAGTAGAGAATTTAAAAGAAATATTGATATATTCATTTCAAAAAATAATACCTGAAGATTTCATTTACTTTCAATGGTTGATAAGGTGATATATATTAAATATATTCTTTTATCCTTATCAATCTATTCTATGAGCACTTCAAATTTCCTAAAATGCCTTGTGTATAGTGTGATGCTATCATAAGAAAATTTTGGTGGCGTTCAAAATCTATGAATGATAATTCAAGATTTTTGGTTTATAAAACTTGGATTAAACTTGTCTTCCAAAGATTGGTGGTTTAGACTTTCATAAACTTAAAGACATCAATTTAAGTCTTATTTTTAAGTTAGGATGGCAATTTCTCTATAATGATAACAAGTTTTGGATTCAAATGTTTCATTTTAAATATGGATAATCGAAAATGTTTCTTGACTATGAAGTTAAACCATATGGTTCTTTCATTTAGAAAGATATTTGTTCTTCTAGTAAGTTATTAAAAAAAATGGAGCATGTATAAATATTAAAGATGGTATATCAATTGATAACAAACGTGATGCCTAGATTTCTTAGACTACAAATTTTAGGCTTCTTTCTCTTTTAATTTATCTCAATTAATTGTATTATTGTCTTACTAAGGTTCACGATCTATTCAATATTCACAACATTTGTTGGAATTTTCACGTGATTCATCATAATTGAAACGTTGATATGTGTTCTTTTCTTACAAGAATTTCCCCAACTTAAAAACAAAATGGATTCTTAGTTTTGGATACTTAATTTCAAAGACAATTTTAAGATTAAGTCTACTTACAGATAAATAATTTCAACAAGAATCCTTGTTGTTTATTCTTTATTTTGAAAACTAATTTAAAATTTAAAAATTCACCGTAGAATTAAAGTTTTTATTTAAAGATTTTATTCTAATTGTTTGTCTACCAAAAGTAACATTGTTTTAAGAATTCATTTAACTAGTGTGATATAATATGTCCTCTATGTCACATTTATTCTGAAATTTCAAATCGTTTTTTTTTTGTCCATATCATATTACCCTTTTCTATTTGAGCTCATTGATCTTTCACTTCTAAGTTTAAAGATCAATATTATTTATTTAGATAATATTTTTAAGAAAATCTTTAAATTTAAAAATACTTTTGTTCATGATGTTTTAACTTATATTGAATTTATTCATGTTGTCTTTCTTTCACGTAAATTTGAAAACTTAAAAATGATCTTATTTTTAATTCTAAATATTTAACTTTGAATTTATCTTACACAATTTAGATTTAAAATTTGTTACCTTTATAAATCTTCTTAATTCTAATTTGAAAAGTAATGATTACCACTTTTTTTTTTTGAGGAAGCCATATAAAGTAGCTATTAAAATGAATTTTGACATTGTTGTTTTCAAAAATAATATTACTATTGGTTATAAGAGATTTTAATGGAAAAATATTGGGTTGTGAGAGTAACTTTCTTTTGGATAATTGTGAAAAAATAGGTGGAGTGATTTCTTTACTTTTCTTATATTCAGTTGGCTTTATAGAAAAATTTTAAAATTGTTTACTTGGAAGGTAACAATTAAAATGTTATGAAGACTTTAATGTTTGATAATTTTCATATTTCTTGAAAGGCATAGATTTTTATAAATTAAACTGAATGACTATTGAAAACTTTTAGTATGTTCAATGTTTCTTAGATTCCTAAATGTATTGATACTGTTGGGAAATAACGCAAATTCCCGATAAGCCAAACTTATGAGAAAGCAAGAATATAAAATAACACACAAATTTGATAATCTGAGTTCTACAATCTTGCTTACGCCTCCCACCTACTGCATCTTTTTACCAAAGAGTAGAAATTACACAAGGTGTTTACAACGCTCACAACCCACAACCCAATTACACTCAAGAAAAATTACTCTCAATTTTCTCTCACAAAAGCTTTGCTCTCTAAGCTTTTTCTCTCAATTGAATGAAAACTTTGATGGATAATTCATTCAATTACACATCTAGTTATAGGAAAATTCACTCCTTGAATTACTCCTTAAATTAATGGTTCCTTGAATTGCTCCTTGAATTAAGCTCCATGTTTTACTCTTGCTTTGTTCCATGTTTTGCTCCATGTTTTACTCTCTTGTTTTGTTCCATGTTTTGCTCCTAATTCTGCTCTCCTTAAATTAAGGAGCTTTATAACAATAATCTCTAACAATCTCCCACTTGAAGACTGGATTTCAATATGTCTTCACACCTCGATCAATGCAGCAACTTTTCTAGTCTTTGTTATTTCAAAGACCAACCAGTCGAGCACAACTTCAGCCATTCAATAATCACCACCTTTGTTAACATATCTCATTGATTTCTTTCCTTGAATCTTCTCCAAGATAACACATCATCTTCTAATGTAGATCCATGAAGTGATAACGAAGTCCAATATGTTTGGTTCTAGAATGAAATGCTAAATTCTTCGCCAAGTGTATTGCACTTTGACTATCACTACGCAGTAACATTCTTCTCTTGTTTGAATCCCAACTCGGCTAACAAACCTCAAGCCATATCATCTCTTTACTAGCTTCAGCATCTACATACTCATTTCCAGAAGTGGATAGTGACAATTTTTCAGATTTGTGACATCCAACTAACAAATTGTAGTTCCAACAATAAATATATAACTGGTGCTTCTTCTGATCAACTTCACCTCCAAAGTCTCAGATTCTACGTATCCTTGTACTTTTAACTCTCCTTTACTAAAGTACAAACACTTTCTCGTGGTGCCTCGCATACCTCAAAATCCACTTCGACTCGATTCCCAAATGAGTTTTCCCCGGATTTGACATAACTGCTAACAACTCCCCATCGCACGGCCAATGTCCTGTCTCGTACATGCACCATTGCATACATCAAACTTCCAATGGCTAGTGGCATAAGGAACCTTAGCCATGAATTCTCTCTTCCTCTCGTCTCGAGGGGACTCGATCCTTGATAGGCGAAAATGACCGGCCAAGGGCGCGTAACCGCGGGCATCGCCCATGTCAATCTTTGCAAAACACGATTGATGTACTCGAGATAATTGCAAGGATCCTTTCTTCTTATTTCTTGTGATTTTCATTCCAAGAATCTTCTTTGTCGACCAAGTCTTTCATGTCAAATTCCTTTGACAACCGTCTTAACCTTTTAATATCATCCATATCCGAACCTCGCTACTAACATATCATCAACATAAAGTAGTAAAATGATATAACCGGGACCTATATCTCTCAAGTAGCAACAATGATCGGCATTGCACTGAAACCTTCCTCAGGTATGAAGTCACAAATTTTTTGTACCATTGTCTCGGCTTGTTTCGTGCCATACAAACTCTTCTTAAGTCTCGCACACCATGTTCTTCTTCCCCCTTTCTTCGAGAAACCTTCCGTCGGTACATGTATATTTCTTCATCTAAATCTCCATTTAATGCAATGCCACATCCAACTATTCAAGATGAAGATCTTCGATGCTACAATGCTCAATACCGATCTCGATAGTATCGAGCTTCACAACGGAGCAAAAATGTCAAGGTAGTCAACTCCTTCCTTCTGTTGAAACCCTTTGACAACTAGGCGGGCCTTTGTATCTCTGGAACCATCATGCCTTCCTCTTTCACCTGGTACACCCATTTGTCAAAGTTGCCTTATTTCCCATAGGTAACTCACTAGTTCCTCATGTCTAGTCAGATGAGAGATTTCATTTCTTCTTTCATAAAGAAGCTCCCACTTGTTGGAATCTCGAGTCTAACAAGCTTCATCATAGCATTCGTGCTCCCCTCCATCACCAAGAACATATAGTTCATGTGATCTCCCGTTAGGGTACACGAGGTCGGTAAGACCTTCTCAATACGAGTTTGAGTAAAGAGGTTGTCAGTGTCGGAATGATGTGTACCGTTTGTCCAACAAGTTCCTCCGGGCCGAGGACTTGTTACAATTGGTTCTGCACATGAAGTATCTCCGGGATATCATCTCAGATTCGCAAATACCGACTCATTCTACTCGAGTCATCAAGGCCTCATTTTACGTACGTCTTATACATCACCCTTTCGTTGAAAATCACATCTCTGCTACGGATAACTTTCTTCTTTTCGTCATCCCAAATGCGGTAGCTAAACTCATCCTCACCATAGCCAATGAACGTGGCATTTTCGATTTGGGATCGCTCTTATTCCCGCTGATCACTACTACGCACAAATGCTACACAACCAAAAACTTTGGGATGTGATAGTTTCACCTCTTTTTCCGCTCCATACCTCCTCCGTATTCTATGCTCCAATGGAACAGATGGGCTCGGTTGATCAAGTAAGCCTGCCGTGTTGGACTGCCTTGCCTGCACTGGCTTGCAGACTGATCGTACACGAATGCTTCGCTCTTTCTATCAACGTTCGGCTCATACGCCGCCTACACCATTGTGGGCCGAGTGCGTGCCTAGCACAGCTTCTTTCCATTCTGATCCCGTGCTCATAGCGTAAATTTTTGAATCTCGTGTCTTCATATTCACCACCATTATCGCTGGAAGCTTTTGATCTTTAAACCCGTCTCATTTTCCACCATAGCTTTCCATCTTCTCGAAAGCCTCAAATACTTCGTACTTACGTTTAGAAAGAAACCCATACCTTCCGAGAGCCGATCATCGACGAAAGTCACGGCTAAGTAGTGTTTCCTACCAATAGATGAGACGGTCGTTGGTCCCCAAACATCAGAGTGAATAAGCTCTAGCCTTTCCTTCTTTGGGATTCTACAACTTGTCTAAAAGCTGACTCTCTTTTTCTTTCCAAGTATGCAATCTTCGCACATGTCTATCTCCGCATCGTACCCGAAGTTTTTCCTTGAAAGGCATAATCTTCATCCCCTTCTCACTCATATGGCCTAGTCTCTCGGTGCCACAGATTCGTGTTTCATTGCTTGCCAGAATCGTAATTGAACAACGTGCCTCCGTCACATGTGAAAGAAAGTGCCACTTTTCTCGCTTCGAGCAACCGTCATTACACCCTTTGAAATCTTCCAATCATCACCACGCTGGAAGATCGTAGTAGCCTTCACCGGCCAATCGCCCCACCGAGATTAAGTTCCTTTTGAGATCGGGAATATGCCTGACATCCTTCGCCTCCCAAACAAACTGCTCAACTTAATCTTCACTACACCTTGCCAATAATAGACATGGTTGATCATCACCTAAGATATACCTTTCCAAGGTTTTGGGACATATTTCTCGAAGAATTCTTTGGTGGAAGTAGTGCGGAATGATGCTCCAGTCTAACACCCAAGATTCTTCCTCGTTCTCCAAAGAGCATATCAATGCATCATCTCCTCCTCGGCGTGGAAGTAACATTTGCCTCTCGCTTCACTTGTCCTTCTGCATTCTTGCACCGATTTTTGTAAAGTGCCCGATTCTTCCACAATTCCAACACTCGATAGTCTTCGAGGCCATGAATTATTAGATTCCCGGATTCGACCTCCTGCCTTTTCGATCTACCTCGTAGTCGGGCTTCTACCACGTCCATTTCCTTTGGTTGAATTTCTTCCTTTCGACTGATGCAAAACCGAAGAGGTTGACGACCATTCACTGTCTCTACGCCTGGATTCTTCATCGAGAACCAAATCACGAACATCACAATTTCAACTTATTTTCCCGACGAGCCACTCACACCGTGACAAAGAGTATCTCACTTTCCGGTGCAGAAGACAAAAGTATCAATGCTCAGACTTCTTCATCGAATTCATTTCCACCGAACTCAACCGGGTTGTAATCATGCCGAGTTCATCGAGATGTCGTAGCTACCGACGCGCCTTCCGTCATCCGCAAATTGAACAAGCCTCATCAAGTGCACTTTGTTCGAGGCCGACGGGCTTCATACATATTGAGAGAAATCACATAAGACTCCGCCGTGGTCTTTTTCCTTTCACATGTCATGAAGGCAACATTACTAGATAAGCGTCAATTGAATAACTTCGAGATTGCTCCGTCTGTAAGATTCCACCTTCTTCCTTCATAAGATCTCGCTTCTTCCCGAGAGGTTGATATAGATTTCTTTGATACGTATAATCCTCTATCTCGCATTTTCCAAAACCCGAAATCAGTGCCATCAAATCTCTCGAGTTTCACCCCGTCCTTCATCCGCGCCATCGTTCTTCCCACTAAAATCGACTTCCTCCCTGATCGCTTTCGATTATTTCTTGCAAAAATTGACATGGTAAATCACTACCCAATACTCGATACCAATTGTCGGGAAATAACGTAAACCCCATAAGCCAAACTTACGAGAAAGCAAGAATATAAAATAACACACAAATTTGATAATCCAGTTCTGCGATCTTTCTCCTGACTGCCAGATCTTTTTACCTAAAAGAGAGAAATTACACAAGATGTTTACAACGCCTACAACCCACAACCCAATTACACTCAAGAAAATTACTTCAATTTTCTCTCACAAAAGTTTTCTTCAAGCTTTCTCTCAATTGGAATGAAAACTTTGGATGGATAATTCATTACAATTACACATCTATTTATAGGAAAATTCACTCCTTGAATTACTCCTTAAATTACTCCTTAAATTAATGGTTCCTCAATCGCTCCGACTCGTTCTCCATGTTTTACTCCTTGCTTTGTTCTACGTTTCATCTACGTTTACTCCGTTGCTTGTTCCTTAATTTCATTCCTTAAATTAAGAGCCTTTATAAAGAATAATCTCAACAGATACCACAGCTTCTTCTTTTTTTTTCTTTTCGGCTAAATGGGCTTATGTTAGCTTTATTGAGGGTTTTATTCTAAGTCATATTTTGTCCTAATAATTTTATGGTATAATCTATATTGAATTTAATTATTAATAATATTTTCTTTTTAAGATAAAAAAATATATGATGCAAAATTAGTTAAAAAATTTATTGTATAAAATATTTAATTTTTTTAAAATATTATAATTAATTAAATAATATTATTATATAATTTATTAATTAATTTGATATAATAATAGTTTGAAATTAATTAATAAAAGAAAATTAAAAAATATTATACTATGTTAAAATAACATATTTTAGTGTGACAATGAGTATTGTTGGTTAGAGAAAAAAAAATAGTACAATTTTTACTCTAAAATAATGCATCAATTGCACAAAAAGAGAGTTTTAGGTTGAAAATGACCTAAATATTCTCCATTATTTTTTATACTTCATTTCATTTTATATGATCATTAAGTAATAAACACATGAGCGAAAGTGATCGATAAGATATGCCTTTATTTAAAAAAAAATAGATCACGTGTTTATATACTCCAAGAATCCAGGACGCTAATCTTAACCGTTAACGAACCCCAACTTCTTTAATCTTTACCTCAACTAATTTTAGCCGTCAATTCCGTCAGATATCCAATGGCTAAGATGCCCTGAGACCAACTCGCGTCCAAATACAATATCCACCAATTGCAACTAACACTGTGTCCAGCTACCAAAGCCATTAATTTCTATAAAAACAATTCTCTCTAATTCGTCCACCTCTCCTTCTCTCCTTCAAAAAGCTTTTGATTCTTTCTCACTAAAACTTTTGATCGCATTCTATGCCATAAAAACTCCATCTTTTGTCCTTCCGGTTCCTTCATTCATAATTATACCAGATATTCTAATTTCTTTAACATTTAATTGGGATTTTCTTCTGAAATTTGTTTTTAGTTTTGGATGCTATCTCTGTTCGCCAAGTAGTGCTCAGCTTTCAATTCTAGAATTCGGTTTTTGGTGAAAGATTTAACATTGATTGGTTGGGAATCTTCAAAGAGAAGCGATTTTGAAGAGTGATCAGTGACCTGGTGCTTTGTGATCAGATTAGCATTTGAAGATAGTACACATATTTTAAACATGGGCTATTATATTGAACTTGGGCAGCTTGATTTGCGGGTTAGTTAAGGTTTTTGAGCATTAATTGTAGGGTTTGGTCCTTTATTCAAGCTATTGGTTTACTTAGTTTTTAATTTCTTATTCTCTCTGCAGTTGCTTATTTCTCAAGGAATTGTACTACTCATTGTTTGCAGTTGGTAATTCAAGGGCTAGGCAAAGCTTCGCTAACATTTTGTTTAAACAATTAAAGTTTGGATTTTGGTTGAACTAGAAAGCAATATATTGTTTTGAGGTGTATACTAAGAGTTGAGTCAACAAAATTTATGATTTTAAGTAAATATGGATGCTGGTACGGATTTTTCACCACCGTATAGGGTTTCAGAAACTAGTTACAACAAGGACAATGTATCAGCTAAGGAAGATGAAGCTTCTTATAATCTGACAAAGACAATACAAATGACACATAGGAAACCTCCGAGGCACCTCTCTGTTATGCACCACAGTGTTGGTTCCGTAAGTCTGTAAGCTACAGCTGATTTGGTCAGTGTTTTTTGCACATAAAGTTGCTAAATTTATGATATTGTTATTGATTTTGATCTAAAATGGCAGTTTTTTAGAACACTTTTCTATTGAAATCTTAAAAAAATGAGATCTTGAACTTAGTTTCACTTGATTTTTACACTGCTAGTATTCTTAATCTGTATTCCTGGAGTAGAATTATCACAAGTCTGTTCATGTTTTAAAAAATGTGAGCCCCATATAACATATTTTAAGGAAACAAAAGTTATTACTTGGGCAACTGTCATCTTGATGCAGATCGTTTCTTATGTTTACTGTTTAATTATTGTTCTGATTTTGAGCTTGGATTTTTACTAGATTAATAAAACCAGATTTAGATGTTTATTATACCAGCATAACTCTGAAAATCTCAAGTCTTTTCAGCTGATAATTGGGGTCTTTTTATCTGTTTTCATTGTGATTATGCATGCTCAAAACAGAATTGATTAGTACACTTTATTTAACTTCTTTTCGCATTTAGTGTTTGTTCAGAAATTGGAAGTTGGGATTGTAGCCAACAAATCACCTTCTGATGAGAAATTGATGTTTCTACCTGTTTTTCGATCAGGAAGTTGTGCTGAAAGAGGATCTAAACAGTACATGAAGGATGAACACATACGCATAGACAATCTTATTGAACATCTAGATGATACCAGTACTGATTTACCTTCCCCTGGAGCTTTCTATGGGGTGAGCATCTCAATTCCAACAAAATGAATGTACCTTTTCTTCATTGAGCTGGCGAGTAAAAAAATAAAATTGCTTTCAATTTTTTTGTGAAAAAACTACAAAAATGGAATGATAATTTTAATAAATCTATAAACTTTTATGATAGACCTTATTGAATATGTAATTTTGGAATGAGTTCTGAATTGTTTCAATTCAGTTTATACAGTTGTTGATTAACTTAGTAAAACACAAACAAACAGGTGTTTGATGGTCATGGAGGTATAGATGCAGCATCATTTATCAGAAATAACATCCTTAGGTTCATTAGAACATAGCCCGGTAACAGCCTAGATCATTGAATGTAGTTATAATACTTAATACTTTGACATGCCTAAGAAGCAATAAGTTATTCATAAGAGAAGATTATACATATTTTTTTAACTGGGAATTAGTGTGTTAAGTTGTATCTCTATCTCACGCACCTTCTGTTTTGATAGGACATTGATAATTGCTAATGCCGGAGATTGTCGAGCTGTGTTAGGAAGGCGAGGCAGAGTAATTGAGATGTCAAACTATCACAAACCCAATTGCATATTTGAAAAACAGAGAATTGAGAAGCTTGGGGGTGTCATATGCGATGGTTACCTCAATGGACAATTATCTGTGGCAAGAGCTCTTGGCAATTGGCACATGAAAGGTTCAAAAGGATCTGCCTGCCCTTTAAGTGCGGAGCCAGAGTCACGAGAGACAGATCTGAGTGAGGATGATGAGTTTATAATAATGGGGTATGATGGCTTATGGGATGTAATGAGTAGCCAATGTGCTGTAACCATGGCTAGGAAAGAACTAATGCTCCACAATGACCCTGAAAGGTGCTCAAGAGAGCTAGTTAGAGAGGCCCTCAAGCGCAACACTTGTGATAACTTAGCTGTTATTGCGGTTTGTTTTTCCCTTGATCCTCCACGTCCGATTGAGATACCTCTATCCCGAGTTAGGAGGAGTATATCTGCAGAAGGGCTTAATTTACTGAAGGATTTTTTGGAATGTAGTAGCCTGTGATATGCAGGACCAGTTGTATGAAGGCATGTACAGAAATACAAGGTTTTTCTCTTGCCTCTCTTTCTTTCTTTTTTCCATTCAGCCATATTTTGGTAAGTAAATATTGATGTGTATGATCTTTTTGTATATTCTGTCTACATTTGAGTTATGTTAATTTGTACTAATTGACAGCCCTCATTGTTTTGATTTTTCATTTGTATCATCTACAAAAATAATTTGTAGTTCAAATCATGTTCTAAGGAGTTACTTTTGATACCCAAAAACTGCTCAACAACTGAACAAATACGTGATGTTGGAATGAACCAAAAAAGTTTGGGTAAAACCGGATTCAAATGTTGGTTAGGTAAACATCTTATAATAAGAGTAGTAGTTATGAACCCTACATACCATCCTCATCTCCCAAGAAAATTGAGGAAAAAAATGTGCTAGTTATTTCTAAGGTTTTTTGTCAAACTATGTTAATGGGAATAATAGGAGGGAGGTTGATAGAATTCAATCATGCTTTCTCTTTTGATAACAAGGCTTTCCACCTTGAGCTACCATGTGATTTCCAATTATTTACAAGGCAATGAATTATTCTGCATGTGCTAATGGTTGTTGGACGAAAAATGATACGGTTATTAGGTTAAAACGATGCCAATTGACCTCTGCTCGGCTGAGGTGAATCATTCCCATGGAATTAACGATTTTTATTCTTCCTCGGTCTTTCAAACAACAATCTTAAATTCAATTTAATGTCTTTGAAATTTAGGAGACGTGTAATTTCTTTGCATGAATTAGTAACTTCCTACATTTGCTAGACTATTTCTGATAGATGCAATGAAACACGCATTCTTCGGCTGGATTCCAAGAAAAGACACTAATAAAAGCGTTTGTCTGACTTGCATTAGTTTAGAGCGTACTGGTATATGATGAGTTAGAAAAATAAAAATAGAAGCAACATCAATTGGTATGAGAACAGGCATAGCCATCACTTTTAGACAGCCTGCCAAGTTAGTCTGTGAAGTTCTATCATGACAACTTGAGAAGTTCGCTTCTTCATAAACTTTCTTGCTTGTCTGAACTTAAATATAATCTCAGAGTTCTCCATCTGATCCACCATCTTGGCCATATCCTGGTTTGGAACTGCCGTACATGCATAACAAATAATCTAAGAAAAAACTGAACATTTTGGAAGCCTGACTTTAAAATCAACTAGGAGAATTGGACAGACACTTGGAGTAGGCTAAAATGACCTCCCCAACACTATAAATCAATAGATGACTTTTTTTCATGGATAATTCGCATGAATAATTGGTCTTTGCTGTTTAGCAATGGCAGATAAAATAAATCGTTGAATGACAAAAATATAAACTTACCTTGTCTTGCTGCAGTGATTACTCAGATCTTGACATAAAACTTCGCTTACATCACCTACTTTGACAGATCCTTTCTTAATCAAATCTGCTAACTGCACAGGTAATTGACTCTGAATGACATAAGCAGTAATATCTAAAGAAAAAAAATCTATGATCTCAAGGATTGGAAGATCAATGGGTCACCTCATCCTCTGTTTCTTCCAGTAATCTGTTCCAAAGAGACGGGCAAACAATGTTATAATTTGAATCACTGGAAAATCAAAACTCATGTGCAGGTCCTAATTTTCATACAAGACAACACATAATATTTGAGTCCAAGACTAAATGCATATGATCTCACCTTCCACAATAAGAAGATATATCTTTTGAATATGCCCGAGCTTCTTGTTTATCTAAAATAACAGGAAAAAACAAATATTAAAAAACTTCAAAAAAAATATTAAATGTGTCACTCAGATCCATGCAGATTTCTCTCTGGGAGAGGGCTAGAAAATCAAGAACTACCATATAAGACATTATATCGAAATGGACTTGGAACAAATAATAACTTCATAACAATTGCACTATAGTAAAGTAGATAGGAGAAAATTCAAACCATATCTGCCAACAATTATCCATCATCAAATTCATCTCTTTTTTTCCAATTTTTCTACTGAGTCAAAGCCATATACTCTCATTTATGCTCTCCAGAATTAAGAGAAAATAGGGACATCTCTGAAAAGTTTAAGGTATGTTATACACAAACATATGAACTCATCAAATAGAGCTATAGTAAAGAAATACATACTTGTGGTGAGGTTATCCCAGCTATCCACTTTGATCCACTGGCGTCTGGTTGAGTCTACCTGTAAACAAGAAATGAACCCAACTTTGTCTATGAATGCTAAATAATGACTTGTGATCAAATGTGATATATGGGGGCAGCCGAAGATGAACATTGTAAATGCAACTATCATATATCTGGTTCATTCTAAATTCTAATTGTAGCTAGTAATAGGATAAATAATGCCCGCTTGAATGAACCAAGAGAATCTTGTCAAAATTAAAGCTTTTGTGAGAGATGTCTCTCGTTTGGCCATAAGTAGAGGTGAAAAGAAGAAGATGCGTAATCTTGCAAAAGAAAACAAGAAGACAAAAGGCACTAAATAAAGAAACTCAAAGCAGACTCACCTTCTGCAAAGTATAGTCTTGCATCTTGTCACAAAGACCATCCAAAAGTTCAACAACTCTCAGCTCACTGACTCTGATGAAAAAAAATTGAAATTAATATTTAATATCATCAGCCTGTTCACAGAATACTAGACTAGATAAAATCAACGGTTTCTATGTGTAATTTAAACTCTTCAAGTTAACCGCCTATAGTAAGACATAATATTCTCTAAAAGGAGGTTCGAGAATTGGAGATTACCACCAATTCCACGAAAGCATACGCTAGTCCATTGACGCTTGAATGGTGATAATTATAGAATCACAAACAGTAAAGAGATAAATTTGACCCCCCAAAAAAAAGGAAAGAAAGAAAGAAAAACAGTAAAGAGATATAGAAATTATACCTGTAATCAATTACCTTTCCTCTCCGCTGACCTTTAGAATCCAAGCGGTGTCTCATATCCAAATGATTCTTCGGTTTTTCCTGTTTGATTATCAGTTATTTTCTAAGTTAACTTTCAGCAATGAAACCGAAAATCGAATGCTAAAAGAAAAGACAGAGATCAAATCTTACATTGGAAAGCCCTAGCTCTAGCTCTTCCTGCAAATTATTTCACGAAAAATTGTAATATTTAAAATGAATTAGCCATTTATATATCCAAAAATGTTTCAGATCGGAGAAATGCGAGACAATAAGAAGAAAGTATTAAAAAAAAGATTTACTGCGACGGCATTGCAAGCAGAACATTTATCGTCGATGCAAAAGGAAATGTAGAAAATGGAAAGCATCAAAAGCAGCCGAAGCAACATTGATCCCATCGCTATCGTCTTCGTCTTCGTCTTCGTCTTCGTCTCTCTTTCAACCTTCACTTCGTTTAGACCTCCCTCTAGTTCCCACGCTTTGTGAGATGAGACTCTGTCCTCCTTTGGGCTTAAGACCCGTGTATTGGCCCAATAGGAAATAAAATTAAGAAAGCAATAAATAAATTTCTTTTCCTAGTATCTATTTCGATAATAATTTCTCTCCAAATCCATAATTTTAAATTAAATTATTTAATAAATAGTTCAAAATATATTTATTCCATAACTTCAATAAAATAAGATAAAAATAAAATCTAATAATTTCTTAAGAGATCATTATCGACGATTTCATCGAACTTTGATATATATAACATATTATGTACAGAATTAATATGTTATGTATAGAGTTATAATGTATATAACATATTAAATATAAAAAATTTAGGTATGTAAATATTAAATATAAAAAATTTAGTGTATATAATTATTATATAGGAAATTTTGATACACATAAGTGACATATTATTATATAATAAATTTTAATATATATAAAATTTTACTTAAAAAAATAAAAATTGATTAACCTATAATAAGTTATATATAAAAAAATATTTTAAGTACAAATTAAGAAAAACATTTATGAGCTAACTATTAAATAAGATGAGTAAACGCTTTATATTGTTAAAACAAATGTTGGGCATGCAATTTCAAGCTTGTTGACCCTTCCACAGAAATCAAGAGAAATAAAAAGGGATGACAAGAGTGTCAAATCTTGGTTGCATGACAAAATCGTTAAAATACAGCAAAATTATAAAATATAATATGCAGTATTTTGCCTTCATCTTTCATCCTTCAAGTGTATTGCATATATGTTTGCCTTTAGGAAATTATTGCTTATGTACTAATGTTTTAGCATTAGTATTTTAGGAAATTATTGCTTATGTACTTAAAGTTTTAGTATATATTCCTAACTTTTATTAAAATATCTCTAATATTTTTGAGATTTATACTTAATATCAAGATACCCTAAAATACTTTCAATGATACGTTTTCTTTCCTATGATTATGATACCAAATCATGACTAATTGTTACTTCATACAAATTATTATTTAAACATAAAATTTTAAGTTGTTTATCAAAATTATCAAAAAAATTAATTTAAATTTATGATTTTCTTATGTTTATTTTTATACAAGATTGAGTCTAATTTCTTTATTTTCATTTTCTTATTTATTAGTTTTATGAATGTTATAAACATATATTTAATCATTCAAAATCTTTAATTAACTTAGAATTATAACTACTATACCTGAATTTAATAGGTCTATCATGATCTTTTCTTTTGTTATTCGTCTTCTTTTGTTACATCTGATATGTCTCATTTTATTCTATCCTTAATATTTTCTTGTTAACAGTGAAACTCTTGTATCCGTACATAATATGGTGTCTAATATAAATTTACTAGATAATAGAAAAAAAGTGATTGCATTCTATTTTATTCATTATATAAATTATTATTATAATTTTTAAAGTCAACTAAGAACCTTGAAAAGATTATTAGCCGCTTATAGCTCCTCAATACGTAGATGCTAGATGAATAATTTCTTATAGTTTAGAAATAGTTATTGTTGAAATTGTGTGTCCAACTAATGTAAATGATGGTTTCTTTTATAAGATAATAAATCCTCATTTACAACATTAAAAAATCATTATTCACCTTATTTTAATAATTCTCACTTAACTTTTATGTTTTTTAGCGATTAAATTTATGCTTTGTATTTCTTTGACACGAACTATCGATTAAAAATGTGTTTTACATCTTTATTCTTCTTTGTTATTTTCTACAGACAATTCTTTTGGTGACGTAGCTAATGATGCATCTTCATCTTCTTGATCCTTAATGCAATAAATAAATCTGTGACCCTTAATGGTTTTTTTGGCATAAAAATGAAACACATTTCTTATTTCTTGACAAATTTTCATATTATTACAATTAAAATTTATATTAAACTTATTAATTTTCTCATTATCTTCTTTATTGATGGTCATATTGCTATAGGAAGTAACTATAACTTTACTAGTCAAATAACTTACCTTGACTTTAGAAAAATTATCAATTTTTCTAAATTCATGATAAATTTGACTTACCATCTATTCTTTTAGAATACAAAATTCTTTTGTATTAAATTCATTTTTCTCGAAGCACCATGTGTTTTGGAACTTTTCTATTAGTGATATAAATTCCTAATTTGATAAAATGGTAAGAACTAATATAACTTTCTTCATTATTACAGTACATAAATGAATTGAGAAATCTGAGATAAACAAGTTTGTTACCTACTCTAATCTTCTTCAATTAAACATGCATGGAAAGCTTTATAAATGAAAATTTGATCAACTTATTCAAGAATAGTAAATTTACTACCTACAAGGAATTCTTTTTCCGTGGTATAGTGTAAAATTTTATATCTTTGATATATTTTTTAGTAGAATTCATGGCTAAGTTATAGAAAATCAACCATTGTGATGTACTTAGGTTTCTAAATTGTTTTTTTCATCTTCAATGACTAATGCATTCATGGAAAACATTTTCCTAAATAATATTTGTGGTCATACTATTTTTCCTATTGTTTTTGTGGGAGACATTTATCTAAATAGTATTGATGATTGTACTATCTTTCTTAGGATTTTTAACCTGGTTGGTGGTGTTAGTTGTTGTTATAGTGTTACAGAGTAATTTTTAACTATATCTTCTAGAATTAATAGCTTTGGTGCTCTATAGTTTGCTTAACTATCTTCGACTTCTATTCTATTAGTGAAATCTATCTAAGTTATTGCTCTAAATTCAATAATATTTTTGCTTATTTTAGACCAATTGTTGTAAATTTCTAGTTTTGGATCATTATAGACCATATAAGTCTTTTTTTTTGTCTTCTTTTTTCGCTTTTTCACTCTAATTGAGCTCCTTCTTTTTTTTCGGAGATGTTACTCTCTTTTGGTTCTTATGAACTTCAACTATTAGATTCTTTCTTTTTATTTTGAATTCTTTTTTTAGAAGTTGTACCTTCCTTAGAATGAATTTCTAAGGTGAATTCATTTTTAGAGTTTTTGGACTCTAATGCTAGTTTTGAGCTTTTAAGTTCTTCTGAATTAATTCCTATATCTAAAAGAGACTTTTCTATGTACAAAACCTAAAGTTGAGATTTTTATCTCATTTTCTTTTATCTTAATATTGATGTCAAGATGTTACATTAATATAAGAACCTAAATAGATAAAGATGCTAATTATCTTATAAAAGCATCAATCAAACTATTCTTGTTTCTTGAAAGATGTTGAACATTAAAATTGTATTGACTAAAACACTATTGTCATCTAACCAATCTTTCTTGTTTATAATCATTTGTAATATTAGTTTTTAAAAAGTAACCAAAATTTTTATTATCAATTTTGACAATGAATCTGTAACTTATTGCATATATTGTAAAAAATTTAATAGTTTTTTTTACAGCTAAATCATTATTGTGATAATTTAATTCTTGACATTAGAAAGATCTCGATATATATCTGCAAAGATATTCATCTTTATTATTTACTTTTACTTTTAAAAGTACTCTCAAATATTCATGTAAAGCATTTATTTTAATTATTATTTTATCATTGAACCTGAATAGTATAAAATTGGTAAATTTTGTACTTGAGCTTTTACCTTGTCTATGTATAAAGTATTTTGCTCTGTTCATTTCCAAGCATGATATTTTTTTAATTTTATTTATAAAGATTTTTGCATTTCTAAAGTTTTTTGCATTCCTACATGTTTCTTGATATATGTATATGTTAAACATCTTAAAAAAATTGTAATTAATATTATTTCTTAATTTGCTAGAATTTTTTTGAATGTTATTTAGTATATGAGATTGTAAATGATGGTTTCTATCTTCAATTTTTAACCCTAAATACTTAATATTTTATTGAGAAATTATTGTTTCTTTCTCAAAAAATACAATGCATTCTTTCTTGCATTCTTATAAAATATTAATAATATCCAAATAATGTTTATTTAATTCATTACTAAAAATCAAAATTACCATTTATGTAAACATAGCAAATATTTTCATATGTCTTTGAAAAATACTTGGTTCTTATTTTAATATGAATGGTACAACAATCTATTGGAATTGCATTTGGAGTTAACTAAATACCGTTAATTTTTGAGATTGTTCATTAAGTCTTATTTACTAAAATATTTTTTTCCAATCAAAACTTAATAAGTATTTCTTCCATTTTATTAATCATAATAATTATTCTTTTTTTAAAATAAAATACTTATTATCATTCTTTATTCGATGTTTTGAAGTTTATTACTATTATTTTTTCCCTTCGTTTTTCAACTAAAAATGTTGGACTAGAGTGGGGTGAATTACATGGTATTATAACTTTTGGTTCGAAAAGTTTTTGGATTTATTTTTAAAATTCAATCATGTCTTCACAAGTATATATCATGGGTTTTACTCTTATGACTTTGTTAGAGTTTTTAACTTTTATGTTAACAATCATATTATATATTTATTTTTAGATCTAATGGATTTTTTAAGCTTATTGTTTTTATTAATTTCACTATACATGTTAAGGCTTTATCTTCCCGACTTTTCTTAAGAAAAGGGTCTTGTTTCTCTTCTATGACTAATGAAATATTTTTCAAATAAGGTTTTTATTAATGTCTTGTCTATCTCATCACGTTTTTACTTTTTAAGTTGTTGCATAAAAGTTGGATTTGCTATAGTCAAAGTTTTTCTTACTTATGACACATAAATTATATCACTATTTAGTATTGTTAGACTTGTTTTATCTAAATATTATTTAGAGGGTTGATATAAGTTTATGAATTTATTTTCAATTAATAAATCAACTTCTATTTCTTATTGATATATGGTATAAATATAAATTTTCTCTCTTCCTATTATTATACATGTATCCTTTAAGAATTTATTAAGATTCATTGTAGTGTTACTAGAAATTCTTATAATTAAATCTTTTGATGCTTGTTTTCAAAATTTTAGAAATACATATTTATTGACTACACACATATTAATTCTTGTATTTTTATATGCATGTAATAGATAACTTGTATAAACTTTAAATTTTAATCTTATTTTAATGTAAATACTATTTGAATTTGTAATATTATACAAATCATTCATAACCTGACGAAAAATATTTGAATTTCAAGTCAATTATTTCTTCCTCAGTTTCTTCTAATAGATAAATACTCCATGTATAATCTATAACTAATTCCTTTATTGATTTTAATTCTATTTTAAAAACATCTTCTAAGATTTTTGTTTTATGTGAAAATTATTTTTTATGTTGAAGCTTGTAAAGACATTTATTAGAATAATGATCTTCTTGATTGTAAATTCAACAACTACATTTCTTTTTGTCTTAATTGGAAATAATATTTTTCCTTGTGTCTTATATCTTTTCATCCTAAAATATATTTTTCAATAAGGTTTTTGGTTCTACATTTTCTTATATTTTTGAAAGTTTTATTTTTAGAATTTATATCTTTAGAATTTTTATATTTTTTATACTTTTGTTTGTAAGTGTAAGTCATGTAGTCCTTTATGAATGTACTAGCTTTTCGTGTGAAAAATATAGAGTCTGATTATTTTACTTAGTGTATTTGTCTTTCTCTATGTAAGATTGCTCACTGATGATTAGTAATGTACACACACATAGTAAGGTACACTTTTTATACGAGTATATTTACATATACCATAGGGTTGGTTTTCGTAGTATGCATGCCAAGTATCCTTGGGTTTCTGACAAGCGAGCCAACATTGTCACCACTATTTTTTTCATTTCAAGTGTGAGTATTTATGAAAATTACTCAGCATTTTTGGAAACAAAAATTTAAATTTTTTAGCATTTCGACGAGACCCTTTTTGAACCCCAATAAAGGTGGTCAAAAGGATCCTCTACGAGACCTCGGTGATATTGGGTATGAGCTTGGATGAGTTCTATAAATACTCATTCTCTTCTTGTTTCTTATCTAGAAAAATGTAATAGAGCTATTTCAAATTGACATTTTATTTTTCTATTTTTTTATCACTATTACCTTAAGTGTTGTTAGGTATTGATGATTCATGACTAAGTGAGCAAAATCATGCTCTTGATTGGTGAGCACTCAAGGTGGTGTTTTCAAGTTGGTTTTTTGGTGAGGAGATTGTGTGATGGTGAGTCATGTGTCAATTGGTAGTTGCTAGGATACAATTTTTTCTTAGGTAAGGAGCCTATGTAGCAATTAGCCATATATCTACTGATAGTTTTTAGGATGCAACATTTCCCATAGGTGAAGAGCCTATGTAGGGATGAGTCATATGTTTTACTGAGTGTTGTGGGTGTACATCGTTGAATGTCTTTCCCACATTTTTTTGGGTGGTTTGTAGTTGAGTGTAGTTCTTACGATTGATTGTTCACTTTCTATTCACGTTACTGATCTTTAGTTACTGATCACACTACATTGAGTACTATTGGCTTTTGAGAAAAGCCAGATTCATGTGTCAAACTAAGTCATCATGGAGGTAACAAGTGAGGACAGTAATAGGTAGTGCGACAGAAGTCCCAACTGATAGAAGTATTTATGGTTTTATTTATATTAGAGTTGTATCTGTTTTATTGCTTAGTGGATTTGTTTACTGTTGTGTGGTTTCTATAAACAACATGATGATGTTATCATATTAGTAGGGATTCTATATGGGTTTACCTCATTAGATATGTTGTATTGCATGATCAGATTGTGTGTTGGTATAATCTATTTCTATCGAATATGTACCAATATAATAGACTTAGACTCTAATTAGAAAACTTATTTTTTATATGTTGTTTCATGTTTTCTTTCCTTTTTATGTAATATTCCTATAGCTATCTATTTATTGTTTTTACTATATTAAATTAATTTACTTGCTTCCTAATTAATTAATATTGCTTCAACTTTTTATATGCATGCGAGTTTGATATAAGTCTCTAAAGACTCAATATCTCTTTTTTGTGACGCATGCCTATAGCTCTCTAATTATTACTTCTACTTTATGTACATGAGATTTTGGTGTGAGCCTCTAAGGAGTCGGTATATCTTTACTCTATTTGTGTACTAAGTGTCGAACTATTTCTATTGGTTTGTTGTGTTATGTATGATTGCTCGATATGAGATTACAATCATCTTTTACCAAATATATTCCCACCTATAAGGTCTTGAAGTAATTGAAAATTCTTTATAGCTTTTCAATTTGTATGACTTTTCAAATGTTATATGATGTTTGTTTTGTTTATATGTGTTGCTAGCTTGGATAGAAACATGTGAGACACACTATCACTAGTGTGTTTACCGTAGTTTGTACTTTCTTACTACTAGTTATTATTGAGTATGTTGTTTTGTATATTCATTGTGTTATTTGCTTAATTGACGTTATGAGGTCTACTTGACCGAGTTGGAATAGAGTTCACAAAAAGTTTCCATGGTTGATGTTACCACCCCTCAATTAGGTCCCAATTACTTATTTAAGTGAAAAGAACAATTGATTTCTATACAATTATTCCTACGTATGGAATTTTTAGTAATATTTTATGTTACATCCATATTTTTTATAGCATCCTAAAATCACTTATATAATAATAGATTTTATTATTCCCTCTTATTTGTTTATATTCTTCTCTTTCTTGACATTTAATAGCTATCCATTTCTTAATGATTCTTATTCTTCATTCTAAGGTATCTTCTATAGTTTCTTTATTTCTTTTATTTATTATTTTGTTATAGTTTTATATAATGTTTTTGATAATTTATAAAAAAAATTCTTATAAGTTTCTTGCATAGAGGGTATTAGTTTATGATAATATATTTCATACACAAATAAAAGAATCTATATAACACATATCACATATTTTTATATTTGTTAAATGTCATTTGTTTTCTTCAATTTTATATTCATTGGATTCAATAATATGTCCACCTTTATAGTATCTACATATGTGAGCATTCCTTTACATATGTAAATATTATTGTTTTGTCAAATTTATAAACCAAATTTTGACATTTTATATCATTTTGTCAATTATAATACTCTATAAGTTGAAGGATTTGATTGTGTAATTGAAGAAGTTTATATGAGTATACTTATTCTACTTGACAATTTATCTAAAACTTTTTTTCTATCTCTTATGCAACCTAAATCTAAAACTTTAGATTTATAATTTTTATAAATTTTGAATTATGGTAGAATATTATTTCTAATTTTTCAATGTAATTCTTCTTTCATTTTCATTTGTTGTTTCCTTCGATAAACAATATCAGGTTCTTTTAATCTTTAACTATTTCTTTATTCCCATTCAAATGTTTACCATTAATTTTTATTAACTTTAATTTCCATTCAATTAAAAAATATTTGTGATATTATGTAAATCATGTATTTAAGATAAGTATAATTAAATTATAAAAAAATATTATTTTTCGTCGTAGAATTCATAAAAAATAATAAGATAATATAAATATAATATTTTATATAAAAGATTTTAGAAAACAACGTGATAATATTATAAAATAAAATTAACTTTTAACGTGATTTTTATAAAATTAATAAATTTATATTTTCTTATTTGATAGGTAATAATCTAAAAATATTCTTCGAAAGTAACCCAATTAGATTACCCATCGTCCAGTCAAATATTAGTATATTACAATTTTACAATTTTACAAATCAACGATAAGTAATCGCATGTAATTCCCAAAAATAATATCAAGTTGATCGCAATCAATCATACTTTTTCCTATTCTTCTTTTTGATATTTTTCAATTCTTCTTTTTTATTACCAAAAAAGCATTTTATTTATTTTTCTTTATTGTCGTCCCAACAACAAACTAAATCTCTATCCTTTATATTCTCTGACAAAATAGAGAATATTGATATCTAATTATTGCAGTTATATTGTCCTTTTTTTTTCTTTCTCTTTTCACCGTGATGCATCCCTAAATTTTCTTAATCCTCAATAATCGCATCTTTTACTGTATTTGCAATATAATTAATAATCAATAACAATATATCGCAAATCGATAATACTTACCCATCAACACTTCCAAGCTGTGAATATCTAATTCTTCGCTTTCCAAAATAATTTTATCTCAACTAAAATAAATAATTCTATTCATATTTTCGTTCAATTTTTTATCAGATACAAAATAACAACCAACAAACTAAAATTAACAAAATTAATATAACAATTATTATAAATAACAAGAGAGAAAAAAGAAAACATCTAAGACAATTTTTCTTAACCTTCTTCTATTTAATTTTTAATTATAATAATGTTATTCTTATAAAATCTAACTAATTTAATAATGTGATTGTATTTAATTAATTCTAAAATTTAGAATATGATTTAATTAATTTAATATTATGATAATTTTAATTTTTATTCTTAATTTTTGATGTATTTATTGTATGTTTAAATGTTAAAACTATGTACGTATAAATTAAAGTAATTAATTAATTAATTTATTGCATGAATATATTTATATTTAATCTAAGATGTTAATATATAATCCTTAATATTCTTATTCAAAGTATTAACTCGTGACCGGTGTCATAATTAAAATTGAATACCTTGACTAAAGGTTAAATGATTGATATTGTCTAGTTTAGCTATTATCTTTTTAGATCTTAATATAATGAATAAATTTAAATTAGTAAAGATAACTCAAAGTTGTTCAGGATTTAGGTTTATTAATAAACTAATTTTTAAGTGATTATACGGTAAGAAAAGATAATAATTCTTAAGCAAACTTAGACCACTAAAGATAAAGTTAAGAATTCAAGAATGATTTTAAATTATTAAAGTGATTTTAAACTTAAGAAATTAATTTTCAATCACGACATGTTTAATTAAATTGAAAAATAGTAATGAAGATAATCTCATGATCATATATTTCTTATAACTCTTTTGCAATCCATTTTTATTATTTCATATTATTTTATTCAAAAACAATAAAACCTCGTTTTATTAATTTTAATTAACTTATTAACGAACTAATAATTAAGAGTGAATATTGTTACCAATCTTGATGGATACCATAACCATAGTTCTTAACGTCATTTATCACTTACTTGTGTGTTCTAAATCGTGTTATTTAATATAAATAATAATACTAAAAATCTCCATGATCATTAACTAGCGAAGGATGGAAACCACCTACGAGGACTCATTTCGATGATTATAAGTACTATATAAATGTATATTTTTTTAGAAAATCAAATGTATACATGTACATAATTTTATGGGGATGCACTTTGTACTTACCATAGAAGATAAAAGTAGGTATGTCCATAACATCATTAAAGTATATATGCATATTATTTTAGAAATAGAAAGTATGCGTGTATATATATATATATATAAATTACTTTAGAAGATGAATGTACTCGTGTATATAATTGAAAAAAGTACACATATATATTAATTTAAAATAGAAATGTAGGTATTCACGTAACTTCACACAGTACACATATATATAACTTTAGAAAATATATGTATGCGTATATAATTATAAAATAACATATACATATTCATCACTTTAAAACATGAATGTATACATGTGAATAAATAATGTAAAATGTAAGCTATTAATTAGTGGTTGTTGACAGAACTTCGTCGCAGATCATCGAACATGTTTTGTTGGCCATCAGACCTCTAGATCACTAGAATTAGAGTCGGGTAAAATATTTGATCAATTCAAAAAATTTAATTAAAATTTAAAAGAATAGATTGGTTACAATTCAAAGTTATATTGGATTCGAATTAAAAATATTTAAATTCATGTAATACATTCAATATATTTAATATATATATATAAACTGAAAACCCTCATCATACAACTCTCGTCTTCTCAGCTCTTACACTCAAGTCAGTCCTATTTCCCTATTGGCACCAGCGTTGTCTCATTTTACAGTCCGACATCAATCGCCGTTCATCGTTCCTAACTTACGGACTCTCTACCCAATTGTTGTTCCTAACCGTTGTTCTTCGTCGGTTCATAGTATTCCCACTACTTCTCAGCCCTTTTCTCGTTGTCTTTAGGTGATGTCTTAGTCTCGAAAAAAGCTACTTTATCAACTTGGTTGGGAATTCCGTCGTAGTATTTCCATTATCAAAGGTCAGTTCACTCTACATGCTCTGCATATTCATATGAATGATCGAGCCCACGTTTTGATTTGTTCATTCTATTTCCATATTTTCCAGTGATTTTATTACATCATTATGGGTTGTTTGTCTGTTACATTTTTCCATTTGGTCAACTCATCTAATTTAATTTCGTTTTAATGGTTTGAGTTCCCCTAATAATCTCTACCAATGTTTTGATGTTGGGTTAGATTCTCTGGTTAGAATCCTTATGTTATCAATAATAAATGGTTTCAAAATGAGTGAACTTTTACTTTGCAGGTCTCAATTGAGGACATACCCATTAACATTGGTTGTTTAGCTTGTTTTAAATCAATAATCTTGGCACCGTAGTTTTTATGCAGATATAACTTGGCCTTTTTGCTCTTTCTTTTTGTCCGTGGCTTGATTATATGATTTGATGTTTCTTCTGATCATTTTGTAATGGTTTAATATGAAAGTCACTTGAGTTTCTTAGGAGTCTTACATTAATTTCTATCACTTAACGGGTTGTCTTTATTTTATCGTTTCCAAAGATGTCTAGGTTTAAGATCATAATATTTGTGGAATATTAAGTTGAGCACTTTAATGTAGTTTTTTCTACTTGTTGTGAACTTACTTTTCTATTTTGCGTTTTTTTTTTATTTTCAGAGTGATTCTTCTTTGTTAAGTGATGTATGTATTTCATTATGAATTTTTGATTGTATACTTTGGTTTCTACATGAGGGTTACAAGGAAGAACAGTCCACAACTCATGTAGCTTCTTCACCTCTAGTGTTTTTTGGCTCTCCACCAAACAGGGCTGCTAATCCATTAGTTCAAGATACCCGGTTTGGAGATGAGAAGCTTGCTCCTTTCCAAGTACTGCCATCTTCATCTGGATTACTGTCACCATCATCAGCGGCCCATAAGGGAGGTTGTGTTAGAATGAAATTTAGGTTTAAACCTGCCACAGTTAGAGTAGAAGGATTTGATTATCTTAATAGGGATTACCAGAATTCTAACATCTTTGTGGTGGCCTGAAACTTCAGCAATGTAATTGCATATAGAAGGAAGCTAAATGCCCCAACAAATCATAAACATAGAAATACTTAATAATGATATTTTTGGATATATTGATTAGCATCTGTCATATGAGATACGTTAGTACTATATATAGTTTGTGATAATTTTTATGTTTTATGTTAAAATTATATAATTGATATTGATTTTTTTTTCTTTTAGCTCATTTTTGTTGAATTATTTTTAATCATGTTGTTAGTTACTATTGAATTTGTATGAAAAATATTTTTATTTTAAAATTTTATTTGATTTTATGTAATTTTTCATTTTATAGGTTAAAATTATGACCATATCCAATTAGATTGAATTCGGATTCGGATTGATATTTACATTGGATTGAATAATTCATAATTCATAATTCAATTCAATCGGATTCAGATTTAGATTTGTTCGAATTGACATTTACTGCGGATCAGATCGGATTCAAATTTTTTTAAAATTGGTGGTTTCGAACCGATGCTCAGCCTAACTAGAACTCACCGACGATCACCGATCACCAAAATCCATGGTGTAGATCATTGAAATCATGTCATTGGTCATTAAAATCTCTACCATCAAATATTGAATATAACATGAAAAATAGCAAGGTTAAAAAAGTAACTTGAAGGGCATGTTTCTTATACAATATTAAAACTCTAACTATATAATTTTTATATAGTCATTTATTTTGTTGTAAAGTGAAACCGTATTGTATAGAATAAAAATTATATGATTATATAAAAGTTTAGTTCTAGTATTAGATATGGGCTTAAATAGTATTGGATATTTTACTTAACATGTTTGAAATTTCAATTTTAAAATTATGTATTTTGATTTTTTATTTTATCTCAAATTAAAAATTATTTTTTTAATTTTTAAATGTCAGAAAAATATAAAAATAAATTTGGTATTAATTTAAATAAATTTTTATGATGAAATTATTTTGATAGGTTACAAAATTACCTAAATAAATATTTATTTTAAATGTAATTATTTTATTAAAATATTTATTAATAATTTTATTTGATTATATTATACATATTGTTACTGAACATTATAAATAATAATAATAATAATAATAATTCAATATAATATAATTATAATTAACTTATTCAATATAACACAGAACATATATACCATAAAAATAAAAGCTACATAATTTTAAACATTCTTTACTATTTGTTTGTGGACCAAAATACTTCAAATGGTAAAAGTTTACTACTTTAGATAGCTAATTTTACTTTGAGTTATACTTATCTGTATTTTAAATTTTTGAAAACAATTATATTTACGTGCAACCATGTTACACATATATTTAACATGGATACGTAGACATATAACTGTTTCCAAAATCTATATTGCAAAAGATTCAAATTATTTTATAAATTTTAGTATATCTCATACTTATATTAAGTTATTAGTATAAAATTTAATAAGTAAAAACTAACATTTTAAAAAATTTGTAATGCTAATTCGATCAAGAGTATAGAGAAGGAAAGTCTTCTCCACCAAATTAATTAGTGGATAAGAATTGAAGCACCTGTTTTAATAATAATAAAAAATAGTATCCTTATATTTCAGAGTAAAGTTTGTTAATATTAGAATAATATTTTTATTTTTAAAAATAATAAAATAATTAGTATTAAATAAAATTTTAAATTACTTTGATATTATTGTTGATGCTTTAATAATAACAACTTTTCAAAAAAAGTATCTATTATAAATTTATAACCATGTGGCTTTTTTATACTGTATCTACAAAATGAGAATCAATTCAGAAATGCCATAAGTTCGCATAATTTATATATATATTTTAAAGTGATGCATGTTTAAATTCTTAAATAATAAATAACTATTTTTTTATTTTTAAATTTATTTAATCATATATCAAATAATAATTAATATAAATATAAATGTAAATTTATATATCTTAATATTTCTGTAATTAAAATAACAATGATCATTGTTGCTACTATTATAATCATTAATTATCTTATTAGGCTCGTGAATATGATAAAGTAACGTATTATTCAATCAAATTAAAGACAAAAAAAAACGATAAATAAAAGAAAATGCGTATCATTGTAGCGGGTAAGTGGCTAATCAAATAATCCTCCGTCAAAACCGCTCATTTGTGGGATAGTTGACTTCGTTCATTAACTTGTGAAACGCAAGAGATATTATTATCTTATTGAGTAATGAGATACGAAGTGTATATATCCTATAGAAGCAGTTCTTTGTTAGCTGATATAATTCTTATAATTTCTTATTATTTAAATAAAAACATATCATTAGTGCTTAATATTTGTCTCGATTCAATCTTTAGTTTAAAAAATTTAATTTGATATAATCTATTTTGATTTGTAAATCAAATGTATTGAACCAGTTATTAATTTACGAATCAATAGATATTTATGATTCAATTTAAATTGTTTTAATTTTTTTTATTTTTTTAAAATTAAAACATTATTTGATGTGCATATATTACATATTTTAGATCGATAACTTAAAATAATAAAACATAGAAAACATTTTATTACTATTGTTTTTAGAAATATTCTAATTTATTTATTATAAATATATTTTAATTTTTATTTAACTTTTTCATTAATGTTATAATTATATAAATTTTAAAAAAAATTAATATTTTTATAATAACTTTTTTTTACATTATTAACTTCATTCCATATAAAACTTTAAATTAAGCATAATTTACATATTTATTCAATAAAGTTATTAGATTTTCTTTTATTTACAAATAAAATTTGAGTTAATTATTCAAAAATTAAAAAAATAACAATACCGTTTATAATAAATATAAAAAATAAAGTTATGAATATGATGAGATATGAATTTTAATTTAATAAATTTTAAATAATTATATATAGATTTACTGATAATTTACATAATTTGATATAATTTATCACTTTTAAACTTTAACTTTAATATAATTTTATTTATTTTTTATTAAATTTACACTTCGTTATTATTATTTAAATTTTATTGGAGATTTGAAGATAATGAAATCCAAAATTTTAAAAAATACATTATCTAAAAACTCTTAAATTTAAATACTCTTAAATTTAAATAAAGATTTATTTAAATTAAATTAATATATATAAAGAGAGAAGGAAGGAAGCCAACGGTAAAACAGGGAGATACATAACAAATGGAATAGCATAGAAGAAATAAAAATAGAGAGAGGCGGTTCTGGAAGAAAAAAAACACATTAGAAGACACTAAAGTACATTCTGTTTGTGATTCAATTTTCTTTCAATTCTTCTAAAAAAAATTACGTTGAATTCGTTTATTTTAATTTAATTTTTAGCATGAATTAATTTATATTTATTCTAAAATAAAAGATATAATTTAATTTTAATCTATGCTTGATTTTCTATGTTAATTTTAATTATTTTTCTTAATATTTGTTTTATTTATTATAAGCTTATTAATTCTAATTAACTGGTCATTAATGAGATGATTTTAATTTTATGATTTATTATCGAAAGATAGAATTATAGAATAGATATAAAATATTTCGACATAGGTAAATATAGAGATCGAAAGACTTGTATGAACCTATGTAGTATTAAATCATTGGTTTTAATTCTTTCTTGTTTTATCAAATTGCATAATCTTATGTAAATTAATTAACAAGAATATTTACAATTAATTATCGAAAGAGGCTTCTAAATATTTTTTAGATATTGCTAACAAATAAAGAGAATTAAACTCAATTAACTAAATAAGTAAAACATAGTGAAAGTTTAGGTGAAATCGATTTCCTATAAGTTTTCTTCCTATTGATTTGATTATCAACTAACTTTTTTATTTTCTTTTTTATAATTCATTTTAAATTTCAATTATAACAACCTTATTTATTTTTCCAGATAAAATTGATATTAATATAATTTTAATATTTGTCAAAAGTAAGTAACAATCTCTGAAGATGATACTCTTCTTATCACTTTATTATAAAACTATGATACTATGCACTTGTAGTTTTACATATATCAAAATTTTTGGTGTACATAATATCATAATTTTATAATAAAGTGATAAGAAGAATATCGTTCTTGGTAACTTACTTTTGAAAAATATCAAAATTATACTAATCTTAATTTTATCTAAAAAATTCACTAAGTTTGTTGTAATTGAAATTTAAAATAAAATTAATTTAAATAAAATATGCAAAAGAAAATAAAGATATTATTTGAGAATCAAATCAATACGAAGAAAACTTGTAGGAAATCGATTTCATCTAATCTCTCGCTATATTTTACTCATCTAGTTAATTGAATTTAATTATCTCTGTTTGTTAAGAATGTCCAAAAAATATCTAAAAACTTCTTTCGATAGTTAATTAAAATATTTTTGTTAATTAATTTACATAAGAGTATGAATTTAATAAAACAAGAAAACATTAATACCAATGATTTTAATAGTATACAGGTTCATACAAGCCTTTCAATCTCTATATTTACCTATATCGAAATATTTCAGATTTATCCTATAATTTTCTCTTTTGATAGTAAATCATAAGACTAAAATCATCTAATTAATGACAAGTTAATTAGAAGCAATAAAATCAGAATAAATAAAACGAAAAGAAATAATTTAAATTAATATAAAAAATCAATTACAATTTATAATTAAATTATCTTTTTTCTATAATAAATATAAATTAATTAATAATAAAAATTAAATTAAACATAAAAAAAATTTACCATAATTCTCGGAGAATATCGAAAGAAAATTGAATTGCAAAAAAATATGCTTTCTATCTTTTCGTGCGTTTTTTTCTTTTTGGGTTTGCGCTGGCTCTCTCTCTCTTTTTCTTTCTTCCTTCTACGCTCCCTTTGTTATGTATCTCCCAGTTTCTGCTTCTTCTTTTTGTTTCTGTTCTCCCGTTGGCGGCCGTCCTACTCTCTTTATATATATACATATAACCTGTGCATGCGCCAGCTATCTCTTTATTTATATTTATCTATATATATATTAATTTAAATAAATCTTGAGAATAATTAAATGATATTTTTTTAAAAATTAGATCTTGTTATCTTCACGTCTCCAATAAAATTTAAATAATATTAATAAAATTTAAATTTAATAAATAAAATTATATTAATGTTAAAGTTAAAAAATTTAATAAAATTATATAATTCATAGTTTACAAAATTTATAAGAGATAGAGTTAAATTTGTAAAATTATAAGATAGAGAAATTTTAAAAATTATTATATATAATATAATATTTTTTAAATAAATAGTGGTAAAAATTAAGAAATTATATTGAAAATGTATTATTGTTTTATTTTTAAAATTATACTTCTAAAAATATTTAGAGTTGAATAAATATGATTTGTTATTATTTATATATAGATCCATCCTCATCCGAGTGGATTACTTTATGATTGATTTTTTGGCATCTCTATTCCCTTTTGTGACTTTTTTTTATTTAAAAAAAAAAAGTAATACTCCATTTAATATATCCCTCTTTTTCATTGTTATATATCGCATCATAGCAAGCTGGGCACCATACATACGAGGGATTATAGGTAGAAAGGAAATCATGAATCATGACTTACAGCGACCAATGACCTAGCTACTATGTCATATAAACTTACACCTCCCCTTTCCCACAGCTGTCCTAGTCCTATAGAAGACCCCAACACTAGCAAATTGAATTATATATTTTACTCTTAAAATAATTTAAATAATTAAATGAATAAATTATTTAATTTACTATGTAAATATTGTCTAATTTCGAAGATGCATGCTTCAAGTCATTAAGTAACCTTTATCCATTGTTTCCCAAACAATAATTTGTATTTTAGATGGTATCTTCTATAAGTTTTCTCCATTCGAAAGAATTTGGGTGCATGGATGATGTTTTTTGAAGCTTCCCTTCCTTTCTCATCACACTGATATTAAAAAAAGAAGATACATGTAATAGATAAAAGAAGGAGATGCATATATGTAAGCTTGAAATAGGTGTACTCTCAATTTAGAAGTTGGAGTGGAAGCATCGGGATTGTACTTTTTTTTATTAAAGAAGGTTGCATATATTTTTAAATAATAATTACATACTTTTATACATATACAATAATAAAGTTTAAACTCACATCCTCTCGTTAATTATAAAAAATCTATATCATTACAATACCAACAAGTAGAATATCGGTTATTACTGTATATATATATATATTCTTTTGCATACTTTTATTTTTAAGGAAATTTAGTTGTACACTTCTATGTATTTACTGCATGATTTTCGATTTCATTTTACCGATCAAATTAACAAGATATGTTGAAAATAGTGTGAATTTAAATAAAAAATTGATGAGAAAAATCGTTATTTTCATAATTATGTAACCGTTATTTTATGATCGTTATATTCATAATTATATGACCGTCATTTTCATAATTATGTAACCGTTATTTTTATACTTGTGTGAATGTTCATCTTTTTAAGCTATAAAAAGAGAGTCATAACTCTCATTTTAAAAAACACAACTTAATAACTTAAAAAATGTTTCTACGGTTCTTCATAGCAAAACCAAAGAAAAGAAAATTCAAAATTGTTTTTTCAATTTTTCGAGCAACATAAATATTTTAAAGATGTAGCATTTCAAACTTCATCAGTGTAATGAAACTCCGATACATAGATTTTTTTTGACTGTTTCATCTTGGGGATAACGAGGATGTGTTTGTTTGCACAAATTTGGACAAAGTTGCGAAACGTCTTAAAGAGAGTGACTTAGTCCGTAACTCAACCCAATACATTTTAATATATTGATAATATTGTTCTTATATTGTTTTTCACATACTTGTTTCAACATTTTTAAGATGTTTTCTTATCTTCCATATCTACTTGTTACGTCTTTTGATTGGATATTCTGGAAACTGAATTTAATCATGCTTAATTAGGATTGGATCCATTAGTTAAGTATTTCTATTATGATTATATCTGAGTTTGAATTGAGTTGGTGACTTACTATGTCATGTCATATTATATTCCTTGCTTCTTAAAAGATTACTTTTTAGTCAGATTAGATATTTGGATAAGGGATAAACATCAATTAGTTAATATAATCATAATTTTTGGTGTTAATTAACGAAAAACTACATGAAGAGGATATTTGAATATTTACGGCTGTCTTTTGATATCTTTAAGAATCACTTTTCAATTTTTCCTTTGGAATGGATCATTTATCTCTTACGTTATATGAAGACCGAGTTAGAATTCTACTTGTGTCTAAATCTCCTTTTCAACTGTTGTGTGTTTTGCAACACACATAAATCGTGCAAGTATACACGGTCACAAGTAATAAAGATTTGTAAGTAGAGTATCGTTCCCACGAGGATTTGTTACTATAGTTTGTTGAGTACTAAAATTGTATCTCTCTGATTTTATCCAAAATAATCTTGATTTAAGAAAAAGGTAAAAAAAATAAGAGAACTCTAGGATTGCAATTTTTCACCAAATTATTCCACTCAAATCATGTTATTTTCTTTCGATTTATATTTTTTAGTACATTTAATTTGTCAACCGAAAACTTCTTTTTTATTCATACATCTCTTCCGAGCTCCGTATAAACACACCTCGTTAAATTAATTCACTATATCTCTATGAGAATTAAATTTAATAAGATTCATTAAGTTCTAAGTTCTCAAATGGCCACACATTCAATTAGGGTATATTCCTATCCTTCATCATACATGTCATTCTATTTACGAGCAATATACACAAAAATGCCTTTCTCAAGTTTATATTATGCCACAAATCGTTTTGATAAAATTCGTAAATAACCAAAAAGCATTAAGCATAAAATAGAACGAACAAATCGAACGTCTTATAAATCTATCAAAAATAATTAAAATCAAAGCTTCATATATTTGAATCAAATGCAACCCTAGAAAAATTAAATTACTTCATTAAATTAAAATAAAAATTACAATAGATGCAGAAAAATTAGAAGAACAAGAAAGAAAATTAAAACATTTCGAATCGTAAATATTTGGCACATGTAGAACACAACAGAAGCCAAAAATGGCTTCTGCGTGTTCCACCGTCCAGCCCCAAACACCACAGAAATTCTAAACCAAAAAAAACTCTCAAACTCTATCATAATATCACCTATTTATAGCTAAAAAAATACATCAAAAATATTAAAATATCATACACGCGTTAAAATTTGTATCGAAAATAAAACCCCGACATTCCCCTTAAAATCCGCGGTCACGCGAAAATCAAAAACTTATTTTAATTCACGCGAGACAAGGAGCCATTTCTGCATTTTTTTTATTCATTGTGCGTGCCACGTGTCAGCGTCTGATTCGCTGAAACAAATAGTGGGACACGTGGCCGCATCTCATTCGTTGAAAGGAACGGGCGCACGCAGAAACTGAAGCACGGGATTGGGGCGCCGAGAAAGTGAGGCAACGGCTGGAAAGGGGACTTGATCCTGTGCTTTCACGTTCATTGTAACTTGCCACGTGTATGAACATGATTTGCTTAATATAAAAAGTGTGCCAAATGGCAGATTATAACTCGTGGAATAACCGGGCGCACGTGAATCAACCGTAGGGAAACATGGCGCACGATGGTGGGGAACAAAGGCTACAAGCGTCAGACACGTGGGCCCCATGCTGCACGCCGGCCTGCGCGGCAGGTGGGCCCCACACGGACGCCGAGCCTCGTGAAAACATAGAGTTTTGAGCCACTTGCTTTGGTCGGGTGTGATTCACACGTGCGAATCTGAGCCGTTGTGTCTTTGATCGGACTGTCCATATGGGGCGAGTGTGATCTTGCGCGTGGACTTCATCTCTACTGCGCAAAAATTAAACTTCCATTAATTGTATTTTGACCCACAAATTTTATCCAAATTACATTTTGAACTTTCTTAAATTACAGTTAAGCCCTTTGCTAATTTTAAATTAAATTTTTAAACTTTAAATTATTATAATTAAGCCCAAATTTAATTTAAATTATATTTTCGATTTTTATAAATTTTAATTAAGAAACTATATTATCTGAAATAAAATTTGTGGACAGAAATATGAAATTATGTACAATTTCGATACAAATTATTTAATTTTATTAAAAATGTATTTTTAGCACATAAAAGGAAAATATTAATTTATTTAACAAAAATTAACTAAATATTAAAAGAACATAGCAATTATCATTACTAAAATTGATGAAAATAACTATATAAAATACAGTTATCATCAACCCCTGAAATTTCATTGTATTTTGTTAATGGGATTGGAAAAATGCAACTACATTACTCAATACTACCACTTAGGTGTCAAAATCTTATAAATCTTCTATCCTTGTTATATTAACATTACTCCATCCCACTTGACTTGAAAGTGAACCTAATTTATGATAACCAATGAAAAATCGATACATTATTAGAATATAACCTGCTCTATAGAGAAACGTATTTACGAATAGAAGAAGAAGCCCAAAAATAAGATAAAAAAGATAAAGTACTCATTGTCTCAAAAAAAATACCAATAAGAAATACTCCTCTATAATTCCTAAACCTAAAGGAGGAAACCTGAAAACTTAGAATCACAATAATAACCATAACCATAACAACCAAAATAGAAACATAAATAATCCTCCATGGAATGGACCTCAAGACCCTTCAAGAAATAACACACTCATGTGTTATAGTTGTAATAGGCCTGGCCACTTGGCCAAGAACTTTTGAAACAGGAATTGTCCTATCTCGTAGGCAAACCTTACCGAAGATCAACTTATTGCTATGATATCTGAAATCAATATTGTTGGTGGATCTGAGGGGTGGTGGGTGGACATTGGTGCTTCTCGCCATATTTGCTATGATCGAGACATGTTCAAGTCCTATTTTGTATCTGAGGATAAGAAAGTACTGCTGGGAAACTCTCACTCCACTAAAGTTGTTGGTACTGGTAAGGTGGAATTGAAGTTTACCTCTGAAAAGGCTATCATCTTGAAGAATGTCTTACATACTTCATAGATGAGAAAGAACTTAGTTTCAGGCTATCTTAACAAAACTGGGTTTATTCAAACTAGAAGGGTTGATTTATATACAATAACTAAAAATAATATTTTTGTTAGGAAAGGGTACGCCACTGATGGCATGTTTAAATTGAACGTTGAAATTAATAAAGCTTTTTCTTCTACTTATATGTTGACTTCTTTTAATATTTGCTATGCTAGACTTTGTCATATTAATAAATGCATAATCAAGAACATGAGTACCTTAGAACTAATTTCTAAACTATCTTGGAATGATTTTGGAAAATGTGATTTTTATAGTCAAGCTAAAATAACCAAAACTTCACATAAGTCAGTAGTTAGAAAGTTTGAACCTTTAGACTTAATACACTCTCACATATGTGAACTTGATGGTATTTTAACAATAAATGAAAAATGCTATTTTATAACTTTTATTGATGATTGTTCAGATTATACTTATGTATATCTAATGAAAAATAAAAGTGAAGCATTTGACATGTTTAAAATATTTATGACTGAAATTGAAAATCAACTTAACAGAAAAATAAAAAGGTTTCAAAGTGATAGAAGCACTTAATATGATTCAAATATTTTCAATGATTTTTATAAAACTCATAGAATCATTCATGAAAAAACTGCATCTTATTCTCTTGAAATGAATGGCAAAATTGAAAGAAAAAATAGAATTTTTACTCAATCAATTGTTGCAATTTTGCTAAACTCTAGTATTGTTTCCCATTGGTGGGGAGAAATTTTATTAATTATTTGCTATGTGCTATATAGAATGCCTAAATCTACTAATAAAATTTCACCATATCAAATTTTGAAAAATAAGAAACCTAACTTAACTTATTTTGAAACTTGGGGTTGTTTAGCCTATGTTAGAATCTCTGATCCTAAAAGAAATAAACTTGCTAGTAGAGCATATGAATGTGGGTTCATAGGATATGCTGTGAATAGTAAAGCTTATAAATTCTATGACTTAAATGATCATGTAGTTATATAATCAAATGATGCTGAATTCTATGAACATAAGTTTCCCTTTAAATTGAAAAATAATGGGGGCTCGTCTTCTAATAGTTTACCCATAACTAGAACTAGTGAACAAAATGAGGAATTAAACACTGAAATTAGGAGAAGTAAATGAGCTCGAACCCTTAAGGATTTTAGGTGTGATTTTTATGCTTATACCTTCGAGGAAGATTCTCAAACTCTTCAAGAATCCTTATCTTCTTTAGATGCCATCTTATGGGAAGAATCCATAAATGATGAAATGAACTCTCTTTAGTATAAAAGAACTTGGCATTTAGTTTACTTACCTTTTGATTGCAAAACCATAGGATATAAATGGATACTAAAGAAGAAATTAAAATTTCATGGTACTATTGAAAAGTTCAAAGCTCGTCTTGTAGTCAAAAGGGTATAGGTAAAAGGAAAATGTAGATTTCTTTGATACCTTTTCACCAGTCACATGAATAACTTCTATATGTATACTTTTCTCTCTTGTTGTTATCCATGATTTAGTAGTGCACCAAATGAATGTTAAAACTGCTTTCTTAAATATTGACTTAGAAAAATAAATTTATATGGACCAACCTGAAAGCTTTGTTTTCCAAGGTCAAGAATATAAAGTTTGTAAATTAGATAAGTCCTTTTATGGTATAAAACAAGCACCTAAGAAATGTCATGAAAAATTTAATAATCTAGTTATCTCACATGGATTCAAAATGAATGGAAGTGACAAATGCATTTATTATAAATCAGAAAATGACATTTGCACTATTATATGTTTATATGTGGATGACATGCTTATTTTTGGGTCAAATATTCATGTTGTGAATAATGTGAAAACTTTGTTATGTGCTAACTTTGATATGAAAGATCTTGGAGAAGAAAGTGTAATCCTTGGTATAAAGATTACTAGTTCTGAAAAAGAGTCTTTAGATTAATCTTATTACATTGAGAAGATCTTAAACAAATATAATTACTTTAACTGCAAACCTGCATGTATTCCTTATGATCCTAGTGCAAAGTTGTTTAAGAACACCGGAGACGGTGTTAGACAAACTGAGTATGTGAGCATCATTGGTAACTTACGTTATGCTACTAACTGTACTAGATCAGACATAGCTTATGTTGTGGGACTACTATATAGGTTTACGAGTAGACCTAGTATAGAGTATTGGAATGCTATTGAAAAGGTTATGAGATACCTTAAGAGAACTATGAACCTTGGATTACACTATAAAAAGTTTCACACTGTTCTAGAAGGATACATCGATGCTGATTGAAACACTCTATCAGAAGACTCCAAAGCAACTAGCGGTTATATATTTAGCATAACTGGTGGAGTTATTTCTTAGAAGTCAGAGAAACAAACAATATTAGCTCAATCTACAATGGAGTCTGAAATGATAGCTCTAGCTACTGCTAGTGAAGAAGCAGGCTGGTTAAGAAGTCTGTTAGTTGAGATCCCTTTATGGGAAAGATCAATACCAACTTTCCTGATCCACTACGATAATACCATGGCTATTGTAAAGATTCAAAACCATTATTACAACAGCAAGAGACGACAGATACGTCGTAAGCACAGTACTATTAGAGAATTTATTTCTACAGAAGTTGTAAGAGTGGATCATGTACGTTTTGATGAAAATTTGGCTGATCTTTTAACGAAAGGATTACCTAGAGAGAAGGTTTTTTAAAACCTCAAAAGGAATGAGATTGATGCCCTTAGAATGAAGAGTCACTCGTGATGGTAGCCCAACTTATAGACTGGAAATCCCAAGAAATAAGTTCAATGGGTATAACAAGTCATGAAGTGATATGAGATGAATCATGCTATTATGAAGTCTCATTCTATATTGTTAGAAGCATAAAGTCCTTAAGCGACATAGAAGGATGAGTTAATTATTAAAATCTTAATAAGTTCTATACTCTATGTGGCATAAAGTCCTTAAGCGACATAGAAGGATGAGTTAATTATTAAAATCTTAATAAGTTCTATACTCTATGTGGAGTAGAGTACATAATTATAGAAGTACTCTTGATAGACTCACTTATATGAACGTAGAAGTGTGTTGTTTCCTATGAAAATTTCTGGCAAAATTTACTAAAGCATTCACTATACTGGGATACACGTGTATGGTCGTAAAGCACGGGCCTTTCGAGCTACACCTTGGAAATGTTATGTGTGTAATTTTGTTAGAGATAGAGTTCAAAACTACGAGTTATCTAGTATATTCTAAAGTATCAACACTATGTAAATGTTCAAGTCGATAGACACCTTTTGTTTATGCACAATCTTATACTTTTAATTGATCGATTGTTCAATGAAAATTATTTTTATATAAAATTCAAGTGGGGGATTATTGGAAATAGTGTGAATTTAAATAAAAAAAATGATAAGAAAAATTGTTATTTTATGACCATTATTGTTCATAATTATGTGACCGTTATATTCATAATTATGTGACTATTATTTTGTTATCGTTATTTTTATAATTATGTGACCGTTATTTTGTTACTGTTATTTTCATAATTATGTTACCGTTATTTTATAACGATCATTTTCATAATTATGTGATCGTTATTTTCATAATTATGTGAATATTCATCTTTTTAAGCTATAAAAAGGACATAGCTCTCATTTAAAAAAACATAACTTAACAACTCAAAAAAAGGTTATACGGTTCTTCGTAGCAAAACCAAAGAAAAGAAAATTTAAAATTATTTTTTTAGTTTTTCGAGTAACATAAATATTTTAGAGATGTAGCATTCCGAACTTCATCAGTGTTGTGAAACTCCGAGACAAAAAATATTCTAGGTTGTTTCATTTGTGGACGACGAGATTGTATTTACTTGCACAAATTTAGACAGAGCTGCAAAACGTAAATGTCTTAAAGAAAACGACCTATCCACGACTCAACTTAATCAATATGTTTCAATATATCAGTAATATTATTCTTACATTATTTTTCGCACACTTGTTTTAACACTATCAATAAGTTAACATTTTTGAGTTTACCTAAATATTATATTTCTTTTAAAATTTAAAGGTGTTGTTATAATTCACCGCATATTTAGTGTTAATAATATTTTTTTAATATCATTTTATCTTTAATACATTTTTTTATGTCACTTAAAACTTATTAAAAATAGTTTTTATGATTTTAAAATTAACAATAAATATATTATATAAAAAATCAAATTAAATGTAGTAATAATCTACCTTTAATTTAAATAATGAATTGTTTATACGAAATAAAACCTTAATTTAAATATTAAATTATTTGCAGGTAAACAATAACGAACCTATTTAAATTATAAAAAGTAAGAAATATAGAATTTTGTATCTATTTTTTATATTCATATTATTTAAATTTAAATTATTTTAAAAATTTTAAAATAATTATTATAAAATTTAAGAAAATAAAAATTTAAATAAAATTAACTAATTTTAGAATTTCTGAATCTGAATCAAGTAAAAGTCAGAGTCCATGACCATGACCATCTATCCATTCCCAATGAATAAGGAATTTGCGATGCACATTTGGGTCCATCCAATATACCTACCTTTGAATTTCACCGCCGAATATTTCTCCCTGTCATTCTTTCATTTCACCACTAATTTCAATCCATCTAATATTCTAATTCGTGGTCGTGATTACCTGCGCTCTTGCGTTAATACAATGAAATATATTATTGGCCAACACTTTATCAAGTTCATTTAGATTTGGATACTCGGCTTATTGATCTTTATTTATTTTTAAAACTCAATTTTTAAAAATATATCTAATAATCTACAGCTTTTTATATTACTAAATAAAATTTAAAAAATAAATATTGATTGATCAAGATAAATATAGAAGAAAAAATAATTCCCAATTCTCTATATTTTGATATCTTAATATATATAGTCATTTATTTTTGTTTTAAATTTAACATTTTAAGTTTAAATTTAAAAGATATACTAAATTATACTATAATAATCATGTTAATGTGTTAATTTTTTTCATTATTTATTTTTTTATTTTTAAAATTTAATATATTTGATTAATTATTTTAAATTAAACTAAATTTATTAAATTTAAAAATATAATGAACACAATATTAATATATATATATATATATATAATTTTACAAAGTTTAGAAACTAATATTCTAATTCTAGTTTGTTATTATGTTTTTTTATTATTTAAAAATATAAATTAGACCTTTTTATACATTTTATTTTACCTTACGTTAATTAATAATTGAGATTTATAAATGAGTAGAGAGAGAAAAATATTCATCAAAATCTCAATTATTGAGATAAGAATGTCTATAAGAGTGGATAAAGTTTTATAATATTTTGTTATCACTAATTTATTTATTATATACTCTCAATTGTTTGTAGTCACAAAGTTTATACCAATGTGCAGTTGTTTGAGGTAGCCCTTATGCTATGGCCATCGCCATAATTGTGTAAGGTCCCAAAGTTAAACACTTTTATAAATAACTTGTCTTCGATTACATCCCAATAAAAGCAAAGAGGAGTAGTAGGCATACTTATGCTTTAATACTCAAAAAGCTAGAGAAGTGCAAAGCACATTTTGACATCTTACCATTAGCGTTACAATTACTCATATATACTAACTATTTGGTACTAGGATAGGGGTATCTTACTTAGTAGATGACTAACTAGAATAGCTTGCGTATGGCAATATCAACCCAAAATTGGTCTGATGAGCAATGTATAAGAACAGCTTAAGCACATCCCAAGAACAGTTCGAGTATAGCTTGTTCATATCACATTGTGACCGGTCATTTAAGCTCAAGTTTATCTCATTTCAGGCATATTCCAACTCGTGTCAAGATTGTGTTTTGTCTATTCTTTCTATGATCAACTTATCCATAACAACCTAGCACATTAACCCGTATAATAGGCTATGTATCATAGCTATACTATCCCATTATGAAAGTTGCAATCAACCACGTGCCAACCACTATTCAACCCTCATCAGTTCTGACACTGATGAAGGAATCCATTAAAAAATTTCACAAGGCATCGAGATCGAATATTCCTTTGATTTTGATAAATATTTGGATCTTATTGCATTGTTTGGCCGGGTAAAACATGCACAATTTAATACATATTAGATAGGGTATATGGAAAAATTCAACACTAGTTACCCTTCAACTAGATAAGTGCTTCTAAAATTAGTAACATGTTCTATGCTTAACTATGCAATGCAATGCTTCGTCTTCTTATAGGCTTGGAAAAAGCTTTGTGAGTTAAAAAGGCAAGTGGTTTGGGCTTTAAAGATTTGAAGGCATATAACATGACAATGATGAAAAACATTGATGTTGGATAGTGAAGTAGATGAATTCACTCCTTGCTCACATATACAAAAGCAAATACTACGGGTAAACTTTTTTCTCTGCTAGATTGAATTATTCACCATCTTGGTTCTAGAGGGGTTTCTTAAAAACAATGAAATTTTTGGTTGTTGGGGTATTGTGAGGTGAGATGTTCATCGAGGTAATATTATTGACATATGGGAAGACCATTAGATACCTACACAACCCACCTTTTGATTTTATTATATATGCTTGGGTTAATGGTACGTGACGAGTGTGTGATCTTATTATTTCCAACAAGTATGTTGGGAAAAATTCTCGAGTGCAGCAAGTGTTTAAGAATACTAGTGTGGAGATAATATTAAATATCCCAATCCAACCAGATGTGAGAGATGATAAACTAATTTGACACTATATACCCATGGTAAATATTTACTTAACACAGTATATAAAATTACTTACAATATATTAAGGGGATTTATTGGTGATTATAATGTCACAACTAAAATGATAAACTTGTTTGGAAGTCAATATGCATGCTCAAAATGCCTCCTAAGACATATCACTTTATTTGGAAATGCTTACACAATACTTTAGTTATGAGCCACTCTGTTTTGAGAGAAGATGTAAAGTGGAGGACCCAAATTGCTCATTATGTGCTACCCTAGTTGAAATGGGTTTCACTTATTGTTAGGGTGTCATAGGGTTAGTTCTATCCTAACAATGTACTCTTTTCAATTTCTCTTTGTTTGGGGACTATTCTTTCTTGGATTTCTTTAGGGCCTTCTAAACTTAGGTATTCTTTAGAAAGTATAACGAGAAACTATTGGCTACAATATGTACGTGTTTTTAGCGAATATAAAAGTCTCAAAATGAGCAAGATTTTCATCAAATGTTTTTGATCCAAGTGTTATTTTTTGACTAACTTACCAACATCGAGTGCATTATAACGAAGCCTTTATCTAATTTTGTTGGTTGATAGCTAACATAAAAAGTAGTGGATTGTGTATGGCTTTGTATGTTATGATTTTTCATTGAGTTTTGTGATTTTTATAAGGTTCAAAATGAACAAGTTTTTCGTTCAAAGGTTATTTATTCGATTAATTTGTCAACATCGAGTGCATTATAACACAACATTTGATTAATTATGTTAATTGATAGCTAACATAAAAAAAATTGCTTGCACCATTATATGTAGTGATTTTTCATTGTGCTTTGTGCTTCTTCCTTATAATATTCAACGTCCAATATCATAGAATAATTTTTAAATAAAATAAAATAATATCATATTGATCGAATAAAACAAGAATTATATCAAATCAAAAATCAAAAATCAAAAATTCATTCTAACAGTAAAATATATATATATATATATATATTTATTTACCTTACTTTTGAATATTAAAATAATTAAAAATACACTTAATTAGATTAAAAATATAATTTTTATAATTAAAAATACAATCATAATTATATTGAAATATATTTTACGTTTTTTCTCTTTTATCGTTCAGACATTTATATGCATAACTTTTAGCTTTAATCACGAATAATATTTTATCCAACTTATTAATCTCTAATTTACGTATAAATTATATTTTTTTCTTTATTTTTAATTAAATTTGAAAGTAAATTTATAATATAAGAAACAGTTAAAAATAATTTGAAAATTAAGAAATAATTACTCATATTTTAAGCAAAATTAGTTTTTTAATAAACAATTGTAGTTTATTTGTTCTTAAAATTATAAAATATAATAATTATGATTTTAAAATTAAAAACACCATAATTTAAATTTTAAACTAGATACGATAACGATTATTTTTTTAACATATTACATTCTAATTCTAGATTATGTTTTTTAATTTGTATTATATTTTAATTTTATATTATTTAAATTCATAAAACTTCTTAATTATAAAATACTACTTTTCACTATTTATTATTAGATGTTTATACTTTTATTTATAAAAAAATAATGATTATAATTATAGATAAAACAATAACATTTACTTATTTTATAACGAAAATATATAATTTATGGTTATGATTTAAATAATTATGAATTATGTTTATAATTGCTTTTAGATTTTTTATATAATTCAATTAATATATATGTAAATAAAACATTCAATATATTAAAATAAATTTTATCTTGTTATGTTTAATATTTAATATTTTAAAATACATATAATTTAATTCCATTTAAAATAAAATCGGGCTCTCTGCACACATATAACTGAAAGTTCACATTCTAGGTATTTAATAGGTTAAAATAAACTTGACATCATATTGTGTCTAATTTAATAAATTTTATATTTAATACTTTAAAATATGTATAACTTAATTTTATTTAAAATAAATTATAACTCTACTACTGTACACATTTTTTTTTATCTCAACTAATGCATTAATAAGTAATTTTATTGGTAGTTATTTTCATTCCTTTTAATTTATATCTCATGGTTGAGATTTTATAATACCACAACATTTCCCAAAAATCCATATTTTTTTCTTACATAATTTTTAAGCATAAAAATATATATTTTATAAATTTTACTAAAAATAACATATATATATATATATTAAAAAGAGTTATAAATGAAATAATATTTATAAATGAAATAATATTATTTAATTAAAAAATTAAAAAAATTAAGAACATAATACCCTTAAATATATGAGTGTTGTTTAATTAAAAAAATTAAAAATAATACATAATACATATATATAAGAATTTCTTAACGGTAGAAATATATAAATTATATATATGAGTATTATTGGTTATAAATTTTAAGTATGTTATTTTTTCAATTATTTATTAAAATAAATAGTTAATATATTTTTTTATCATTAAATTTTATAGATTGTTATAAAATTATCATCAAATTTTATTTTATTATTTTCATATTATTAAATTTTATAAATATTATAAAAATATTTTTGAATTTAATCATTTAAGTGTTTAATGATAAATTATACAATGTAACATATATAAAATTTAATGTTACGAAAATAAAAAAAAATACTTTATATTATATTTTTATAGTATTTGTAAAATTTATTAATATGTAAATAAAGAATAAAATTGGATAATTTTTTATAAAAAATTTTAATTTTGATAAGTTAAAAAATCTATCTAAAACACACGTGCTTAAATCTCTCGCTAATAAAAACTTCAAAATAAATTTGCCTACTAACAAAAAACTGGAAGAAAGAAAGAAAGAAAGAAGAAAAGAAGGAAAAAAAAAAAGTCACATACCGACGCCGCTTTAATACATTTTCCGACTACAAATCTCAGTTCATAGCGGCTGATTCCTCGAGACGTGAGCCCCACAATCTCTAAGAAAGTAAGACCCACCTAAACTTATGATCATAGAACAAAGATCAGACGGCTGTAAGGAAAGCTTGCAGCCTAACTAACTAGCACTCTAGCCGTTGAAGAGAGGAACAGTACCAAATGACAGCTGGATCTGATGAGAAAGAGAGAAATATTTTTTTTTTTTGGGATAACAGAAAGTAAAGTATTTATCATTTTAAAAAATAAATTTTTTCCTCTAACTAACAATAGTTATTATTTTAAAAATAGGTTTAATATAAGAAATAAGTAGATTTATACATATAATTTTAAACCCAGTATTACTAGTTTTTTTTAACAACTTTATTAATAAATATAATTATATTTTAATTATAATATTTTATGATTTAATAATAATATAAAATAAATAAAAATTAAAAAAATAATATTTTTAAAAATTATAATTATAATAATAATTTTTTAATAATATTAAATAAAATTTAACATTAATAAACCTTACTTTTATTTAAATAATATTTAAAATAAAAAATATATAAAACGTCATTATTTTTATTATTTTTTATTAATAAAAAAAAACAAAAGCGAAATGAGAAAAAGAGAGAATCGCAAGAACGAGTGAAAAGAAAAGCCTGAAGAGGATGGGTCACTTACTCAACCTTTTCTTTCTTTTTTTCAATTTTTATTTCATTTCCCAATCAGTACTGTGTCGCTTTACTAAATCCCGTCCCGACAACTTCTCAAAATTTTCTTCGAATTTATAATAAATAATTGTATAAAAAGTGATTTTGAAGAAGATGGTTCATTCCTTTGCCATTAAAGTTTTCAAATTATAACTCGCGAGTTTAATACCTTGAATCTCATCTTGGTCTATGCAATTCCAGCTTCAGGTACCGCTTTGAATCGAATTCGATTTCGATTTCACATTTGTGTTCTGGGTTTCTTGCAGCTCTGGCATTTTCAAACTTAAATATTAAGTTTTATTTTTTCAATTTTCTTGTATTGGGTTCTCAATTTTTTTGAGGACGAAGCGTTTGATTCTCAACAAATCGGTGAAAATGGTTGAGAAATTTGGAGTTTTTTTTTAAAAAAAAATGATATTTAGAATGAATCGAAAGTAGTTTTTTTCAAAATGTCGGTTTTTTCAGACGATGTTCTTCTTTCCTTTTGTATTTTCCTTCTTCCCTGGTGACATTTTGGTTGTGTTTCTACGATTAACTTCCAAGCTTAACTCCAGATTTCGTAAACATTGGCAACTGAATATGTTGTAATTCTTTGAATTTATCTTAACATTCATTATTTATTTCAATTCTAGAAGCCTAAGGAGGGGAGGGAGGGAAAGAGGAGGAGGAGGAGGAAGAGGAAGGGAGGGTTCTTTTGATATAAGTCATCACTCATTCATATGTTTGTTGGTTCTTTTTATTTTTTTCTTTTCTTTATTCTTTTCTGTTTATTTTAATACCCAAATGAAGGGTTTTTGACAGTTTTGTCTGAATTTTATTGGAATTGCTAAATTCTGTATGTTCATTCGTTTTAGTTCTCAACGAGTCATTCTTAGCAATAACATGTGGTATAATATTTGGCTATGCTTGTAGTTATATGCCTGGTCTAAATTTAGGGTCTGGTTCTTTCTGTATAACCTTGAAAATATCTTTGGCTGAAATTGAAACATGCCTCTTTAGTGGTAATGCTCTTTACTGAGTAGCTCTGGGTCAGGTTTATGCTTTCACTTATGTCAGGTTCTTTTATTTTTGATGAAACAGAGAGATGGTTATAAGGGAATAAAAGATTAAATGTTTTCTCACAAAGAGCAGAATAAATAATGTTTTCTGACAAATTGACTGGTGAGGAATCTCTAAGTCAAGGTTTTGAAGCTTTGGGTGTATCAAAACGTCTTGTGAGAAGTGTTAGCCAGAAATTGAGGAAAAAGAATCAAAGAGGTAGGCTGGAGGAAGATAATGAAGTAAAGAGGATATCTTTGAGACGTCTTACTTTGTACGGCCGGGGAGGAGGGTGTAAAGTAGGAGCTGACACAAGTGAAGAAATTGGAGATCCAAGCAACAGGAGAAGATCAAGCGGCAGTGATGAAATGGCATACAAACCCATATGTGGTACGGAGGATACTGGAATGGATTGCTTCTCATATGGGGTGAAAGAGAGATTCTGGAAGAAACTTAACAAAAAGGATTTTGAGATCGAAGAATCCACTAGAAACAGTAGAATGCACATATTTCTTCCAGATGACATTCTTGAGATGTGCTTAGTGAGGCTGCCACTTACCAGTCTGATGACTTCGCGGCTTGTGTGCAAGAAATGGAGATACTTAACTACCACTCCTCGGTTTGTGCAAATGAGACAGGAAGGTTTACATCAGAATCCATGGTTGTTTCTTTTTGGTGCTGTTAAACACGGTTTTTGCTCTGGGAAGATACATGCTTTAGATGTATCTCTAAATCAATGGCATAAAATAGATGCTGATTTCCTCAAAGGCAGGTTTATGTTTTCTGTTGCCAGTAATCAGGATGATATTTACATTGTTGGTGGTTGTTCTAGTCTGATCAATTTTGGCAGGATGGATAGGAGCTCATTCAAGACACATAAGGGAGTAATGCTCTTTAGTCCCTTAACCAAAACCTGGCGTAAAGTTGCATCAATGAAGTACGCAAGATCTATGTCTGTTTTAGGGATTTCTGAGGTCAGTTCAAGCTTTTCATTTGTTCAAAATCATCAAATTCGGCTAGATAGACGTTTTTCCAGATCTCGGGTTGGTGGGGTGTCAGATGTGTATGAAGATCCACACAGGCTTTCTCTCAGGTATCAATACAGAAATGCATATGATGAAAATGAGTCTTCACTGGTGACTAATAAAAAGTCGCACAAGTTTGGTAAATCAAGAAGTGATCAATCAGTCACAAAGGGTGGTAAAAGGTTTGTTCTCATTGCTGTGGGTGGGCATGGCGCTTGGGATGAGCCTCTGGTTTCTGGAGAAATATATGATCCTCTATTAAACAAGTGGGCAGAAATCCCAAGGTGTCCATTAGATATTGGAATCATTTGTTCAGGGGTAGTCTGTAATGGTGTTTTCTATGTTTACTCCGAGACCGACAAACTTGCAGGATATGATATAGAAAAGGGCTTTTGGATTGGAATCCAAACCACTCCTTTTCTGCCTAGAGTTCATGAGTATTACCCAAAACTTGTATCTTGTGATGGTCGACTGTTCATGCTTTCTGTCTCCTGGTGTGAAGGAGATGGTGAGATAGGCCGAAGAAACAAGGCTGTTAGGAAGTTATGGGAACTAGATCTCATGTATCTTACTTGGACAGAGGTCTCTGTACATCCTGATGCTCCAATGGACTGGAATTCTGCTTTTTTGGCTGATAGGAACTTGATATTTGGCCTTGAGATGTTTAAAATATTTGGTCAAGTATTAGACTTTGTGACAGTATGTGATGTGTCTGGTGAGGGAATGAAATGGAGGCATATTTCAAGGAATCATGTAACTCGGGAATTGGATGCTTCGTCTTGCATGACTAAATCAGTTGCCTTGCTGCATCTGTAAATTCTTTGGGTTAACGTTTTGATTCCTAGCATTTTTATGATGTTAATGCTTCCTCTAATGCGGAGCTTTTCTGGCGTCTTCAATTTGTACTCATGATTTGCATCCTACTGAAGTGACCATCTCATGAACCACTTCCATGGTACGGATATTATTTGCATGCAGCCTTTGATTCAATATGTTCGTGTACATTCATTTAAGTTGATTATGTTGTCTAAGTATCATTTTTTCTCATATCCCCATTGTTTTGGTGAATCATTCTATTACATTCTCACTATGTTTGCACCAGTGCTGCCATTGTATTTTATTATCATTATTTGTTTATGTTTTTCTCTCTCTAATATTCAAGACATCCAGGTATTTTCAGTAGATATTTTTTGGCGACAGGCTTTGATGTACGAAATTTTTTTTTTTTGTATGTGTTAGGTGTATAAATATGTTATTTATCTATAATTTTAAAAAGCTATTATTGGTATAACATAAAATGGGGGGTTTTTTTTTTATAAGTAAACGCATAAAACGTGTTTCATGCAAATAATATCCCACTTATTATATGTTTATTCTGTTTGATATTGTTCTCTCTTTCTTTCTTTTTTTTCTTGTTGCTTTTCAATTTATATAGGGTAAATAAATTCTTTTATCATATATATAGATACAAAAATATTACCAAATTTCTTCGGATGCTATAAACGTAACATTGTTGTTAAATTTATCAAAAAAAATAACAGATTTTTTTTAATGATGTTAATGCTTATGTGATTTTTTTTCCTTAATTTTTGAATTTCTTTTAATGAACTTTAGGCACATATGTAACAACAAAAGCTTAATGATAACTTTATAACAGTTTAAATTTTGATATTTATTTTATAACAGTTAATATGATTCTGGTAGCAAAAAATCAGTTATATATATATATATATAGAACAGCATCTTTAATTTCTTAGATATTTTTTATTTTATTATTTTATATAATTGTTTAAAATTACTAGTTTAATTAGTTCGCTGAAATAATAGTATACGTCAATAAGCGTGAAAGTAAGAATAGATAGTGAGAGGTATAATGAGAAGAAAAATATGCATTTTTTTTTACAGATGAAGTATCATTATTTTGTTTAAATGTGTTGTTTGGTTGTTTTATTTAAAAATATATATTTTAAATCCATTTATTTATAAAAAATATCTGTGAAAAAGGTATTATACAATCACAAAATTAACTTTTTATCATATTTTTTTTTGTAAAATATAACGGAATAATATGTATTACATGTATATTTATATTATTGGATAGTTATATACTTAAAAATTTAATATTTAATCAAAAATTACTTAAAATTTTTAGAAAAAATTTCAATAAAATTTTTTATTGTTTAATATCAAAAATCATATATTAAACAATGAAAATTTAATCAAAATATCTGAAAAAATAAATTTCCCTAATTTTTTATTTAAAAATGTCTTAATAAATATATATCTATTAAAAAATAAAATATATATATGTCACGTATATTATTTTATTATATTTAAAGAAAAATTGAATAAAAAATTATTTTTGTTATTATATAACTTCTTTTTTATCGACAAATAGATTTATAAATATATTTTCAAATAAAATAAACAACTCTATTGCCTAAACATAAAAATCTCCTTGCCCATTTTTTCCTTTTTTCTTAACCTTTAACTATTATCTCTCATGTTGATCAACCTGGATAAGAATAATTGATAATCTTTAATTCTTTGAGTTGCTTTTACAATTTGTATCTATCTAATGTAACAAATTTTAAATCTTTTTATAAATTTTGTTTAAAATTTTAATATTTGTGTTACTTGAATTTCAATTCATTTGGTCCCTAATATATTTTAAAATATATAACTTGAACTCTAATTTGTGAAATAATTTATAATTTAATCATCAATATTTTAATCATTTTGATAGTTAATTAAAACTTTGATTAAATGAATACAATAAAAATTAAAATTTAAATTAAATTTGTTAAGTTTAGAAATGTTAAGACTAAATTATATAAATTTAAATATTCAGATATCAAATTTTAATATCTTGGACTAATAACAACATTTTTTATTTTACTAATGTATGTAAAAATAAAAGATATTCAGTCTAATTATTCAAAGTGTTGTGTAATTAAAAGAAAGTATTTTTATTACCTAATATATGTATATATAAAAATATAATATTAATATATGTTTTGTTTGATCAATCACAATTTTAAAATTGTAATAATCATATCTATACCAAGTTAATAGATTATAGATCATTTTGAAAAAAAAATCATCCATTTTTTGTGAATAATCATACTTTCTTTTAGGAGTATACATACTAACTAATAAACCAATATCTATCAAAATAGAGAAAAATTGAACCTAATTCTCAATTTTATAATTCAAGTTTTTTGTTTTTAAAAATGTAAAATTTAATTAAGTCGAATATGTTAAGATTTTAGAATTTACAAACTAACTTATATATTATTAATAAAGTTTATTTTTAATATTATATATTTATAGTACATATGTTATATATGTTTATGTGTTTATAATAATCTAATTTAATTTAACTTTTATGTCAATTAAAAAATTAAAATAACTTATATTATACTTCTCATATATTTATTTTTTTAAAACATTTCATAATCAATAAAAAATCCAAATTTTTTTAATGCAATTCTCTATAATTTACTCATTTTTTATTTAAAAATTAACCTATAATTCTAATTGGAATACTACTATATAATTTTTTTAATAAATTATTGGTTAAATAATAAATATTATTTATTAATTTAATATTAATATAAATAAAAAAAATTTAATTTTTTTAAAAAATAAAAATGTAACCTAATTAGGTTTAACATTTTCTAATTAATATTTTATTGATTAGTTACACTTTTGAAATTGAAAAAATATCAAAATTGAATCAAATCTACTATATTTTATTATCTATAGTTTTTATTAAATAATTTTTTTATGTGATTTAAATCTATAATTTCAAATAAAAAACATGAGTTTCTAATTTTTATTATCTATAGTTTTTATTAAATAATTTTTTTTATGTGATTAAATCTATAATTTCAAATAAAAAACATGAGTTTTATAGCGACATTAATTGACAAATTATATCTCAATCTTCTTTTTGGTCCTTTTCAAGACTTAAACCCTCCAAATATCAAAAAACAAAATCAGTAATAAACCTCGGAAATGGATTGAAAAGATTTGGTTGTGTTGAATCAATCAAACTGAAATAAAAAAAAAATAAAAAATAGAATAGATATATTGATTTTTGTACGGTATTAAGTAATAATTTGTGTAAATCATAATCAAAAATAGATTATTTTAAAAATATAAATTAAACATCCAAACTAGGAATCAAGGATAATAAAATTATATTTTATAAAATTAATTCATTAAATAAATTATTATTTATGTTTAATTTATAATTAATATACTAATTTTAATTTTTTAAAAAATAATTAATCGTAAAATTAAATAATAAAAATTTAGCTAAATAAATTTTAAATCTAAACTAAAATTATATTATAATTTTAAATCTTATCTCAAGGGTATTGTTGGAATATTATAGTTTTTTTAAGGGTAAAGTTGTCTTATAATTTATATTTAAAAGAATTGAAATGAGAATGAAATTTAAAGGGATTTAAGAATGAGAGAGGGATTTAAGAATAATTCTCTTTCTCTTTTACATTGTTTATCAAGTAAATATGAGTAATATAGTTATTTCATTTATTTTCTTTCCTTTTCTTAATTAATAAATACACCTTTAAGTTATAAAATATTACTCATTAATTTATCTCTTCATTTTTTATTAAATATTTATTTTTAAAAAAAATTATATTAATTTTAATTTTTATTAACTTATATATTTCAAAAACAACGTAATTCATTACAAGTATTGAATTAAATTTATATCAAATTTCAATAAGCTAAAATAATCCCAAAAAAAAAAAGAAGAAGTTGAAGTTGAGCTAAAACAACTTTTCTTTGTCTTTTAATTTTTTTTCGTCAATTCTGAAAAAACCCAAACTCAATCTCACTGTCTTACTATAAGTAATATTTTAAATAAATCTAATTATCATCATCAAGATGTTTTTCTCAATCCATCCTAGCCTTATAAGATAAGAAGGTAAATTAAATAATATTTTTAATATTATAAACTTTTAATAGTACACAAATGTGATTTTAAATAGGAATATGATTAGGGATATCATTCCGCTAATATGATCTATAATAATAATCTATTTTCAAACATGCAATTAATATAAATGACTGTATAAAAGCTTGATATTAAATAGATTTTTAATATATTAAAATATTAATTAATTATAAAAAACATATAAAAGATGATCTCATCTAAGTAACCAAAAAAAAAAAAAAAGCTAATAAAAATAGGGTGAGACAGATAGAATATATTATATTTTGGTGTAAAATATTTCAAGTTTAAATGGGATGTATTTAATCTTATAATTATTAAAAATAAGTATTTTAATTTTATAATTACTTAAAATTATGCTTTTTAGTCTCAAGATTAAAGTATATTTTTTATATTAAAATTTTTTATTTTCATAAATTAAAAAATTAAATTAACCAACTCATAATAAAAAAATTAAATTAAACCATTTTTCATAATAAAAGTCCCTAAAATCTTTATCTCAATAAAAATATAACAATTGTTTGCAAATATCTAGGTCAAAACAGAAGGAGAAAATTCAAAAATCAAGTTGATGTCAGCATGAGCAATAATTTATCAGAGGAGTTCCACCATCGTTTAAACTGCATATATATGGATTAACTGACGCAAGAGACCTGTGTATTATTTACAATTAAGTATTTTAAATAAAAAATATTTTTAAAATTTTATATTTTAATTGCAGAATGTATCATTTTTATATTTTTTTTATTAGATATAAATATCCACAATTAATTACGAACACAAACCAAGGGCTCCACACCGGTTTGGTTCCCATCTAGTATTTCCATTCCCAATCTCTTCATATCGTTTGACCTAAAATAAATTAAGAGCTCAAAAGCTTTATTTCTTTTCTTTAAAAAAAAAATTTTGCTTCTTTCAGAATATGCATTAGAACTCACATAGCTGCATTAATGGACTTAACAAAAGAACCTACAAACTTGATTATATTAAACGGGTAAAAATTCACCCCAAAAAAGCCCACAGGTAAGAGGGGACTCTCTGGATACAAATAATACAATATATGAACCCCAGAATTGCATATACTTGAATCAGTAATTATGGAAATCTCTATTAAAAAGAAGAAGTAATTATGGAAATATCAACTTTTTATTCAAAGCTGATTAGCAATTTAAAAAAAAGAAAAGAAAAAACAACTTCTTTCAATTTGAAGCATCACAACGACACCAATAGTGCATCTGGAAAAACCTATCCAACATTGGGAAAGACACCAGAGAAGTTTGGTAGCCTGTCAACATGCTTCAGAGCACGCTCGGCTATCTGTCGGGTTCGGTAGTCACCGTGCTGGAATGCATCAACAAGTGCAGTGCTCACATTTTGATCTCCAGAAACTTCATAGGCGATCTCATCTCCCCGCAAAATTCTCTCAACTGTCCACACTGCTCTCCTCATCAGATTGTCTGTTCTTTTCTCAATTAATACATCCAATATTGGTCTGATTCCCTCTGCCTCCTGCAACACCATTACCCCTTTTTCAATATCAACTCCATCATCCAACAATGTAGACAATGCTGCGAGTGCTGCTTCAATTACCTTCTCATTTGTGTGGTCTAGCAGAGCTACCAGCTTTTGCACAGCTTGTCCTTCTAAAAGACAAAAACTTCCATTGAGTGAGCATGTTCCTCGGTGAAGTGGGCAGAGCCCACTTATCACAAGCTGTTTACTAAAACATGGAAAGATTGAAGCACAAAACCCAGGCTTTGGCAAGTCCGGCAACCTTGTCAAATCTTTAGACAGTTGAGACAAATTTTCCAGAGCCATGGCAGATATCATCTGCACGGTGTCAAGTCCATTTACCAGCAAGAGTTCAATAAACAATGCTGCAAGATTGTAACTGCGGCAAAGTTCAACTGCATCAGGCTCATCAGCCAAGACAAATGTAATCCTTGCAAGAACTCGGACAAGCCCTTCAAGAAATGGTGTCACAAAGCGACCGCCCTTAGTCTCACCCTGCCGAATTCTAACTATCCTAGAATATATCACCTGAAAGGCACGCTCATCTAACATCTGCCTAGTGAGGCCCAAATCCCTCTCTGGAAGATCAGCCAAGAGGCCAACAGCAGCAGCTTGCTCTTCAGTAATTAAAATATTTTCTGAAATAATAGAAATAATGCTTCCAAGCTGGCCTACTGTGCCACGTAGGGCATCAGCTAGCTCCTGACTCATGTATGGGGAAAGGTTTTGTAGAAGTCTTATTGAGGCTACACGCAAATCCTTCTGTGGAGCCTCAATAAATTGAACTAAACTGCTCATGGCCCCAGAGCTTTTAATAGCAGCAACAACATTCACCACAGAAGGAGAGCTGGTAAGTCCCACAAGAACTTGAAGAAGCTTACATTCAATTGCTGGGCCTGTATTGCTAATGAGATGCATTAGGCTATGTACAATTTCTTCAGAGACCAGAGTCTGATTATCAGGTCCAACTGGAATGGAATCGAAGTCATAGCTTGAGGTTACAACATTTGCAAGTATTGTTGCAGAGACCTCTTTCAATCGCATGGGTAGCTGACTAGCTCCAACTGAGAAAAGGTCCTTGACAAGAGGAGGAAGTATTCCTGCTTCTATCAACACTTTCGCACTTGCCTCAAACGATGAAATCTGGTTTAAAGCCTTTATAGCAGCTTCTCTAGACTGGATATTACCACTTCTCATAATATTGATCAAAGAAGAACCCACAGTTTTAGCCACTACGACTTTTACATCATTATTTAAAACCAGCTCACCGAGGAAAGAAGCCATGGACAATTTTATTTCTGGAGAGCCTGAAATCATACCAAACTATCAAGCATTAGAAGATGAATTCCCACCCTAAACTATTTTAAGATATAGTCACATGAGCTTTAGTGACAAGAGCTCAAGAGCTGAAGAGTTGTAGTCCTGTGCATAGTATAACTGACTGAAAAGAAAGGAAACAATCTCGTAGTAGGTGAATATAAATTGCGGTAAAGAAAATTGATGTGTTCAACACAAATTATTCAATAGTCAACAATCATTTGTTAAAAACCAAAAAGAGGGTGTCATTTGTTAAACAGATTATTAGGTAGTTAGAGGGAGGTGCCATGTCTAATTATTGCATTGGTGTAAGGGTAACTAACTTGTGTATATATAGTTGGTTCACAGCTAATGAGAATTACCTTTTCCCTTGCTTTCTAGCACTCAAGTATTATTGTTTGTATGGTATCAGGGTTGCGGTTTAGAGTTTCTTGAAATTTCTTGAGTTTTCTTCTTTGTCTTGCTACCCGTTGCTTCTTGAGTTTCATTGCCATGGATGTTTGGAACTCTGTGACTTGCAGTACAGGAAAAGATGTGTCTACAAGTGATGGTTCTTCAGTTTTGTCACAATCTGTGGCAGATCCACTTATGAGTTTAACCTTTCCAATCAAGTTAGATCATACTATCTTATATAGAAGGAACAACTGTTATGTGTGATTTCTGCATATGGAGTAGAGGAGTTCATCAATGGTACGAAGATCTCTGAGAAATTTGTTCTTCGAACCATGAAGATTTCATTTTAATATTCATTGTGGAGTCGCACTAATGGAACCATTTGTAACTGGATTTAAGGATTGGTTTCATTTGAGGTTTCTGGCTATCTCACAAGTAGCAAGACAGCCATTGAGTTGTGGAAGGTGTATGAAGCTGTCTTTTCTTCCCCGGCACAGTCTCATGTCATGGAACTAAAGCTTTAACTTCAAACAGGCAAGAAAGAAGGTTTATCTGTTGATAATTATGTTATGAAATTGAAAATCTTAGCTGATAATCTTGGACTATAGGTGAATCAGTTTCTCGCAGAGATTTGATTTTCTATGAAATTGTTGGACTTAGTCATTGTTATAATACCTTTGTTTGTTCAATAACAGATAAGGCTAGCACTATGACATTTGAGGAATTTCATAGCAAGTTGCTTGTCTACAAACACAGGCTAATTAAACAAGAAAAAGATGAAGAGAACCAAGTGTTTCAGGAAAATCTTGCCAAGTTATGGGTCAGGTAATGGCTCTGGTGGTAATTCTAAGTCGGGATCTGATCAACAGAAACCTCCTCCCTCCTGTAATTTTCAACAATCTACACAGCAGCCTAACAATGGACCTGGTAGAGGCAAAGGTCAAGGTAGAAGCTGTGGTGGTGGAAGGAATGTACAATGCCAGTTCTGCAACAAGAATGGTAATTTATTTATTTTTTTAAGGGCACTTAAGTCCCCTTTTTTGTTAAATAAAGAAAACATTACATGAGTAGAATTCGAACTTAGGTCCATGTTTGTAGGGGTGGGGGTGGGGTTAGGGGGTGGGAGTCATACTGCCTGGACCACAAACCAATTCCATGATCATATAGCTTCATCATGCTACACATTGAAAAATTTGCTTGGTGGTTCTAATGCTCAAAATTCTAAGAATGCACCATCTGCAATTGTGGCATCAAATGCTAGTGGTGGAGAATAATGTTCTTGGATTCTTGACATGCGTGGGGGGGCTCACACATCACATTCCTCATGACTCATCTAATTTTGGTAATGCTACTACCTATCCAGGGAATGATGAAGTGCTAGTAGTTAAAGGTGCTTCACTTCCCATTACACACAATGGTAAACACTATGTTTCCTTCTAATGATAAAAACTTGATGTCAAATCATGTTTTACACACATCACATATCACTTCAAATCTAAATTCTGTTCACAAGTTATGTCTAAGACAATAATGTTTTTCTTGAGTTTTATTCCAATTTCTTTTTTTGTCAAGGACAAAACTTCAAAGAAGGTGATTCTTCAAGGTCCACCTAATCGAGACCTTTACAAGTTGGTGCAAAATAGAGGTACTGATGGAACCAGTGTGCACACAGACCATTCAATCTCTCCAGTAGCTTTTCTAGCAACTTCCGGTGTGTGGCATGATCATTTGTGCCATGTCTTTGTCCCTATTCTTCACGAAGTTTTATCATCTAATAGTATAAATGTAATAAAGCCCTCTTAGTCTTCTGTTTGTATACCTTGTGAGACTTGCTAGCAACCTTTTACTGTAGGTATGCATTTTCTCCCTTTGAATTGTTGTATATTGACATTTAGGGACCCTCTCCTATTCCTTCTATACATGGTGAGAGATATTTTCTTCTTATTGCTGATAATAATACGCATTTTCAATGGATATATTTTTTAACACTAAAGATCAAGCTGTCCATTTTCTTGAAATTTAAAAATATGATTGAATATCAATATGCCGCTAAAATTAAATCTATTCAGTTTGAATGTCAACATAAAAGGGTTTGTGGTTGAATATCAATATGGTGATGGGAAATTCAAACCCCTTGTTGTTTTGCTTGAAAATCTAGGCAACCTAATTAGAAAAATTTGTCCTCGTTCTAGCGAATAGAATGGGGTGATTGAATGTCGACATAAAAGGATTGTGCTTGGCATTTTTTAGAAATTTGGTGTCTATAGTCTATTGGCTATATGCCTTTAGAACTTATATTTTTTGTTATCAGTGTGTTCCATCCAAAAGTTTATCCTATCAATCTCCCTATTTTCTTTTATATGGCAAGGCCCTAGATTATCACTTTCTCAAAGTTTTTGGGTGCTTATTGTCACGACCTTAATTTCTCAAGTATCGATCGTGCGGCACTTAGCACGGTCCGTTGCACTAAGCCTGCCTTTCAAGCGAAATGTAACTCCAAAGAGAATAGAAAGAGTTTGCAAATAATGCTTTGTATTGCTCTAGAGAGAATTTATGCTACAAATTCTAAGAATTCCCAAGATTTCCAAGGATGTTAGGAATTTCCAAGATTTCCAAGATGAATGCAAATGAAGACCAATAGGTCTATTTATAGTGTGGCTTCTAAGCTTAAGAATGTGCCACCACTTTCTAGATAATTCTAAGCCTAGAATATACAAGAGTGTTCTAGGTTTATGTACAATGTGCCACAAGGTTCTAGGACCTTCTAGCCAACTCTAGAGTCTTCTAGGTTTGTCTAGCTCCTTCATGCACGTTCTGGGATGTTCCGTAAGCTTCCAGCGGCTTCTACATCTTTCCCGAACCATCCGACATGCTCTAGAATATTCCAGCCCATTCTAGCACTTTCCAGCGTGCTCTAGAACATTCTAGGATCTTCAAGCTTGAGTTGAGTCCGTCCAACTCCAGCCCTTTCTAGACTTCTCTAGGCAACTCTAGAACTTTCCATGTGTCTAAATCCTTTAGGCAGCCAACATTTGGATTTTTGTATGGGGCCATGGACGTGACACCCTCCCCGACCTGCCCGCGACGCCCTCGTCGCGCCTTCAAGTTGAAACCTCTCTATAAAGATCTCCGACCGCCACAAGGAATCCTCGTGTTCCCAACTTGTCTTCTTCTTCCGGGGCGTTTTTCCATTCGACCAAGTATTCCTTATAACTCGAACGCCCTCGGTCGGATCAAGCGGTCCGCCAAAATCGAGTCTACTTCCCTTATCAAAGCGAGGTTACCACCGCGTAGCGCCCCTCGATTCTCCCTCACTATGTCTTCCTTTGGCTCCACGAAAGTGGTTTAAGCATACTTACATGAAAGACCTGGACAGATTTTAAGCTGAGGAGTCATAGCTTGTATGACACCTTTTCGACTTTCGAGGACAGAAACGGTCCCTCATACTTCCGCACCAACCCTTGGCGAACCTTCCGCAAGGACTCAATTGCCATTGGGGCAATAGTTTCACCAGACCAAATCACCTTCCTAAAACTCTACCATCCTCCTCTTCTGTCACCCAATTTCTTCATCTTCTGTGACGCCTTACGCAACAGTTCTGGCCAACTCCGCTGCCATGCCAGCCATGGCAAACTCGGGCGCAAGTAGGGCTCTTCCCTTCATAACTCGTGGGCCAAGGTGGGAGTCACGGGTCACGTCGCACGACAATCTCAAAAGGACTCTTTCATGCGTGACTCGCTCTCTCGTAGATTATACCAAAATCGGGCACATCCAACAGCCTTCAATCCCATTGATCGACACAAAGCACCGAGATACAACTCCAAAGAATGCGTTGGCACGCCCGTCATTCATCGCTGAGGATAAAAGCCAGAGAGAAGTTCAAGTCCGATCCCAACAACTTGAACAATTCCGTCCCAAACTTTCCCCGTGAATCGTGGTCTCGATCACTCACTACGCCGATGGAATCCCCCAATGCTTCACAACACGTTTAAGGAACAAGCCGTGCCGTCTCATCCGCCGTGGCACCGTCGAGGCAGCGTGAATGTTGCATACTGCCGAAGCGATCAATCACCACAATAATGCCGCTAAAGCCCTCTCGATTTTGGCAAACAAGTGATGAAATCCACAGAGACACTCTCCCACGGTCTCTCCTCCGAACGGGCACGGCTCTAGCAATCCTCCCGGTGCACGCCGCTCTATCTTGTCTCTGTTGGCATATAAGGCAAGTCTTCACATAAGCTTCGACATCGTCCCGGCCGAGGCCAATAAGAGATGGATTTTGATCAGCGTGCGGCGCGCCTCATTCTCGACTCACCCATAAGGAATCACGGCACTCCTGATAAGCTCCTTCCTTAAGCTTCCCATTTTGGCACCTAAGATACGATTCTGCTTGGCACAGTAGCAGTCCGCCACTCACCAAAATCGTCTCTCGTTTTCCCTTCCTCGATGCAGGCAAGCGAGATTTCGACCAACGCATCGCCCACCAAATTAGCCTTACCGGCTTATACTCCAACCCGTAGTCAAACTCGCCAAGAAATCCTCGCCATCGTAGCTTGCTTCGGGACTCAACTTTTTCGAGTCCGAAGTAGCTTTCGCAACGTCTGGCTGGCGATAACGAAACGAGAACCCATAAGTAAAGTGTCGCCACACCCTTAGACAACGAATGACGGAGCCATTTCCTCTCTCGCACAAAGCAATGGGCGTTTCAAATAAGCAGTTAAGTCGCGCTCCTCATAAGCTTTCTCCTGATGCCCTTCCCGCATCAATACTCCTCCAATGGCAAAATCCGATGCATCCGTACTGAGTTCGTACCTCTCGGCAGTGGTCTCGCAGGCAAAGCACCTGCTCTTCACTAACTCTTCAAGTCTTCAAACGAGGCTTCGCATTCACTTGTCCATTCCCAAGCCTTGTTCTTTCGGGAGCAAGTTAATGAGCGAGGCTCGTCACGAAAGAGACTCGATAAACCTTCTATAGTAGTTCACAAGTCCGAGAAAAGATCTAACTCTAGAACCTTGCAGAGGTTCCCATTCTCGGGATGGCTTTCACCTTAGCTTCATCCATCATCGCTTCCCATCCTTTATCCTACGCCCCAGAACATCACCTCATCTCGGGCAAAGGAACATTTTCTCCTTCGACGCATGCATCATTTTCCTCAGACCTCGAACACCTTCTTTAAATGCTCTGCATGTTCTTCCATAGTCCCCATTTATAGATCACAATGTCGTCAAGATATACTACCACGAACCTGGCCGAGGTAGGATGGAAAATCTGTTCATCAAAGCGCATGCGGGCCGGTGCATTTGTGAGACCGAACGGCATAACAAGGAACTCATGTGCACCATACCCGGTTACACAAGTAGTCTCGGCTCATCTCCCTCGCTACGCACTGGGTAAGATTCCGATCGTAGGTCCAATTTCAAGGAGCATCTCAGACTCCCCGCCTGATCAAACAAATCAAAGAATAAGAGGGATGATACTGTTCTCGACCGTGATCTTATTTGAGCTCTATAATCGACGCACATTCGCAATGCCGAGCCATCCTTCTTTCAAATAGCACCGGGCACCAAACGGGGCTGAGGCCTTACGAAGCCAACATCCAGCAAATTGGCCGAGTTTGCCCGTACTCGCCAACTCGAGTTGGCCATCCGGATAGCATGGCTCATTCATGCGGCCCTCGCGCCGGTTCCAGCCTATTTCACGGTCTACCTCCCTCCTCGAGGTAACCGTCAGGCAATGCTTCCCAGACACATCTGAACTTATCTGTGATGCCTCGCACTTCCGTGGCAAACTTGGCTGTGCGACGTCTCCTCATCGTCGTATTTTTTAAGACGGGCCAAGTAACTCTCTTCATCCCTCTTCAATCCCTTTTAAACCGGCCGAGTAGAGCTTCGGATAGTAAGGCTCACGTCCTTTCCGTCGCACCACACACGCCTTCGTACCATCCATGATACACATGTAGTTTGCCAATGGTACCAAGAAAGCTCTTACCCGGTCCAAAAACTCCATGCCAAATACAACTGAAGTCATCCATGTGCACTACAGTATAAGTCCACTGCCGTCACCCACGCACCAAGACCGACCTTAACTCCTCGAGCGACCCACGTAATGGCAAGGCACAGTTAATCGGCTGGTAACCCCTCCATCGACAACCTTCAAAGCCAAGTCTCTTTGCTTCTTCCACCGAAACAAAGTCATGAGATGCACCGTGTCGCACCAATGCTTTGGTAACCTTCCCGTTAACGGTGGCATCCACGCACATTGCCTTTGTGGTCTTCGGCGCTCGTATCGCACCAAGCAGGCGCAGCAACCCATCTTTGCACTCCGCGTCCAACTCGCCTCCATCCCGGCCAGCGAGCTGAAGCAACCAAGTGCACCCGCGCCATTCTTTCTGGACATTCTCGTGCCCAATGCGGTCCGTCGCATACGAAGCACGTTACACCCGGCTTCGAGGCACCACGATCCTCCTTTTCCTTCCCCTTGTCTCGGTTTGAACGAGAGCTGTTTTATGATTTTTGGAACCCTAACTTTCGACATGGCCTCCATTACTTGCTTTCCACTAAACTTTTATCCGAGGCTTTGGGCTCTCCTCGTTTGCAGAGTCAATAAAGCTCGTAGTCGCGATGGCCGAAAACAAGTCTTGATACCACGTCGCTCGAGCTCCAGACACAGCCCATGATCGAGACCATCCACGAATAAGAATAGTGGCATCCTTTCGTACGTGTTTGGGACTTCTAGAACAAGGTCAGAACTCCTTCACATAGTCCCCATGCTACCCATTCGCTTCGATCGTCGCAATCGGTCCCTTGCCTCCTCCTCACAAGATTTACGGGAAGAACCCGCATTTTGAACTCCCTTTGAAATCTTCAAAGGTGCCAGCACCGTGCAAACCCCTCGCAGACATCTCCACGTTTCCGCTTCCACCACAAAGATAATAGTCGATAAATACATAACAAAGAAGCCGATTCGTACGGTCCGTTACATGCGTAGGCCTTAAAGATTGTTTAGCCCCCATGTGAAGTTCTCTACTTCCCTAGCATTCTAACACTATCAAGGTCTTGTGCTCGGGAACATCCACCCTCTTAGCCTCAACGACGTACGGTCAGTGTTAGTTCCCACGCCATACCGCTACAAAGAAAGCTAGATCACCACCCATATCCTCAACTCTAAGCAAGACATTTCATGAAGTTCTCTTTGACGAGATCTCTTACCTGGCAAGTTCAAATTTTCAACCCATCAATCTCTTCGTTTTAGCCCACCATCTAGCTCGCCGAGGACATCTTAACCGCTACTGATCTCCACATCCCTGGGCCTCCAAGCCATTGTAACGCCCTCTAAGCTTGTCCACTCCGATCGAATGTGCCTCTCCTAAGTCATTCCGTGCACTCCCAACACGTGCTTCCAAGCTAGAAAATATGTCTTTCAACTTAGCTCGAGCTTCTTTTCGATGGTTTCCGAGTTTCTCACGTCCACGTTCCACGTGGAACATCAACGTCAGTGATCGAGCAACGTTCTCATTATTATGCCAAGAGTAAGATAACTTCAACCTGTAGTTCGATACCAACCGGTCACGACCTTAATTTCTCAAGTATCGATCGCGCGGCACTTAGTACCTCATTCGTTGCACCAAGCCCCTTTCAAGCGAAATGTAACTCCAAAGTTATAATAGAAAGAGTTTGCAAAATAATGCTTTGTATGCTTCTGTAGAGAATTTATGCTACAAATTCTAAGAATTCCCAAGATTTCCAAGGATGTTGTGAATTTCCAAGATTTCCAAGATGAATGCAAATGAAGACCAATAGTCTATTTATAATGGTGGCTTCTAAGCTAAGAACGTACACCACTTTCTAGATAATTCTAAGCCTAGAATATACAAGAGTGTTCTAGGTTTACGTACAATGTGCCACAAGGTTCTAGACCTTCTAGCCAACTCTGTAGTCTTCTAGGTTTGTCTAGCTCCTTCCTACGCACGTTCCGGGGATGTTCCGTGCTTCCAAATGGGCTTCTACATCTTTCCCGAACCATCCGACACGCTTCTAGAATATTCCAGCCCCATTCTAGCACTTTCAACAGCGCTTCCAGAACATTCTGTGATCTTCAAGCTCGAGCCGAGTCCGTCCAACTCCAAATTTTCTAGACTTCTCAGCAACTCTAGAACTTTCCACGTGTCTAAATCCTTTATGCGCACTCAACATTTGGATTTTTGTGGCAAATGGGGACGTGACACCCTCCCCCCGACTAAGTTCGCGACGCCCCGTCGCGCCTTCAAGTTGAAACCTCTCTATAAAGATCTCCGACCGCCACAAGGAATCCTCGTGTTCCTCAACTTGTCTCTTCTTCCTCGGCGTTTTTCCATTCGACCAAGTATTCCTTATAACTTGGAACGCCCCTCGCTCTGACTGCCGGTCCGCCAAAATCGAGTCTACTTCCTTATCAAAGAGGGTTACCACCGCGTAGCGCCTCGATTCTCCCCTACTCATGTCTTCCTTGTCTCCAGCGGTTTAAGCATACTTACATGAAAGACCTGGACAGATTTTAAGCTTTGAGGAGTCATAAATAGATGACACCTTTTCGACTTTCTCGAGACAGAAACGGTCCTCATACTTCCGCACCAACCCCTTACGAACCTTCCGCAAGGACTTGAATCACGCTGGGGCAATAGCTTCACCAGACCAAATCACCTTCCTAAACTCTACCATCCTCCTTCTTCGTCACCAATTTCTTCATCTTCTGGGACGCCCATACGCAAATAGGCTCTCGCCAACTCCGCTGCTCACGCCAGCTACGGCAAACTCATGCGCAGTGGCTCTTCCCTTCATAACTCGTGGCTGGCAGACGTGAGTCACGTGGTTTCAGCCGCCCACGACAATCTCAAAAGGACTCATGCGCGGACTCGCTCTCCGTAGATTATACCTAAAATCACATCCAACAATTTCGCCCCAATCCCATTGATTGACACAGTTGTTCGAGATACAACTCCAAAGAATGCGCGGCACGCCCCGTCATTCATCGCTTTGAGGATAAAAGCCAGGTTCAAGTCCGATCCCAACAACTCGAACAATTCCGTCCAAACTTTCCCCGTGAATCGCGGGTCTCGATCACTCACTACGTCAGATGGAATCCCCAACGCTTCACAACACGTTTAAGGAACAAATGTCGTGCCGCCTCATCCGCCGTGCGGGCAAATCAGGCAGCGTGAATGTCAGCCGATACTCTCAAGCCGATCAATCACCACAATAATGCCGCCAAAGCCCTCTTCCGATTTTGGCAAACAAGTGATGAAATCCATGTAGACACTCTCCTACGGTCTCTCCGGAACGGCCTAGCAAATCCTCCCAGTACGCCGTTCTATCTGTCTGCCTCAGTATATAAGGCAAGTCTTCACATAAGCTTCGACATCGTCCCGAAGTCGAGGCCACAAGAGATGGATTTGATCAAAGTGTGCGCGCGCTCATTCTCGCCGGTACCACCACATAAGGAATCACGGCACTCGATAAGCTCCTTCCCTTAAGCCTTCCCCATTTTGGCACGAAGATACGATCTCGCTGCATGCAGAGTCCGCCACTCGCCCAAAATCGCCTCGTCTTCCCTTCCTCGACGAGGCGCGAGATTTCGACCAACGCATCACCACCAAATTAGCCTTACTCGGCTTATACTCCAACCTCGTAGTCAAACTCGCCAAGAAATCCGCCATCGAGCTGTTTCTGGGACTCAACTTCTTTCGAGTCCGGGAAGTAGCATTGTGCAACGTCGTCCGTCATGATAACGAAACGAGAACCCAATAAGCAAAGTGTCGCCACACCCTGTACAGACAACGAACGACGGTTTGCCATTTCCTTCTCGCACAAAGTAATGCTCGTCATAGTGTTAAGCTTCGCCTCTCATAAGCTATCTGATGCCCTTCCCCGCATCAATACTCCTCCAATGGCAAAATCCGATGCATCCGTACGAGTTTCGTCGCTTTAGTCGGAACACGTGATCGCCATGTTCCAACACGGTAGTCTTTCCATCTAGGATTATTACTCGACATTTCTCACTTTTTTGAAGTACGGATATATCGATTTAGTTACAAAGAAATGTTCACAAGGCCGCTTATATCAACTATTCAAAATCTTCACAAGACTAGTCAACGGATCAATTTCTCATGAAATTATCGCTCAAAATATGAATCGGCCGCTTCTTCTCTATTGGAATGATTCTTTGTTTCTTCTCTAGATATTTGTTTTAGCCGAAGTTACTTCATAAGAACAACGTCTAAGTACTCAAGCTATTCTCGAACAATCTTATGGAAATTCCACGACGACAACCTACGGCTTACGCAGCCCAAGCATGCGGATCATCTACGCCTTCTAAAAATATGCAATGTTTCTACTCAAAGAATACGTGGGCATATCACGCCAATTGTCCTAAAAATGTTGTTCTTATTGCAAGAAAAAGGGTCATATTATCAAAAAAATGTTGTATTCGTCTCCCTTAATCGTTAGGCCCAAGCATTTCAAACTTCTATCATTGCTCTCCTCCAAGAAGACTCATCAGAATACACGTGTCTTCCTCGCGTGTTCTCCTAATCTTCCACCTCTCGCAAAGAATCTCATCGCGACTCAAATGGTACAACAAGTGCTAATTTCGACATTATCTGCAATGGGATTTCAAGGTAAAAATTCTACTACACTTTGGTATGTAGACTTAGGGGCTTCTAATCATATGACAAATATTTCTACAACTTTGTCTCATGTTCGGCCTTATGTTGGTCAATCTACTATTCAGACGGCCAATGGCAGTTTTTTGCCGATCAAAGCTGTTGGAAATGCTTCTTCTACATTTACTGATGTTTCATGCTCCTCAACTTTCTACAAATCTCATTTCTGTTGGTCAATTAGTTGATAACAATTGTGCTGTTAACTTTTCTGGTGATGGTTGTGTTGTGCAGGACCAGATAACAGGGGAACCGATCGCGAAGGAACCTAAAGTGGGACATTTTTTTCCATTACTTTTACCTATTCCAGTACTTTATCTAATTCCTTCTATTGAGTCTTTTGCTTGTAATTCCTAATCTAAGTATGGTATGGCATCGTTGTTTAGGCCATCCTAATACTCAAGTTTTATCTCATATAATGAACTCGGGTTTTCTTGGTAATAAAGAATGTTCTTCTTTACCTTTTGAATGTGACTCTTGTAAACTTGGTAAAAGCAAAACTGTTATGGACAACTAAGCTGTCCATTGACATTTAATTGGTGGTCTCCAATAGTGTTGTATTACTAGACCTGAATTGGCATTAAAGTGTGTACCGAGATATTTACAAGTAACAGCTTCTTTGGGGCTGCATTTCCTTGTTTCTCTTTCACTTGAGTTGACAGGTTACTTAGATGCAGACTGGTCAGACTACAGTGATGATAGGCAAAGTGTAGGTGCTTATTGTGTGTTTTTGGAAACAATTTAGTCTCATAGTCATGTGGGAATCAAAAGGTAGTAGCAAGGTCCATGGCTGAAGCCGAATATAGAGCTTTGGCATCTTTTTCTGCATAAATTAAATGGATCAAATCTCTCCTTTTTAACTTGGTTTTAAGTGTCAAATCCACCTCTGGCCTATAGTCCTATAGTGACAATGTGAGTGCCAAGTACTTGTGTGAAAATCCTATCCTACACCATCTTACCAAGCAGATAGACATATACTGCCACTTCATTCAAGAGCAAGTGGTCAAAAAGGAGCTGATAGTTGAGTGTTGTCCCTCAGAACAACTTGCAGATCTTCTAACAAAGTCTATAAGTAGACAACAATTTGTCAATCTTCGATTCAAACTTTTGGTGCTGCAGCCACCTTAAGTTTGTTGGGGAGTGTTAAACAGATTATTAGGTAGTTAGGGGGAGGTTCCACATGTAATTATTGTATTGGTGTTAGTGTAACTAACTTGTGTATATATATTTGTAATTGAGTTACCTTTGCCCTCACTTTCTTGCACTCAAGTATTATTGTTTATATTATTTTTCCAGCCCCAAAATAAAAAAAGATAGGGTGTTATTTTAATAAAAACAATAAGAAAACTTTAATTCACCACATTTTAGCCCTAATTAGTATCATCTGCAGTACTATGTTCTGCAATAAATAAAGCAGAATAAAGACTTAAGGAAAAAGACAATTACCTTCAAGAATTTTTGTCAGTAGAGGCTGCAGCCTACCATTTTCAGCCATCTGCCGCACATTGATCTCACACTTCTCCAGATTCTCTAGTGTTTTCTCAGCATTTTTAACAGTTAAAAGATTCTCCGAATTGCTGCTTGTCATTCCAACCAGAATAAGGATTGCTCCATTTACCGAGCCTATCTTCTCACACAAGGCTTCTGATTTTGAGAGCTCATACAGCAAAGATACAGCTTCTTCCATCTCTTTGGACTGCCCACGAGACAAAACCTTAACGATAGTGCGCACAGTGTCCCCCTCAACCAACATTTCCTGCAAGGAATCCATTAGCAACAAGCGTTACATTTCTCCCCAATAAAGATGTCAAAGAAGCCATATAGAAAATTAGTGAGCACAAAAGAACCTTATTCTCGTCATTTTCCTCTACCACAACTCTAAGGGTTTCCAAAGCTTTACATCTAACTTGCTGGCTGCTACTCTTTAACATTTCAACAATCATGGGGATCAGACCTGCACTGCTAGCAATGTGCTTATTCTGCCGGCTTTTTTGGCAGATAAGCTGGACAAAACTCAGAGCTAGTAGAACATCACTTTCTGGACTGCTCAAGTTCAGTGACTTGCGAGCCATATCAAGCTGAGCAGCTTCATTCCTAGCTGTCCACTCTTCAATAGTGTTTCGTAAAGCCATACTAGGTTTGAGTTCACTGCTTTTCAATTCTCTGTGCGTCAGTGGGCAAACCAACTTCCTGCCACTTTCCTTGCACTCATTAAACCACTTTTCAATAGCTTCACGTTCAAATGTTTGCCCATTTTTTAATGTAACAGGATCGCGCATAACTTCCTTTGTTAAGGGACATAGAAATGCATCATAAATAGGCTCAATATGCAGCCTCTCAAATTGATAGCTGTCATCTGATTGGCTGCCACGACCAAAGCTTCCATCCCTACTTTCAGCCATCCCCTATATAGATTACTCACTGCATCATTATGATAAACCAGTGCGACAAAGTGAAACAACCGAAGATACACTAAATTATTTTCAGTTACAAGAAGGAAATTAATCAAAACAACAAGAAGAAGAACAGGCTAGTGAGCACATAAATAGTTGGTCTCGAATTGAAAATAGAGAAGAGGTGTACGCAAAGGAAAACACAGAGATTGGCACTAAGAATTTCAATCAAAACTGGACCAACTATACTGCAGAACTATTCGCTTGAACTCAAAACAGTAATTGTTTTGGAAATATGAACTCTTAAGTCCTCTGAAACTAAATGAGGCATGCACCAGATTGATAATTACAAAATTTGTATAACTGATCACATCTATGATTAACGCATGTGAATCAGGACGACTTGAAATGCAGAGCAAAGCCAAAGTTATAATCCACAATCATCTATCCAATTATTGCTATTTAATTTAAGCTCATTCAATTAGTCTGATAAGATGATAGCAGTTACAGCAATGGCCCACCTAAGATCACAAAAGGTTCAATTTAGAAATATTTACGGACTTCTTCAGTTAGCAAGAGAATTCGTATTATAAAAAAATAAAAATAAAAAGTTCCTCCGAAAAGTCCACTGATAAGTAGAACAATTGTAAGAGACAATTCATACTCAACAAAGAGGACTTGTAGCATAAAACCATGCCCCAGGTTCATCCAAAGCTCTGTTCAATCAGGAACAATCCAAAGAAAAAGAAGGAAACTGAAAAGGGAAAAACCCAACCAAAAGCTTAAAACAATAATATCAAAAGATATAAATTTACCTTCTTCTGGTGTTAGCAAAAATAAGTAAGCTTTTGGTAAGCCCTAATTCTAGTCAGACAATTGAATCAACAATTCAACATCTGAAAGTGTAATCATGGAGCAAAGAAAAAACAAAGATTAAGCTCATTTTTCTGCCATGGAGGAGTTAGACCCACAAATAGCGTTCCTCCTTCTTCTTCCTCTTTCTCTTAAAGAAATGAAACGACCAAAGAGGCTTGTTGTTGTTGAAGTTGAATATCAAAGACAAAACAAAAAAGAGAAGTAGAAAAACAAAAGGGTAAATACTAAATATAATTAAAATATTATTAATGTTAAAAAAATATTATTTTTATAATTTAAATGATATTTTTATAACTATATTATAAATATAACATTAAAATATTATAAATTATATTAAAATCATATTTTTATAACACTCATCTTACTTTATTTTTATATCTATAACTGAATAAATTTAAATTTAAATATTAAGGTTACAATTTATTTTTTAAATTTTTATAATAGATTTCTTAATTTTCCCAAAACCATATGCAATGAATGAGAAAGAAGGCTTTGACAGTGTGGACTCAACGCACATAATCAAACGCGAGCACAACACCATAATCCAATAAAAGAAGAGAAAGAAAGAGAAGCAATGACCCCACATTTATACGCGCTTCAATCAACAGGCTGGCTTTCTTTTCTGTTTTATTTTGTACCAACCACAAGTCTACGAGACTAACAAATAAGGACTTTGAAAAAATTAAAAAAAATAATAATAATAAAAAACAAATACGGACTTCTTTTTAAGATGAAATACAAATAAGTGGCTGATTTGCAAAACATTATCATCCCATTTTAAATCAAGATTACGTTATAGAGATCACAATTAAGACATTAATTTCAATCTACTTGACAAGTTTTGATAGAAATAAACTCTTATTTACGAAGATAAAATGAGAAAAATAGGTGTAAATTTGTTAATTATATTGAATTTTTACATTGATTTTATGTTTTATAATAACGTGATATTTTAAGTTAATAAAATTTAAAATTATTATAATTTTTTTTAAAAAAATATTCAATGAAAATTAAAACAAAAAAAATATTCTTATGAAATATATTCAAATAATAATAAATAACACACATTTTATTAAATCAAAACATTCAGTCAAACTATAGCAGTAGTAAACATTTCTATTTTTTCTTTTCTTTTCAAAATAAACATATCTATTTTTGACCCAAATAAAAAGTAAACGTTGTTTACCAATTCTAATTGATATTCATTACTGTAGCAGTCAGAAGGCCTGATTTGCTTAACTTGACAATTTACATGAAAAATCAAGCTAATATTTTGATGTCCTATTCAAAATATTATAGGCAAGTTCGTTGCACATACTGTCAGTTTTTATTGTCTACACATGATATATTATTCATAAAACGAAAATAAAAATGCAAAGTTTTCACCATTGGAGAGTAAATGGTCTTGTTCCTTCACATTTCCACGTAATAAGTTTAGCCTTATTACTCCAGTTACACATACTCCATGCAAACACCCCAAGGGATGTAAAGAAGGATTAAAATATCAATATTTATGGATATAATAACAATTTTATTTTACGAATATATTAAAAATATTATTGTTTTTTTTTTGTAAAATTTATATTAATTCAAAAAGATGTCAAAATTATCCACTTAATTTTTTTTATTAATATAAGTACCCTTTTAGATGTGAAAATATTGTGGATATATTAAATCCATGGATATAATTCCCACATAGTACATACAAGTGTGCAACAAGAGTAAGAAGAGCATTGTAGATTCGACCTTTCTATGTGATTAAACATGTACTAATTTCCTGTAGAAAAACAATCACAGAAATATCTAAAAGCAGTTGCTGTTAATTAAGATTTATGAGTAGCCATAATTTAGTGCAGAAATGCCACTCCTAGATTCAAGGAAGATAGATAAAATGGAAGACTATGATTTCATCCTAAATATATATTGGAACAAGCAACTCTTTTAACCTTGAAGGAATGCAATATCTAATATTGGGTTTGGTTCAGTCAGTTTGCAGCAACTCACATGAAAAAAGAGAATATATTAGGAATAATCATCACCCATCAAAGTGCCCAATAGATATCATCATAAGAGAGAATTCATCCTTAGTTGAAGAAAAGAGGATATAATGTTAAAATACGAAATCAATATCACTTGAGAAAAAAAAGGCTTCATCACTTGAAGCTGTCTTAGCAACCTGTCTCTCAAAATGACCCTGCAGCTACTTTCAGGTAACATTCATATCCCACTACTTGTGACAGTTTTATTAAAGTTCAAGAATCTTTGGCCGCTTTTTTGACTTGCTGAGTTCAACTTGTTCACTCGAAGAACTATCTTTGGCCGATTTATGTCTTTTGAGTTCCATTGGTGCATTTGTTTTCTTATCCTCATCTTTGTTGTCATCACTGACATCATCGTCTTCATCGTCATCACTGCTATCATCTGATTCTGTCTCACTACTGCTAACAGGCAGCGGTATCACTGGATGGCAACCAGCAATAGCTGATTCAGCTGCAGCAACAGCCTCCGGTGTATGGAGATCAGCAATGCCAAGCATCAAATCCTGTTAATTAATTATTTCATAAATTTATAGTTCACAAAATTACACTAACAATATACAAACACACATGCGCGCGCACGCAGAGAGAGAGAGAGAGATACCATACCAACTCAATGACTTGGGATTCATCTCCTTTAAGTGCTTCAATATCATATTCTTCAGAATTGTCCTATGTTTGGTGCACGATCAAACAAAGATTAGAAATAATCAAACATTGCCAGTAGTATTGACAATATGGCTTGGTTTTTGTAAGATTAAGATGCCAACCTTTGCATCATGCTGCAACCTTTCATTAGCTTTTGACATGACTGGTAAGAAGTCTTTTACTTTCCCCAAAACTACACAATAGACACAGAAATTGAGCAATACTTGCCAAAGAAAATTCATTTTTCTCACTAAATATAAAAAAAAATAGAGAATCACAGATTGCAGTTTTATTTTTGTTAAACCAGTTCAGCATAGCTTCTGGTTCATACCATAATCTCATATCACTCATACATAAATTGACCATTAATTCACCAAAAACTGTTGTTTTAAACACAACATAAGAGCATATTAAGCCATTTAGACTAACCCAGCATTAAAAAAGAAAAAAAGGAATAACCCAAATCACAATCTACTAAAGCATGCGGAAATCTCTTAACACCAAAATTGTATCTTTTATTTTCTAGTAAACATGTAACTAACAGTAAAGAAAATAAACAAAACAAACTTAGAAGCTACAACAAAAGATAAATGAAGCTTGAAGGAGAAAAAATAGAGCACCTTGGCTTATGGGAAGAGAACCAGTAAAGGGCTTTTCAGGGTTTTTCTTTGTTTGAGAAACCAATCGGTCACTCTTGCAAACACGTAACGAGGATTCTAGCAATACAACACTCATACTTTAAATCCCAGCTATTGAATATACATAAGAAGGGGGAGGGGGAGGGGGAGGGGGGGAGGAACTTTAAAAAATAAGATAAACAAACCAAATGGTGAAGTAGAGTGCTCCAAGTGAAGAAGGTCTTTACTTGAACTTTCCATCCGCTTTTTATCCACCAATCTATTGAAGCAGTGAGTTTTGGGGAAGCAGACGTCGAAGACAGAGAAAGAAAGAGGGGGTGGCGGAGGATAGAATCAGGGCTATGGCTACGGGGTTCTGAACAATATGACGGGCCTTTAATTAAATTAATCTAAAATAACGTATTAATTATACATAATTTTTACATATAACTCGTGTATATAGTATAAATAATTTATAAAAAATATTTAAATTAAATATTTATATTTATGTGCATACTCACATGATCAATAAACTAATATGTTATTATGGATCGAAATTCATTATTATTATTAAAATATATATATTATTTTAAATTAAATATTATCTATTTAAACATTATCTAAATTTAATTAATTTTATATTGATATATTATATTCAATAGTAAAATTTATGATCATCTAAAAAACTAAAAATAAGAATTAAAAGCATTATATTATAAATAACTATTATTAATTGCATGTAACGATTAAAGAATCGATCAAAGTTAGATAATTATAACAAGTCTTTATTATTTGAGAATATATTATTCAAATAACCTTTAAAATAAACAATTAAAATTAATATATTTACATATTTCCTTTGACCTAATGCAATCGAACACTCAATTTATATCTAAATTCGAGAAGATTCTAAGTAAACTTTGCATTTTTCTTAAATCTTTCAACTTGAGTAGCTTTATTAGAATATCATCGACTTATTCTTGACTTTGACAATGAACCAAGTTCACAACTTTTTCTTTAGTAAGCTCGAAATCAAATATAAGTATGCTTATTTCTTTCATGCATAATTGGATTTTTAAATAACTTAATAGCTAAAATGTTATCACAATATATCATAATAGATTTATATTGTGGAATATTCAACTCATTAAATAATCTTCTTAACTAAACGCCTTGACAAATACATGAGGTAACATTAAACTTTAGTTTTTGAGAGTGTTAGATTGAGTGTTTCTTCGAGAATCAAGAAATATATGCTTAATCACATATGAACATGTACCCTAAAGTGCTTTTTTTATCCTCCAAATCACTAGCATAATTACTACCACTATAACCCAACAATTCTCCTTGTAATCTTTTCTTGTAAAATAGGCCATATTTTATAGTTCCTTTTAAGTATTAGAGTATTCTTTTTGTTGTTCGAAGATGACAATTAGTAAGTGATTTTATGAACCTACTAACTAAACTAACTCCATACATTAAATTTGGCCATGTAGCCATTACATACATTAAACTTCCCACAATTTGCTTGAAGTATATGATGTCAACTCTTTGTTCATTAGTGTATCGAGTAAGTTTAGTTCTTGGAACAATTGGATTTTGTACCTCATTACAATTAGTCATATCGACCCTTTTGAGCAATTCTTCTACCTTACAAAGATTGCATCTTTGGTTTGCTTCACTACAATTCCAAAAGAAGTAATGCATCCTTCCTAAATCAATCATTTCAAATTCACCTATTATGGAGTTCTTGAACTCAGTGAACATAACTATATCATTCCCTGTGTTTATGAGATTATCAACATAAAAGACACACAATTAATATTTTATCACCATCATGATGCTTTATGAACAAAGTATGTTTGTATGGAGATTTCACAAAGCCTACTTTTAGGAAGTAGTTTCCAATGCGATTGTACCAAGCTTTATGCACTTGCTTCGGTCCATATAGAACCTTCTACAAATGATAAACTTTATGCTCTTCCCCTTTCTATGTATAACCAAGAGGTTGATCCACATATACCTACTCACTCAATTCTCCATGTAAGAATGTTGACTTAACGTCAAGTTGGTGAATATACCAATCATTTTTAGTAGCCAAAGAAATTACTAGTTGAATAGTGTCATGTCCAGTTATTGGTGTAAAGACTTGCATAATCAACACCATGTTTTTAAGAGTAACCTTTAGCTACTAACCTACCTTTGTACTTATGGACTTCACCATTTCCTTTTAAATTTTTTCTTAAAATTCCATATGACTCCAATTATTTTTCCTCCCTTAGATAGATCACTAAGTTTCCATGTATTATTTCTTTGAATAGCATCGATCTCATCATATATAGATTTTCTTCATTTTGCGCTTTTGACAACTTATTTGATAGTAAATGAATCTCTATCAACAAATAAAGAAAAATGAGATATGCTTTATTCATCTGATAGTTCTTTTCCACTCACATAATTGGTTAACCAAGCAGAAGCTTTTCTTCTTTTGGTACTACTAACAATGTATTATTTGGGTTCTGAAATGTTATTCTCTAATGAGTCACTTTGTAACAACTCATTTTGAGAATCTCTATGTATGATATCTTCAATTTTTAGAGTAATGTTCTAACCTACATTTTCTTATACTACTTCTAGGCCAACGGTGACTTGTTAATTGTCTCCATTGCTCCAATATCATCTTTCATCCTCTTTAAACACCATGTAATTATTAATGATAATCTTTTGTGTTTTTGGACTATATAACCTATAAAAATTTTATTTCTAGCTAACACCAAGCATTACACATTTCATACTTTTATCATTAAGTTTAATGCATTGAGAATCACTTACATGAGCATATGCCAAACAACCAAATATTCAAAAATAACCATTATTTGGTTTCTTTCCACTTGAAGCTTCTTTTGGAGTAACATTGCTAAGTTTGGACATCTATTAAGGATATGGATACTCTAACTTGTAGCTTTTATCCAAAAAAAGGTTAAATCTATTTTTAAGCCAAGCATATTGCATACCACATTCATAATGGTATGATTTTTCCTCTCAACTACCATGTTCTACTATGGTGAATAAGCTACATTCAATTGTCTTTTTATTCCATTCATATCATAAAAGCTAATAAACCCTTGTGAATTGAATTCCCATCCCCGATCAAGATAAATAATCCAATTTTCTTTTCCACAGTAGTTTTGAACTTCTTGAAGATAGCTAGGGCATTTAACTTCTATGCGAAAAAATGGATCCAAGTCTTTCTAATATGATTATCAATGAAGGTAATATAATACCTTTTACCACTATTGGAGATGCAATTTAATAGGTCACAAATATTCGAATGAACAAGTTGTAATACTTGTGATGCTTTCCAAGTGCTTTCTTTTGAAAAACAATTCTGTATATCGTTTTCCTATTATGCATTCTTCAGAGATAATAGTTGGATGTTGCAGTTGAGGAAATTCTTTTACCATGTTTTTTACTATAAAATCTTCAGCCCATTGAAATGCATTTGACTATACCAAAAATGCCACATCTATGTATCATTTTGGATAGAGGTTTTTAGACAAACATTCTTGGTTGATGTAGCTTGTGTTTGAAGCGAAAACATTCTGTTAGAAATCATTTAAACCTATATGACTAAACCTCTCTCAAGTTGATGAATTTGACAATAATTTCTTTGGATTAGAATAGTAAATCAATTCTCTTGAAGTTGGCCAAGACTTATTAAATTGTATTTCAATTTAGGTACAAAGAACACTCATGATATATTATGCACAACATAATTAACCTCAACTTTGGCATCTCCTTTTACTTTCACTCTCAAATTAGAATCATTACCAAGCTTTACATTCTCTCTAAAAGTCTTGTCAAGCTTAATGAACATCTCGTTTCCACTCAAATGATTGTTGCATTCTGAATCCAGGTATCATATGTTACTAAGTTGGTCTCCCTTGATCTCCATATATGCCATCAGCAACATCTTCTCTTCAATTTCAATAACATTGATTTTTGTTTAAGTTTTCCTCTTAGAACACTCACATTGAAAGTGCCCTATTTCATGGCAATTGTAGCATAACATTGTGGATTTGTTAAATAACCCTTGGCTCCTTTCTTCCAAATCCTCTAAAAAATACCATGATCTCAACCATGACCTTTACATGAACCTTTCCATGTTGAAAACTCACCATTTGTAGATACCTTTAATACTTTTTCTTTTACGTAACTATTCTTCATTCTCTGTTTATGTACTAATAATGAACTTTGTAGCTCATAAATAGAAGGCTTATCAATATTTTTTAACTCATCAATTAAACATATAACATAAGCAAAATCTTTATTCTTTGATCAAAGAATCTTCTCCAATACTACAACATCTTCTAGCTTGTCACCATGAATGCATATCTCATTTTTTATTGTGAGCATTCTAGAAAAATACCAATCAATAGATTCTTTTCTTTCATATGAAGAATTTCAAATTCTTTGTAGAAAGCTTGGAGTTGTCACCATTTTACCCTTACTATCCCATGATACATCTTCTTCATTGACTCCCATATATCATTTGTAGTATCTTTCTTCAAAATTTCCTCCAATATTACTTTAATGAAACAAATAGTTCTTAGTCTTCAAGTCCATGAGTTTCTGTTAGCACTACCCTTTTGTATGTTGCATGATTTCATTCCCTATTCTAATATTCTTCAAACTTGAAGAAATTTTTCATTAATGTGTTACAATAATTATAATGACCATCAAAGCATAGAATTGTTTGCTGCATGAAATTACTTTCTTCTTACGCCATCGATTCTTGCTACTAAAAGTTTCTTTACTCTTTATTTTTTATTTTTTTTCTCTCCCTATGTGATGCTCTGATACCAAATATTAATTCTAGACTGATATTTTCTATTCAATCGAAAAACTTGGCTATAAATAGCCATTATAAGAACCAAAAACAACAAATAATGTTGAAAACATTATGACATGATTAATGTTTCCTAATTGCATGAAATGGTTAAAGAAAGATCAAGGTTAGACTATTACAACTGAGTTGGGATATATTATTCAAATAACCTAAAAAATAAATAATAGAATTAATATCTTCAAAAATTTGACTATAGTCATTTAGAATCGTTCAATATTGTGCGTTGTCCGATTAAAACATATTCAATATTATTTAGATGTTATTTTTGTTATTGTCAATTTTAGAGATGTTATTTTTATTCTTTATTAATTTTAAAATCAAATTTAAAATAATAAATTAACAAATATATCATTGAATTTAAGATGTTTATACAAATCTATCATTTAATTTTGGACTTGATAAATCTATCACCAAATTTTAAAAGTCTTGCAAATCTATTTACTACAGAATTCTTTATTAGTAGTACAAATCTATCATTGAAAGATATAATACTAATAGATTTGTAATACTTATAAAAATTGAAAAAACAATAAAAATAGCACCTTTAAAAGTTTTAACTACAAAAATGAATTCACCTCACACATTTTCATTATTAAAAAGGTTTAACACATCATTTTACTTTGAATGATGTCCAATTGGATGCTTAAAATGAACTATAACTATTTAGATTCATTCAATATTGAACGTAATCTAATTGAAACCTGTTCAATATTGAATACCACCCAATTGAAACATGTTCAATATTCAATGTCGTCTAATTGAAACTCGTTCAATGTTATTGGATACTATTTTTGTTATTATATGTTTTAGGGGTATTATTTTTTATAATTTTCCTACAAAATTTGGTGATAGATTTATCACGAAAGTAGTAGATATATAATACTTATAAGATTTTTGGACAAATTTATCATATTTTAAAATTAAATGATAAATTTATACGAATATCAAAAGTTCGGTGATATATCCATGAGTTTACTCAATTCAAAACTTTACTGAGGTTAACCCATTGCATATGTGAGTAAGTGGATGTGTATTGAATTTTAATGGATTGTATCATAAATTGGTTGTAAATGAACAAAATCACGTACCATCCATTAACAAAGAATTATGATGTAACTCGCGAACTCTGCACAAACACAAAATTTTTAAATAAGTTTAGATTAAGTTAATCGATTTAGGTCATAATTGTGTTGTAAACTAATCCATCCAAACTTGACTCAACTCACCCATTTCACTGGTGTTTGGTATTATAAAGGTAACATGTATACGACCCTAGTGACTAAGATATCTTGCCCATGGTAAGGGTAGCTCCTACATAGCCGCTAGTAAATAGCGACCTGATGAATATGAGGATCAAAACCTGGCCTAAGTAAATGGTTTGGTACACCATCCTAATGACATAGGTCACATCTTATTGTAGAGACTCAAGCAACATGTATATAACGACTTATTTATGTAATGCCTATGGAGACTTGACTTATTAGGGGTTGAATTGTATATATTTTAGTCACTTGAGAGCTCTAACCTATGTACCTTTAACATATGTTTAGTAGGTGTTAATGGAGAGAATACATAATTTGTTCATTTATCAACATTTTCTAATTCTCACTTAAAACCACTAGAATCCCTAATACATTAAATTCTCTCCAAACAATTGGCATCGTCTATGGGAACTTAAATCTTTCAAGTATATAGTTAGCATTTGAGACATTACATCTTATCCCTAAGAGAATTAATGTATTCTAGGGACATTTACTTTACGCAAAATGGACACCCTACCATCACATATCGAGCAGGCTAATAGATTACTTTATTAAATCATAGCAAGAGAATATCATCTCAGTCACACAAATAATATGGAATGTCTTCATCCACACTCCATTTATTACATAGCAAGTGGAGATGTGGAGCTATAGGGGTTGGGCACTTGTAATTTGTTATTGTAACATCACAAATTGTGTTCATTGATATACATCGTGTACCGAGAGATAATTTGAGTATGAGCAGTATGATCAATGGTTTAAATGAGTGAATTGGGATCCATGGGAATGAGCCTATCTAACATTAGGCCTACACCAAGCAAGTGGCTTATCATTTTGGAGCTGAATGGAAAAAAATGAGTTCAATGTGGCATTGGATGGAGATGAGCACATCAACTAACACTTTGAGTTAGAGGAAAAGCATTTGAGTACTTTGTATGTTTCAATAAATTCTCATAGGCTTTAGACCCTATGTCATCACATATGCTTGGCATTCCATATGTCACCATCGACATTGTACTATATTTTCTCTTCCAATAGGTCCAACGGAACCTAAAAACCCATCAGATCGCTTCAAAGAAGCCTATTAGGAAATGTAATTAGGCTCAAATGGACATATTTATGAACTAGATGGACTCAAACAAAAATAATTAAATAGCTTGTTGGAATGAAAAACAAGTATGAATTGCGAGCTAGGGTGGTTATTAGCACATACAAGGCGACAAATAAGCCTACCTCAATTGGGCCTAACAAAGACCAAAGAGAAATACCAGGGATGATCAGGAAATATATGACGTTAAGTGGATTGAAAAAGAATGAGCAACGAGCTGGAGCAACAGGTGCTTGTGCAAACTACGGGGGCACATTTGGCACTATAAGGACTGGGCGACATATAGGTCGCTATGGTAGGAAAACGATAAGCTATGGTTGATACAGATTGAGTGCGAATTGATGACAAAGCATAGATCCAAACCACCCAATCATAAGCTAATATTAACGAAGACATCTTTAAGAAACTAAGAAACAATCTCTTCCTAAAACCCTTATGAAATTTAAATCAGATTGTGGGTTTGCTATCAATCTCAAACTAACTCCAAACCATCAACCCATGAGTTAAGTTAACGACTTGGAGAGATAGAGAAATAGGCTAGACTGAACTTGGTACAAACTAGTGAATGGATTGGAAAGGGAGAGTTGTAGATCAATTGTAAACACCATCATGAAGGACTGAGAGAAACATATGAGAGTTGTCACAAATTGGGCCTACCTAAACTAATCCTAACAAAAACAAAATAAATAGCTCTTGTACTGACTAGGAAATGTATAGAGCTAAAAATGGCATGAACTGGAAGTGGTGCTAGAAGGAGGGCCTGAACCTTATACGTAGATAGTGAGGCAAGATTTTTTGCTGCAAGGTTAAGCACTTGAAGGTCGCTTTGGTAAGACCACAAGATGAGTTGTGGCTGACACAAATTGAGTAAACCATGAGCTAGACCTTATGCAAGCTGATGAATAGAGCACAAATTCCCTCTCCTTTGTATGCTAGATGGCTTCCATGCCCTTTGGGTCTCACCATAAACAAAAACCCTAGCAACAACCTCAAGACGTAAATAAATATTTGAAGCACGTACATAGTCGAAACTCTAATATGGATTTCAATAAGGTTGGTGTCAGTGCTCAAATAATCTTAGATAGAGCTCGGACTTTTGATTACTTGTTGAATTTAAAAGCTATCCAGCAGCTCACTAGAGAGTATTTCTGTGATGGAATGTGCTCACTCAACATCAAATTAGTACCCATCTCATTGAAATTAAATGCTCAAGAAAGGGATTGTATCCTCTAGTAACTCGGCTTGTGCTCCTTAAATAAAACTCAACATTTATTGACTTTCCAAAGCCAATAAATGCAAGAACATTCCAAAGAAGGTGAACATTGAAACTAGTCTAAAAGCCCTAGTTGCAAGCCATCCAGGCACTGTTACACTCTTTGGTTGCAAAGTCCATTTTGGGACTACAACAACCACAAGTTTATCATTCTTTGGTAATTTTTGGACTGATTTCTATCACCATCTAGCACGACAGGAACTATCGTTCTATAAAGTGAATGAACTAAGCTGATGGATTGGAGTTGTCATATAGAGAGAAATAAGCCGAGCTTGGTTCAACCTAAAGGGGAATGAACTAAACTTGGCTTGACTTAGGTATTAAGCTCTCGAATATGCACAGTAGACAGATCACAGAGAGTTGATGTTTATTCATTTGATGTGATTTTGGAATAATTTGTTACTAGGTGTATTGCCATATCTATTTCATTTATGCATTAAAGGTTTTTATAGTTTGTACAAAAGGCTCATTGAGATGGACTCTTATCCAAGGCTAGAAAGAGGTTTTGGTAATGCCAAATCCATTCAGTGGATCTCTTGGATGGCTTTTTGTCGGCCTAAGGATAAAGGAGGTCTTATATTCAAATTGCTAGATGACTTTAATAAGAGATTGTTGGCAAAACAAGCTCCTCAAATAATAGAATGCCCATATTCCTTAGCTACTAGAATGCTTAAAGCTAAATACTTTTCAAGAACTCCTTTGTTAGAAGCAAGATGCTTGGCTTCATTTATCTGGAAAAGTATATTATAGGATAGAAATTTTTTTGAAAAAAGGCTACAATGGCACATTGGGGACAGACAAAATGTTTTGATATATATTGATCATGGGATACCAATAAGTCCTCATTTTAAGGTAGTTGTATCGCCATAAGCGCACCAAGCGAGGTGAGTTTATATGATGTATGGGCTAATCATTACATGCCTTTCTTCTTTATATGATATATAGGCTGATCTTGGTGACTAAGCTAGAGCTTGGTGCATGATGAGTGCTTAAAAAGCACTAAAAATACCATGATTTAATATACTTTAATTGATTAAATAGATTTATATTTATATAATTTTATCATATTTTTATATAAATTTTGTTTTTTCTGAATCATGGGTATTTTTATTATTTTTTAGGTATTTTCATTCAAAAATAATTTAAAGACTCGAAGAAAAATACTAGAGGTAATACATCACAAATATGTTGATAAAAAAATGAGAACAGTCAAAAAATGAAAAAAATGGGCAAAATGGTCAAAAAGGTCAAAAATGCTAAGTCTAGCCTGCCCCATAAGCGCCACGCCAAGTCGCACGTATGTCACGCCGAGAGCCAGCGCTCTTTTGCCGTAAATCCTGGGTGCATCAATGCCCGTACCTCTGCAAATCTCGGCTCACACGCGTGCCAGGCTGTCTAAACGCATTCAAAATCAACTTTTGAGATCTTTTTTCACTTTTTTGTCATTTTTTTCATCTATAAAAGGACACTCTCCCCCATTGTAAAAATAATCCCAAAAATCACACATTTCTCTCTTTCTTTCTCTAGATTTCTCTCTCTAGAAAGCTTTCTTAGTTTTTAGTTTTTTTAATTTTAAAGTTGTTCTCTTTTTGAAAAGTACTAGTTATGCTTTTATAGATTTTTAGTTTTTGATTCAATAAACAGAAATACAAATATGTTTAAAGATTTTCTAGAAACGAAATTAGCATCAAAGTTCTGTAAGAATTTTTTTGAGATATAATTTTAAATGAATTATTTACAGTTATTTTTATATATTATTTTTAATTTGTCTGTGATTAAATTTAACATAGTTAGCTATTTCTAAATATGATATAATGATAAAGTTGTTATGTTTGTGAAATATTAAATAGGTAAAATATTTCTATAAAATAAATTGATTTTGTTTTTATTCAAGATTTTATATTAAGGATGTTAAAGAGAAATATATTATTTTTCATTACAAAATTAAATCTGAAAATTAGATTTTAAGGTTTAATTATCTAGTCTGATTTAGAGTAGTGTTCTTTTATTTGTTAGTACAATCGCCCGTTAGTTAGAGTGAAGCTCCATTTCAAAATTTTTTGTAAGAACTAGTATTTGAAAATGTATTGACAACATATTTTCAGTAATGGTTTTAAAACTTGAAAGTTAGTCCCAAAGTAATTAAATTCTTAGGTTTAATTTAGACAACTTGAATAAAGTCTAATTAATTGACTCCGTCTAAATATGTGATTAGATAGTTTGCAATTTTCTTATAAATAAATCTAAAATTTAATACTTAATTAGTTAATAGGTCACATATAAGGATATTAGTTAATTAATATTAAACAAAATAATTTGGGTCTCACCTGAGGAAACTTTCATACCAAAAAGAAAAAAATCAATAAATATCAATTTATAATTTAATAACCTAAATAATACGAGCGAGCATAATTAACTTAATTATTATATCTATAAATACTCCACTGTTATAAATGATAAAAAATTGTATTATTGTTTATTAAATCCATATCTATTTTATTTTTTATGTTATTACATTAAGAAATACAAATCAAAATATCGTGACATGATATTTATGATTTAATTTCATTTTTAAGAGTTTGAATAATAAAATAAAAACCACATATATTCCTTCCTTAGATCGATCTTGAAAGTATATTTGTCATTTTCTATAAAATGATTCGTGGACTTGCGAGGTTTTTATAAATATAAAACCAAAGTATATGTAAGATCGATATTACTAACTCGATATCGGTCTTATCTCATCAGTGACCCTAAGGATCTGTGTGACCCAAGCATCCCAAAATAAGAGTTTTCATCTAGAGACCCCTGATGGTGGTTGTATCGACATAATTCTAAGGACTGGGTTTCAAACAAGTTTAGGGAAGCTTATGCAAACCAAGTGAGGTGAGTTTATATGATGTATGGGCTAATCATTACATGCCTTTCTTCTTTATATGATGTATAGGTTGATCTTGGTGACTAAGGTAGAGTTTTGTGCACCTAAGGATCTCTGTGACCTAGGAATCCTAAAAAGAAATTATAAAGGGTTCAACACTTCGTTGAAATACAATTATACTTTAAGCTTTGAAGACCATAGTTGAATATGATTGTAAACTTGCAAACTTCAAAAAGAGGGTTAAACTCAAATCGAATTAACTCTAAAAATAAGGTATGATATTTTAACTTTATTTATACTTGTGATCATTGTATTTTGTTTGACATAAATAGGCCTAAAGGCATGTATATAAATGTCTTGCCTAGGGAAGGAAAAGATGAACTCTTGAAGAATTCTCGCAAAAAATTAGCACCACTTTTTTTTGCTATGGACTAAAGTTATATCGACTACTACCTCAATATGTTGTTAATTACATGTACTATAGCTATATCAACTACTACCTCAATATGTGGTATTTCACTCTTAACATTTACTAGTCATGATTTAATGACTGGCTCCTCCATTTGTACATGACTCTACAATTATTGTACTTTATTTCTTACAAGAATGAGCCAACACTACTCTAAGTAACTATAAGTAAACAAACCTCTTAAGTAGTTTGGGCTACTCTTCCACCATTACATGAAAAACATATCAACAATTCATTCTCCATATTAATGGCTTTATCTAGTCATATTATTTATCTTAGAATAACAAGAAAGATTGTTGATGAAATTATTATAAAGTGGGACTATTCAGTCCACATATGGTGTAAATGACTAATTTATTATCCAAATATTGATGAAGTTATTATAAAGTCCGTAGCATATTTTATTTGAGCGTGTAAGGTCGATGTATGAACTAGCACGTTTCAAGTATTTAATTAATATTTTCAAAATATTAACTGTTTATTCATGTAAGAAAAAATATGAGCACATGTGAAAGGTAAGATTTTTCACCCTTACATGTCGCATATCTCGCAAAATATTAATACGATTAACCCCTAAAGTTTGAAGCACATGTAGGGTAAGATTTTTCACCCTTGCATGTTGCCTATCTCGTGAAAATTCATCTAATGGTCCCTCAAGTTGGAGGAAGGAGTTAACTGATCCCCTACTTAGGATACGGGATACGTCTCATATCTCATGATTGGAAGAAGGAGTCAATTGACCACCCCACTTCAGATGTTAGATACGCCTCAAGAAAGAGCTTTGAGTTCCACGGTGAATCTATTTTTAAGGAACACATTTAGGAGATGAGTTCAATTTTTCCCTTACATGTCTCATGTCCCATGAACAGTACTTACACGACGACCATCTCATGATTAGAGGAAAGAGTCAACTAACTCCTCTATTTGAGATGCAGGATATATCTCATGCTTCATGATTAGAGTAAGGAGTTCACTAACCCCCTACTGGATATGTTGTCACGTGAATATTAAACATGGTGACCACCCCATGATTGGAGGAAGGAGTCAACTGACCCCTCCACTTGGGATGCGGGATACGTCATATGCCTCATGATTGGAGGAAAGAGTCCACTGACCCCCCACTTGAGATGCAAGATACGTCCTAATAAAGAGACTCGAGTTCTATGGAAAACCCATTTTTCTAAAGTGTATATGAAGAGTTGGATATTTCACCCTTGCATGTGTCATTTCAAGTTCTCAAATAAGCACTCCTTTTTCAAAAGTGCGTATGAAGGGTTGGAAATTTTGCCCTTGCATGCCTCATTTTGCGTTCACCAATGTGCACCCCTTTGGAAATGCATATGGGGTTGGATATTTCACCCTTGCATGCCACATTTCCAATTCACCAATGTGCACCCCTTTGGAAGTGCATGTGAAGGGTTGGATATTTCACCCTTGCATGCCTCGTTTTGAGTTTTCCAATGTACACCCCTTTGGAAGTGCATGTGGGGTTAGATATTTTACCCTTGCATTATTCATTTCCAATTCTCCAATATGCACCCCTTTGGAAGCGTATGTGAGAAGTTGGATATTTTACCCTTACATGCCTCATTTCCAGTTCGCCAATATGAACCCCTTTGGAAGTGCATGTAAAGGATTGGTTATTTAACCCTTCCATGCCTCCTTTCCAATTCTCCAATGTGCACCCCTTTGGAAGCACATGTATGAGGTTGGATATTTCTCCCTTGCATCCCTTTTGGTTGGATATTTCACCCTTGATATCGCATCCGAATGTGGGCTAATAATTTCCTCTGACAAGTTCCCCACTTTGTTTGAAAGAGACCTCAGTTTGAGGTAGGGAATATAAGTCCCTGGTTCATATTGATACTTATGAAAGATGGCTCCTTACCATCTCTTTTACTCTTTAAAGATAGTTGGGGTATATGAGACACCTTTATACTACAAGAAGGTGTTTTACTTGTACTAATTTGAAAGTACCACATCATGGTGTAGTGTAGCACAATTAAATTCTAACTTCTTGGGCTACACAACTAGAATTTTAGTAAAGAAAAGATATTACAACTAGTCCTTAGTATTATAGGCTCTAGGTCATGGGTACCAAACATTGATCGAATCTTCAAGGTTAATCTTTGTATAATCCATGCCTACAAAAATAAATGAACTCATCCTAAACTAGTAAGGAACTCACTAATAAGAGATGTGCTATTGGAGAGTTTCAATATTAACGCGTGACCAATAAAGGCTTAGATATATGCCTTCCAATTACAAGACCATTCACCTCCTTGTTCGTAAGGACTACTCAATTGTTCCTCTACGATAATGGAGTGGCATAGTTGCATTCGCCTAGTGACATGAGAGTCAAGACCTTATGGCTAAGACTTGAGAATCAAGACCTAAAGGTCAAGACTTGAGTGCATAGACCTGTCCAAAGTAAAAAACCTGGGTCACTTGTGTATATAAAACCTCAGGCAACACTTATATAGAAACTTGATCAAGCAGTACTTATATGGAGACTTGATCAAACATTACTTACATGGCGACCTGATCAGGAAATACTTATATAAAGACCTAATCAGGTAGTACTTACATGGCGACCTGATTAAGAAGCACGTATATGACGACTTGATCAGGAAATACTTATATGGAGACCTCATTAGGTGGCACTTATATGGTGACCCAAGGGTCAAGACCTAATGGCTAAGACTTGAGTACATAGACCTGTCCAAAGTAAACAACCTGGGTCACTTATGTATATAAGACCTCAGGCAGCACTTATATAGAAAACTGATCAAGTAGTACTTATATGGAGACTTGATTAGACATTACTTACATGGTGACCTGATCAGTAAATACTTATATGGAGACCTGATCAGGCAATACTTACATGGCGACCTGATCAGGAAGCACTTATACGACGAATTGATTAGGTAATACTTATATGGAGACCTCATTAGGTGGCACTTATATGGTGACCTGATCAGGAAATACTTATATGGAAATCTGATCATGTAGTACATATATGGAGACTTGATCAGACAGTACTTACATGGCGACCAGATTAGGCATCACTTAAATGGAAACTTGATTTTAGAGTTAATAATGAGGCATAAAAAGAGGCTGAAAGGTTTGCCCCTTGAAATTTGGATTAATAATGGGAGTATACTCTTAATGGCATGATAACCTCGTAACTAGAGGAGTTCATATCAAGCATGAAGATGTTGTAATCTATTAAAGAGCCCACTGAATTAGACTTGTTATTCATAACGGCCTAACTATTCAAGGATCAGGCAATAAAGTGTTATTCCCTTGACTTATCAAAATCAAGGGAATAAAGGAGTTAATGTTTGGTATTATTCAAGTAATAGATATGCGACCCTAGAGACCAAGATACCTCATGGTAAGGGTAGCTTCTATATAACCACTAGTATATAACGACCTGATGAATATGAGGATCAAGACCTGACCTAAGTAAACAGCCTGGTACATTATCCTAATGACTGGGGTCACATCTTATTGTAGGGACTTAAGCAACATGTATAGAACAACTTGTTTATGTAATGCCTAGGGTGGCCTGACTTATTATTGGCTAAATTGTATATATTTTAGTCGCTTGAGAGTTCTAACCTATGTACCTTTGACACATGTTTAATAGGTGTTATTTATACCTCTTTAATGAGAAGAATACATGATCTGTTCATTTATCAAAATTGTCTACTCCTCACGAAAAATCACTAGAATCCCTAACACACTAAATTCTCTCCAAAAAATTGGTATAATGAATAGCTTTCAACTTTTTCAATTTTTATCAAATATCTTTTAAACATCCTATGAATGGAAAGTATTTATTTACCTATTAATATTATATAAAATATTTTAATTCTATGTTTAATATTTTTTTTATTTGAGTATTTTTATTATTGAAATGTTTTTCAACCAAATGCTATGATTAAAAATTTGTCAATTTGATACAAAATTCAAGTCATGTGCACAACACGTGAAGTTATAACTTTATTATCTTATTTAAGACATGCCATTATAATTTCACGTTATGCATAAATGATTTATATATTTTGATCAAATTAGCCAGTTTTTGATCAAAATAGTTGATTGAAAGAAATTTAAACAATAAAAATAATCAATTGAAACACAAAAATATTAAAGTAATAAATTAAAAAAAAATTCACACAACATTATTATCAAAACAAACCTTTGCACTCCTATCAATTTTATAAAAAATGTATACCATTTAGTTCTACAAATTTTAAACATACACTTTTATCTCACAATAAAAATGATAGACTTAATCATCCACAAAAACAAGAAAGTTATGACATAAACTTGTAAGGCTTAAGGTATCTATAAGTTTTATAATTTTTTAAAATATACATTTTAATTATCTATCTTTTAAGGTATGTATATCTAAGCAAGGATGAAACCGAAAATGTTTTCTAGGAGTTAATTAGCACATGATAATAGGTGTAAAAAATATAAAAATTATGATCATGTCTAAGTATAATGAATTTCTTATTGAAGTATATTATGGGTAGATTTATGAACACTATAATTTAATTGATCGTAAATAGATAATAATATTTTCACCTACTACAAAGAAAGTAATATAGTAGAAATAAAATATGAGATCTTGACTAATATAACGTTAAATTATGTAGTAGGAAAATAGCAATAGACATTAAAAATTATAAAGTGTTCCTAAAAAGATAAAAATTACATAATAAATCGTTATATTTTTATTAACATTAAACGAGTAATTTTATTATAATAAAGGTGCCAAATATCTAATTTATTTATATAAAATACATAAATTTGTAAAATTAATTATATATATCAATAAAAAGTTTTCAAAAGAAATGGGGATCATGGCTCACCTCAGTCACTAATTCGTTCCGCTCCTATACCTAGGGTTACGTAATTCATCAAAATATTTATTTTAGTTCTCTATCTTTTAAAGTATATAAATATAGTTCTCTAATTATTTAAAAGTTTTAATAAGATTAAATAGTAATTTTTAGGATAAATTTAAAATTTCAAAAAATAATACCCAAAAAGTAAAAATAATAATAAAAAATTAATTTTTGAAAAAAAATAAAAATATATATATTCAATTTATTTTTAGATTGAAAATTTTAATTTTTGTGTTTTAAAAAAAATCAATTTTTTAAACTTATTATGTACTTAAAATATAAATTTTTTTCATGTCAAATATAAGTTTTTTTTGTTTACTTTTTTATTTTATTTTTTAAAATTTTAAATTTAGTCTCGAAGAAAAAGATTGATTAACTTTTAAAAAATTAAAAAATCCTAGATATATATTTTAATAAGTTATAAGATCTTAAATGTATAAATTAAAAAATATAAAATTAAAATATTTTTTTAATAATTACATCGCTCTAATTTATAAAGTTTTCAGAATATTAAAAAATTGATGTTTGACCAATGTTCCTTCAATAAGAAATTATCATGACTTTTAGTAATACACTTGTTATAAATTTGAGATATTATAAGGATAATTTTCAACTTACTTTTCAAATATATCTCATTTTTGGTTTTTTAAATTCTTATTTAGTTAATTTGATCCACAATTTGTAATATTTAATCCTCATTTGGTCAAATTTTGTAAAATTGCCAGTCAATTTAGTAAAAATAAATAAATAAAAATACCCAAATTAATTACGCCAATTATATAATTTCACTATAAAACTCATCTTAAAAAAAAAGGGCCCAAGGAGAGCATTTATTCTTATTTTAAAGCTTCATCCTAATGGATAAATTCTGAGGTTAAACAAAATAAGTTTGACAACACTAACAAAATTAAAGAGTAACCACCAAAATAACATTTAGTATATGTAATAAATACACATTATGTTTAAATAAGAAAATATTACTAAATATAACAACACATTCATTGAGCCAAAAAAAATATGTTCAATCTGTTAGAGTCTCAATTCAATCCAGAAACGTTCATAAAACCATATGAACTCATAATTTAAATGCAGCAGAAACAAAATTGGATTGAAAATATACCTCCTACCATTGATCAAATTTCAGCACTTACACGGGAATTCGAATGGATTTTCTGTTTGATGCTTTCACTGGTTTCTCACACTTATTTACTACGTATTGATGGTGTATCCAAATTATTATGCAGTTAATAGTGAGAGGACCTGATATTTTATTAAGGTTCTTCCATCAAGAACCTCGTTCGGTTTCAAGCGAAGCGTGCGTTCCGGCGAACCGAATCACCACGGTTCACTAACGTTGCACCACTCTGATTTACATTCTCCCACTTGGTGCAAACGTTAAGCGAAATTCTCTTGAGTAACAAAACACATGAATCATAGTGATAGGTCTTCTAAGAGCGAGTATTATCTTCCATGTATTACAATGTATTTAGTTTCTCAAATACTATACTTTATGTGGTAACTAAACTTAATGAATAAATCCTATATTTATTCTTGGTCCAATATAAAATTTCTCAAATAAATTAAGGTGCACGTGAATATGAGAAAATATCACAATATATAAGAGTTTCATTAATTAATTGTATATATACATTTATAAAGTGGAATCAATTCCCATTTTCTCTACATGATCCTTGAATTTCATTGGTGGCATGCCTTTAGTCAAAGGATCAATAATCATCAACTCAATGCTTACGTGCTCAATGTTTAAGTACTTAATGTCGATGTGCTTACTACGACTACGACTTTTGTTGTTCTTAGCCATAAATATAACAGCTGAGTTGTCACAGTATAATCTTAATGGCCTAGAAATAGAGTCAACTGCTCTAAGTCCGGAAATAAAACTCTTCAACCATACACTATGCGATGTGGCCTCAAAACATGATACAAACTCGGCCTCCATAGTGGAAGTAGTAGTCAAGGAATGTTTCGCACTCCTCCAAGACACAGCTCCACCGGCAAGCATGAAAATGTCACCAGATGTTGATTTTCGTGAATCAATACAGCCAAAGTCCGCGTCGAATGACCAATTACTTCCAGTTCATCGGTTCGTCTATCGAAGATATAATCCTTGGTTCCTTGTAGGTACCTCATCACTTTCTTTACTGACTTTCCAATGGTCAACACCGGATTACTCGATATCTCCCTAGCATCCCAACAACAAATGCAATGTCAGTCCTGTGCGTACTTAAGCATACATCGCTTCCAATTTCAAGCATATGGAATGGTTTTCGTATGTTCTCTTTCAAAGTCATTCTTTGGGCATTGGTCCAAATTGAACTTATCACCCTTCACAATGGGAGCAACACTTGGTGAACAATCATTCATCCAAAATCTCTCTAAAACTTTATTGATATAGGTTTTCTAAGATAAACCCAAGACACCTCGAAGTCTATCTCTATGGATCTTAATGCCAATGACATAAGATGCCTCACCCATATCCTTCATGTCAAAATTTTTAGAGAGGAATTGTTTTACCTCATGTAGCAAACCCCTATCATTGGCTGCAAGCAAAATATCATCCACATATAGCACCAAAAAACAAATATTACTCCCACTAACCTTCTGGTATATACAATGATCCATGACGTTCTCTTCAAAACCAAATGAAGTGATGACGTTATGGAATTTCAAATACCATTGACGGGAAGCTTGTTTTAATCCATATATGGATTTAGTAAGCTTACAAACCAAATGCTCACCATCACTAGAAAAGAATCCTTCAGGTTGTTTCATATAAACCTCTTCCTCTAGGTTACCATTAAGGAAAGTCGTTTTCACATCCATTTTTTGCAAATCCAAATCAAAATAGGCAACCAATGCCATAACCACACGAAGTGAATCTTTCTTAGATACAGGAGAAAATGTCTCCGTGTAGTCAATTCCTTCCCTTTGAGTGAATCCTTTGGCAACGAGTCTTGCCTTATGTCTCTCAATGTTGCCTTGTGAGTCTTTCTTTGTTTTGAAGACCCATTTACATCCAATGGCTTTCACACCATCAGGCAACTTGACGAGATCCCAGAATCGGTTAGACGCCATAGAATCCATCTCTTCTTTCATGGCATTGTACCATAAGTTCGAAACCTCATAACTCATGGCCTGTGAAAATGTCTCAGGATCATTTTCGGCTCCAACATTATAGTCACGTTCTTGTAGATACACAACATAATCATTAGGAATCGTTTATTTCCTTACTCTAGTAGATCTTCTTAATGTTGCATCAACATTCTCCTGAGGAGCAAGATTGTTGTGTGTTTTGCAACACACAGAAATCGTGCAAGTATACACGGTCACAAGCAATAAAGATTTGTAAGTAAAGTATCGTATAAACACACCTCGTTTAATAAGATTCATTAAGTTCTAAGTTCTCAAATGGCCACACATACAATTAGGATATATTCCAATCCTTCATCATACATGTCATTCTATCTACGAGCAATATACACAAAATGCCTCTCTCAAGTTTATTAATGTGCCACAAATCGTTTTGATAAAATTCGTAAATAATCAAAAAGAATTAAGCACAAGATAGAATGAACAAATCGAACGTCTTATAAATCTTTCAAAAATAATTAAAATCAAAGCTTCATAAATTTAGATCAAATGCAACCCTAGAAAAATTAATTTACTTCATTAAATTAAAAATTAAAATTACAACAGATGCAGAAAAATTAGAAGGAAATTAAGACATCAAGTAACGAAAATATTTGGCACACGCAGAACACAACAAAAGCCAAAAAATGGTTTCTGCGTGTTCTGCAGTCCAAAACCGAACAACACAAAAATTCTAAACTAAAAAAAACTTCAACACTCCAAAAAAAACTCCTAAACTCTATCATAATATCACCTATTTATAGCTAAAAAAATACATCTAAAATAATACATTTTTTTACTTTTCAGAAACGCGTAAAAAAAAATATTCCCTCGAAACTAAAATCGACGCATTTCGAAATTCGATATCGAAAAACTTAAAAATCACACGTAGACAGGCGCCATTCGGCTTTTATTTAAATTCAAAGTGCATGCCACGTGTCCACCTCTGATTCTCTACAAGGATTAATGCGGACATGTGGCAACATTTCATTAGCTGCGGGAAACGGGCGCACGATGGATTGTCGCACGGGAGCCAACGGCTACAAATCGGGCGTGATCCAGTGCGGTCACACGCATTGTAAAATACCACGTGTCATAATATTGTTAGCTTCAAAATAAAGGAGACACGTGGCTACTTCTTATTCAGGAGACCTTGATGGTGCACGCCGCTTGGATGAACCGCGTCGCACACAATTTTTAGACAAACGGTTCGGTCAGCCGCGACTTGGTTTCACGCGACTGATCAACTGGACCGCTCATCCGATCCAACTGGAGACGTGCCTCGGGGAATTTACGCTCAGAAATGGTCCCCGGCCCATCAGCACGGCGACGAGGTGGGCCCCACGGGCACGCTGAGCCATGCAAGAATTATACACACGATTTTGTCTCGTCTGGTTGTACTCGCCAAATTTGGATCGTTGATTTGATGATCGAACGGTAAGTGATGGACGCGTTGAATGATGCGAGTGGCATTCTTCTCCTGCGCAGAAAATTCAATTTTTATTAATTACATTTTCACCCACAAATATATTTCAAATTAGATTTTAATCTTTCTTAAATTACAATCAAGCCCAATTTTAATTTTAATTGTATTTTTGACTTTTAAAAATTGCAATTAAGCACTCATTTATTTGAAATTATATTTTTGGACAAAAACTTGCAATAAAGTACATTTTCGATACAAATTATTTAATTTTCTAAAAAATGTATTCCATAACCTATAAAAGGTGAATATTAATTTATTTAACTAAAATTAACCAAAAATATAAAGAACATAGCAATTATAATTGATAAAATAGATGAAAATAACTATATAAAATACAGTTATCAAGGATCATGTTGTTCAATTGGTTGTTCAACAGTTGTAGGCATCTGTTGAACTTCAACATCTACTGGATCAGGATCAACAGGTTGTGGTACTTCCAAGACTGGTTCTTCAACATGCATTTGTACTCAAGGCGTGTTGTTAACAATAATGATAATTCCATTACTTGAAGTGGTACATTGAGCATCTGAATGATCTTTCTTATAACCAATGCCCTGGGATTGATCGCTCCCACTAATCAAGTAATTCTCAAGAAATTTTTTATTTCTTGATTCCACAAACCTAATGTTGTGAGATGGACAGTAAAATCTATAACCCTTAGACCGTTCGGCATATCCAATGAAATACCCACTAATGGTCCTTGGGTCCAGCTTTTTCTCTTGTCGATTATAAATCCTCACTTCAAACGGGCATCCCCAAAGGCGCATATGTTGCAAACTCGGTTTCCAACCTTTCCATAATTCAAATGGTGTCTTTGTGACAGCCTTGGTTGGAACTCGGTTTAATATATACACAACCGTTTTTAAAGCTTCAATCCATAAGGATTTAGGAAGATTGGAGTTGCTAAGCATACTATGCACCATCTCCAATAGTGTTCGGTTTCTCCTTTTCTGCTACACCATTAAATTCGGTGAACCAGGCATAAGTGTATAGCAATTATCCCCGTATTCTTGAAGAAACTTAGCAAACGGACTAGGCGCTTGTCCATTCTCAGTGTATCTACCATAATATTCACCACCTCTATCTGATCTCACGATCTTTATTTGTTTTCCACATTTTTTCTCTACTTCAACCTTAAAGCTCTTGAAAGCATCTAATGCTTCGCTCTTATTATAAAGCATGTAGAGATACATATATCGAGAAAAATCATCAATAAAGGTGATAAAATATTTCTGACCTTGAATGTCAATGTCTGGACAACATATATCTGTATGTATGATTTCTAATATGTTTGAACTCCTATTGGCACCTTTCTTTGACTTGTTAGTCTACTTTCCCTTAATCACATCCACATGTTCAAAATCGGTAAAATCTAGAGTACTAAGTACCCATCTTTCACTAATCTTTTAATTCTTTCTATGAGATATGTCCACAATCTCACTGTGCCATAACGTAGAAGATTTATCGTCAATAATACACCTTTTAGTGCAGCTTGAACAATACGCATGGCGTTATGAGTGGCATTATTTAAATTAATGCGATAAAGACCATCGGACAAAATATCATTCCTAACATAATCGATTTATTAAATAAACTAAAAGATGTTTACGAAAAGTGAAAAGAATAACCATAAGGTACAAGTCTTGAAATTGAAATCAAGTTTGTAGAGAAACTTGGAACATAAAAGGTCTTTTCTAATTTTAAAATAAAACCACTACTTAAAATCAAAGCTGCATTGCCCCTACAAACTCGCATGTTTGCCCATCCTCTTAGGATAAGATGTATTACTCACTTCCAATCGCTTCCTTAGATTACGACACCCGTAAGGAGTTTGCAACATGGATTGTAGATCCGAGAATCAATCCACCAGGTGTTAATATTAACATTAACCATATTAGATTCATAACAAACAAACGAGGTTGGATTACCTTTGTTCTCGAAGCCATTTACGGAATCTAATACAATCCTTCTTCATGTCCCTTCTTTTTATAAAAAGAAACACTTGGATTCTTTTCTTAATATCGGCAGGGTGGAATTATCCCACTTTCGCTTTATGCTTGTATTGAGATTTTCCTTTACGGTACATTGTAGCCAACATTGCACTTTCACCAAATTCCATAACAAGCCTCCTTCCTTCAACACACATGGTCATTAGTTCATTGATTGACCATTTATCTTTACGTATCAGACGAGATTTTGAATGGCCCGTATTGATGTGGGAGAGTGTTAAGGATATAGTGCACCAGGAAGGATTAACATCTCAACCTCGAGATGCTTAAGTTGAGCCGCAATGATATCCCTCATTTGCATATGTGCTCGTATACGCCTTTCACGCTAATGAGTCTCGAAGAGAACTTCATAATAAGGTGCTTGCTAAAGCCTTATCTGGCGAATTGATCATCGATAACTTTAACAAGTCTTGAACATTGGTATGCTGATCAACGGAACCACGAATACCAGTAGAGATTTTAGTCTTAATGAACATCATACTAAGGCGATTAGATCGTTCCCATTGTTCATAAAGCATGATATTCTCTAAAGTACTAGTTTGAGTAATTTTAGGTGGTTCGTTTTTCCTAATAGCATAATCAATATCCATCTACCCTAATTGAATGAGAATTCTTTCCTTCCATATTTTATAATTATCCCCTTTCAGATCGGGAATATCACAATGGATATAAGAGAAATTTAAAGGTTGAGAAGCTGCAATTAAAGATTATATTCTTATTAAAATTTGAAACATAAACTATAGTCATTCTTTACCAATGTAAATCATGAATAATATGAATCTAGTGACATAAAACTTTCCTGTGGGCTAAAGTTTTAATTCAATTAAATTCATCCTAACTTTACGATAAAATTATCAAATTATGTTTCTTTTCTTAATCCCTGTAGGTAAATTAGAAAATATAATTTGATATTATATCCTAATTAATCACATAAAAATATAATAAAAATTCATGTGGTATAAGATCTATTATATCACATATGATTAATTATAATTAATATTTATTTCCTAAATGTGATCTTAAATAAACTTTATTATAGTTTTAATTAATTAAAGATGCGTGGTTACTCTCTAATTAATTAAACTATATGAATCACTTAAATATTAATTAAATCCTTATGCTCAATTATTGCATAAAACCATAAGCAATATTAATTTAATTTCAAATGTGCAAATATTATTTATCTTAAATTACATATATGACAATAAATTATACAAGCAAAAATTAAATAATATAAGCACTAATTATTTAACTCAATTTTATATGTATAATTAATTACAAAATTTATACATATAAATACCCAAAACAAATAATTTAAGCATAATGTATTTAAATAAAATTTTAATGTGTCCAAAAATTATTTAAATAAATATAACATATATAATAAATATTATGCATATGATAAATATAAATTAAAATTATATTCAGAATATTATATATATATATATATATATTGTTTTAACAAAATTAAATATCGTACAACACATAACGCAATGTAGCATGTTGGTCTGGTTCTTGAATTCTCGGTCCTGAGACCAAGGTTTAAGTCCCAGACAATCCAAATGTTTGATTTTTTTTTAATAAAACTAACTTCTGATTCTATATAAAAGTATTCTATTACATAACATAACAAAATGGGCTCAGTGGTCAAGTGAACAGCTCATTCAAACCTTGCAGTGTAATTTAGTTTCAATTCCTAAATAGAGCAAGTTTTTTTTTTTAATAAAACTTCATCTTCAACCTTCACCCAGGTCAACTTGATCACTTTGACCTTAATGAGATATCCAGGTCAGATCTTTCTATTAGATGACTAATCCAGCGTTCTTTTTATCAAAATTCTCAAAATTCAATTTCCGAGTGATTCATGATCTTAATTTTAATTAAAAAAATTATTTTAAATAAAAAGTTAATTAATGAAGGAAATAAATATCCACGATAAATTAGATTTATTTTCTTCATTGTTTTTCAAGTTTAATTTTACAAAATCACTCAAAAATAAATATTGAAACACTTTATAATTCCCATATGTATCAAAAACAATCAATATAAAAAACCCAAAATTTCAATTCTCGTGAAACAACAGAGCAAAACAGAGTTGTTTTCAAACCGCTCTGATACCAAATTTTAGAGTCTCAATTCAATCCAGAAACATTCATAAAACCATATGAACTCATAATTTAAATGCAACGGAAACAAAATTGGATTGAAAACATACCTCCTGCCATTGATCAAATTTCAACACTTACATGGGAATTCTTTTAGGATTTTATGTTTGATGCTTTTACTGATTTCTCACAATTATTTACTGCGTATTGATGGTGTATCCGAATTATTATGCAGTTAATAGTGAGAGGACCCGATACTTTATTAAGGTTCTTCCATCAAAAACCTCGTTCGGTTTCGAAACCAACGTACGGTTCCGACGAAACCGAACCGTCACCATAGTTTACTAACGTTGCACCACTCTAATTTACACAATCGACCCGCAAGTATCAAGATCAAATAACAATCAAATATCTTCTCTCGTTCTCTAACCCCTCCTCCCCCTCTAATTCCCATTGTATCTACACTTCAACTTTATTAAGACATCTATTCAAAAGGTCATAATTAATAATAAAAATACATACATATAAATAAATAAGATAAAAAAAACTCATAATGATTTGATCGTACTTTTAATAAAACTATCATTCTTCATTTGTTATTTGCTTTTTTAGTTCTGTTTTTAGTTTTTTGAGTTTTAATGAAATATCTCACTTTCTATAAAAATAAAAAAACCAGCAAGTACATTATAGATAGACATTTGGATGAGTTTCTTTCTTTTTTTAGAAAAAAACATTTGGATGATTTTGCTTCCCTTTCCATTGCTCTGATGTTACCTAGGGATATATATATGGCATGTTAAGTTAAAACAGAATTGGTTGTTAGTTAATGTTTAAGATATTTGTCAAGTGATGTAATTAGGCTGTATATAGCATGACTCCTGCATAGCAAATGATCATTCTGAATTTTCAGTTTATACATTCATTCTTGAATTGCTTTCTTGCTTTGGCATATATATATATATATACATAGTGGATCCTCATTCGCAATCTTGTTACAAAATTCAAAAATGCAAGAGGGTACACAGCATTTCAAGATCCTTCCTAGTTCCTACAGTTTTAGGAATCACACCATTAATTGGTTGCAAGCTTGCCATTTTGCAATCTAACTTTTAATAATATTATAATAATATATATATATATATATACACACGTAATAGGAAAAAAAGGAAAAAGAAAAAAAGAAAAGAAAAAAAGAAACTTCCAATAATATATGAGCTTTTTTCCTTATCAATGATAACAAGAAACAAATAAACAATATCAAATAAATAGCATGAAACAAATAAACAATATACTATTTATAGAAAAACAAACACCTTATTTCTCAAGTCGTTCCTCAAAACCAGAGCCAACAAAAGTTCCATTAATCTGTCTTGATAATATTCAAGAGACCTCCTCCGCAAATATGATATCAAATATGAATTCAACTGCACAGATAATGTGGGGGAAAAAGAATTCCAAAAACCGTGAGCCCTCTTTTGCAAGCAAGTAAACAATAAATCACCAATAAAGCAAAAACTGTATAGAATGTTGCTTTTCCAATGTTGGAATTAAAATTAAAAATATTAATGTAATTTCTTTATTAGGATTTTGTTTCATTAGGGTTTAATTGACACACCTCGTTATAAATACCCATCATCCATATTGAAATCCTAACAACTATTTTCTGCTTTCTCATATTTCCCTCTAGCTATTTTGATCATTTACCAGTGTGAAGGTCTCCAATAAAAATCTTGCAACAAACTTTTTTAGATCAAATGTACTTCAAAGCTATGATTTGAACATGCTAAAGGGAGTCTTAAGACTAATTCTTTTAGGATACCAAGAGTCGTAGATAATGGATACATATCTGGGTGTTGAATACGTCAATTTTTCTAATTTTTTTGTAAATTTACACTGAATTGGAGTGTCCAAGTACCCACACCTATATCCATGTCATGTTGCTTAAGACACAATATTTCGCAAAATATAAAAAAAGTAATATAGGTTTTACCTACTAGACCACTAAGAAAAGCACCAGGGACAGTAACAAGTTGATAATTTAATATCATGGAAAAATGATTCTGCATTTTTTTGCTTATTAAATATCATAATCAAACTTTTAACACTTCAAAATAACCTTGAAATATGGAATCAGAAGTCTACCAATGTTCTAAATAATTCAAACAAGCTTGCATATGAACTTGATAAATTTCTTGCTTATTTCTATTAGCTTCCCAATCATATCTACTCACCTTCTTCTTTGGGGATGTTAGGCTGGTCTATCAATAGTACCTGGAGATCCCTCAAGTCATTGAAACTGCAAAATAGAAAGTTCAATATACAGTCATGAACTTAATAAGGCATAGCACATAGAAACGACAAAAAGTATGAGCTATTGATGAAAAAAGACAAAAAAATAGTCCTTCTGGCACATATTACCAGTATAACATGGATTAATCGTTCTATATACTACTATATACTACTAAAACTATAGATTCAATTTCAATTTACTATTTTTGGTTTTAATTGTTTCAATTTGATACTTTTTCTTTCATTTTGTTTAAATAAAATTTTCCGCCTATAAATTCTAATAAAATTGATTGGATTGAGTAAATTTCAGACCTGTTGATCACACGACCAAAATATGATCATTTTTTAAGGTTATTTTCGTGTAAACAATATTTTCATTAATAGAGAGACAAATATAATTAAATTTAATAAAGTATAATAAAAGTTAGCTCACATGTATACGTGAGTTCAATCCCACTGCTTGGACTGTTAATACCCTAAATATAATCACATCAGACACATGCTAAACACATGATCAAAAATCTACAATTTAATCTAATTCCAGTCAATTTTGCCAGAATTTGTTGTCGAAAAGTTAATTGAAACAAATAAAACTAAAGTCTAAAAGTAGTGAACAATTGGATCCAGAGTTTTAGTAATATATAGAACGTTTACCTGTATTAAATGATATTAACCTCTCGAGGAAACTAACTTATTGACAATAAAAATATATATATAGGCTCGATGCTTACCTGGGTTTCAAGACTAGCGCTGAAAGTGCAGAAACCACCGATGATTTAAGAAGGTACCTGGCATACGAAAGAGAGTGACCCACTGAGAAACAATAACAAATGAGCAGTGGGTATCAACTTTGGTGCGGAGAAAGACAAAAGAATAAAATACAAAGACCTTAATGGCATGATTATGCTAACATGTTTCTATAAATTGGTAACAAATTTATAAACTGCAGAGGGGAAAGCTTAAAAAAAATTTGATGCTTCTATCAAAACATTATAACGCCATAGAATAGTTACACACTCTGCTTGGTGCATCTCGTGAAGAAGCATAAGTCCATCCAAGCAATCTGCAAGACTGGGTTTTACACCAACTCGTTGCTGCAGTTGTTTCAAAGATGGCTGACTTGAGCCACCTTTTATCATCTGCTTACCATCACGATGAATCTTTGCAATAGACAATACAATACTATGAAACTCTTCCCTGAGATTGGTAACGAAAATCCATGAGGAAGAGAAAAAAGAAAGAGAGGATAACAGAAAAAGGCACTCAGGTTTCTACTTGAAGTTGACAATAAAAGTACTACAACTAGTATTTACAAATAGAACAAAAATCGAAACAAAGACTAATTCTTTCTATTATCCTACAATGGTATATAAGTATAAGAGAGAAACAAAGACTAATTCTTCTGCAATTTCGAAGTCAAAATGACTTAACTTTCAAGTACCACATCCAAAGAACAAAAATCGAAACAAATAGACAAAAGCTTACAGAGTACTTTTCATTGAAAGAAAAATTTCCTGTAATGAACACATCTGCTTCGTCAACACTGCATCTCTGATGTTACCAACACTATTCAACCTACCATAATTAGTAGAATTTTGAAGCACCTGATCACAGCCACCATAATTTAATATAAGAATTTAAGAAATATGGGACCACTTTGATATGAATATTTACCAAAATAAATGCTATATCAAAGTAGAAACCTGCAACCTCTCAATGATGGAAGAGGCATTTCTAAACTGTGAAATTAAACGAGTCTGAAGCTCGGTCCAGCGTTCCATCTCATCACGAAACTTCCTGAACCTTTGCTGATATTTCTTTATCATTGCCTCCATCAGCACTTTCCAAACGTACCAATTGAAGCTCTAGACAACTCAAGTAAGAATGGGGCTGGGGTTGTTGGCCAAAAACCAGCTAGAACGCTCAAGTCGTCAAGCTTCAGTCTCCTACGATAGTGGTTTTCTTTACTCCCTTAGAAGTTAAATCCTGTACTGCTCTTTTGACCATGTAAATTATCTTCAAAGTTTATCTTTACCTGTCTTAGAATATTAGATATTAAATAAAACAAGTACCTTAATTCAAGGAATAAAACAAGGACCTTAATTCAAGGAATAAAACAAGAAACTTAATTCAAGGAGTAAAACAATGAATCATTAATTCAAGGAGTAAATCAAGGAATGCTTAATTTAAAGAGTAATTAAAGGAGTAAAATTTCATTATAAATAGCTATACAATTGTAATGAAAATATGAAGAAAATAATACAAACTAGAGAACTCTTTTATATAGAGTTATTTCTTGTTTTTTCCATATGGTATCAAAACAAGAAAATTAACTTGCTTCTGCTTTATTATTATCTTAACATCTTCAATATTTGAAATGACTGAAAACAAACCGCTAGGATCAGAAGCTGAAAGTTCATCGGTACTTTTCTTCATGAATATGCATGAGGTGGATGTCAACCCAAATCAAAGATTAAGCTCAATCTTGTTGAATGAGTTTAATCACTTGCCTTGGCCAAGAACAGTGTCTCTGGCTCTAGGTGAAAGGTCCTAGTTCGGGTTCATAAATGGAAGCATCGAAGTACTTGATGTTTTCTCACCAACCTATGAATCTTGGCTTAGTAAGGATCAACTGGTTATGTCATGGCTCCTAAATTTCATGGAACGTAAATTAGCTGAAATATTCAGTTACTCTGAATCTGCATACCAACTATGGGAGACGGTCAAGGAAATGTATGGCAGTCAAAACAATGCTGCACGGGGTTTTCAATTAAAGAAGGACATCTCAGATCTGCAACAAGATGAAAAACCTTTTGTACAACTCTTAGGAAGCATGAAAAGCATGTGGAATGAGTTGGAAATATATCGTCCTCATACAACCGATGTAGCTCTGTTACGAAAGAGAGCGGAAGAAGATAAGATATTTCAACTTCTATCCAGTCTCGATTCAACATATGAAGATATATGATGCCATATACTCATGAATACTAAACTTCCTTCCTTCACCAATGTATATGCGACAAATCAACGTGAAGAAGTAAGGAAGAAAGTCATGAACAAGGGTACAATGGCTAGTGCACCTGAGGTAAGAGCCTATCTAACCAATGAGAGAAAGTACAAAGGGAAGCATCCAAACATGAAGTGTCAACATTGCAATTATACGAACCATGTTAAGGACACATGTTAGATTTTACATCCAAAATTAAAACCTGATTTTATAAAGAATAAGGGTTTATAAAAAGTGAATCATATTGCACACCGTGCAAATCATGCTTTTGCCTATACCTCTAATGTGTTTGATCCATTCAAAAACTTCACAACGAATCCGGCTGAACTCATGAATGAGTTTATGTTGTATCTTCAAAGCAAGACAGGAGAAGCTAGAATTGACTGTGTGGATAGTATAGAAGAAGGAAACTCGACAGCATTGCTAAGCAAGTTTGCGGGTTTCTTGGCAGATACAAAACTCATACCACAAAAGGACATGCAAGGTATCATAAAAGCCTTTAAAATTGCTCTTAAAATAAATATGTTACATGATTTTTGGGTTGTAAATTCAGGTGCCACAGATCATATGACAAACCATGTGTCAAAGTCTCATAAGTTTAAAAAATTAGCAAATCCTTCTCAAGTTTCAATTGCAAATGGTGAGAATGTAAATGTTTTAGGAAAGGAAAAAATAAAATTAATATCAGATGAAATCGAATCGACAGTTTTATATGTACCTTCCTTTCCCTTCCAACTTCTGTCTGTAGAAAAAATCACAAATACCTTGAATTGCTTAGTTATTTTTTTTCCTCACAATGTCATTTTTCAGGATTGTGCCTCAAAAAAGACGATTGGTGAAGGGTTTTACTTAGATGATCTCTATTACATATCCAAGAGCAATCTCAGAGGGTTTCAAGCCAAGTTTAACCCTATCCAAGATAATCAATTGTGGCATCAACGTTTAGCTCACCCTTCTCCACCAATTTTGTCAACTTTATTTTCAAACTTAGGAAATGATGCAATTGCTTGTGAAACTTGCCACTTGTCTAAGGCCACTAGATTGCCTTTTAATTCTTCCTTGTCTAGGGCTAGTAAGTGTTTTGAACTAGTTCATTCAGATGTATGTGGACCAACTAATGAATCTTTTGATGGTTATAAGTATTTTGTGATTTTTGTTGATGATTTCTCTCAAGTCACATGGTTATATCTTTTAAAGTTTAAGAATTAAGTTATGGAAGTATTTAAGGACTTTCATAACCTTGTTAAAAATCACTTCTCTTCTAAAATTCAAACCTTAAGGTCTGACAATGACACCAAATACATGTCCCATATCATGAAACAATATTTGAGCATTCATGGCATTATGCATCAAACAAGTTGTGTTGGCACACCTCAACAAAATGGTGTAGCTAAACACAAAAACCGAGACTTACTTGAAAAAACTAGAGCATTAATGCTACAAATGAATGTACCAAAGAGATTCTGGTCCCAAGGGGTTATGGCAACTGCTTACATCATCAATAGATTACCCAGTCGAGTCTTGGATTTCAAGTCTCCCCTAGAGGTCATGAAATGAAGGAAAATTAACCTCTCACACCTTAGAGTCTTTGGCTGCATCTGTTTTGTACATATTCAATCTCATCATCAAGATAAATTGGATCCTAAAGCTGTTAAATGTATTTTTCTTGGTTATTCAACTACGCAAAAGGGATATAAGTGTTATGATCCCTAACTTAGGAGATTAATTGTGTCTAAAGATGTTCGATTTTATGAAACTAACCATTTTTTCAGCAAGTCACATGAAATCACAAGTCAAGGGGATGGCATCTTGGATGTGTTTCCATTACCAAGAATCGAACTTGAGGCTTCATAATAACAAGATCCCAATCATGTCAACATTGATGCATCTCTCACTGAAAGTAACAATGAAGGATCTCGTCTTAATGGTACACTGCATGAAGATGGTGATAATCAAGACGATCCTCACAATATGGTATAAGATGTGAACGAGTGTGAGATAACTCCTCCTGCTCCACGACGTAATCCAATGTGTGTTAGGCAACCTCCCACAAGACTTCAAGACTTTGTCACCTACAAACCCACACATCCCATCTCAAATTATGTGTCATATAAGAGAGTGACACCAGCCCATGCCGCATTCCTCAGCATTATATCGAGTTACAGTGAGCCTCAAAACTTTCATGCGGCCAACAGCCAAGAGGTGTGGAAGGAAGCCATGCAAGAAGAACTTAAAGCCCTAGATCAACACAACACATGGAGCATCACCAAACTTCCAAAAGGCAAGAAAGTCGTGGGTTGCAAATGGATCTATAAGCTCAAATTCAAGTAAGATGGATCAATTGAGAGGTATAAAGCAAGATTGGTGGCTCGGGGATTCACTCAAACATTCGAGGTGGATTACAAAGAAACATTTGCACATGTTGCAAAAATGAATACAATAAGAGTGCTACTGTCCGTGGCTGTAAACAAGGGATGGTCCATATACCAAATGGATGTGAAGAATGCATTCTTGCATGGTGATCTCAAAGAAGAAGTCTATATGAAATTGTCACCCGGGCATCCTCAAAGCAATGAATTAGATTTAGTGTGCAAATTGCACAAATCCATTTATGGTTTGAAATAGTCCCCACGAGCTTGGTATGCCAAGCTAAGCTCAGTTCTCACTAATGTTGGTTTCAAAAGCAGCAATGTCGATTCCTCACTATTTGTTCGCACAGGAGCTATGGGCAAATTGGTTGTGCTGATTTATGTAGATGATCTGATAATTACAGGTGATAATGCTGCCGAGATTTTCAACCCCAAACAGTCCCTCAGACAAAGGTTTGCAATTAAAGACCTTGGGATATTGAAGTACTTTCTTGGTATAGAAATGACAACCTCGCACAAGGGACTCTTTCTTAACCAAAGAAAATATGTCCAAGATTTGCTCAAGAAAGCTAACATGAGCGATGCTAAACCAGCCATTACCCCTCTTGACAACAAGTTCAAACCTAACTTGAAGGGCACGCCACTCATGGATATAAGTTATTACTGGTTGGTAAGTTGATCTACTTAACAATCACCAGACCTGACATCACATATTCTGTAAATATTGTGAGCCAATTCATGCACTCCCCAACACTTGAGCATTTGACCCTTGTTAAAAGGATCTTACGCTACTTAAAAGGATCAGTGGGTCGTGGTATCATCATGAAGAAGAATGATAACACACAAATCATGGGGTATTGTGATGCTGATTGGGCAGGGAATGCAATCGATCGCAAGTCCACCACTTACTACTGTACATTTGTCGGTGGAAACTTGGTCACATGGAAGAGTAAGAAGCAAACTGTCATCGCCAGATCAAGTGTCGAAGCTGAGTATCGTGCAATGGCTTCAACTGCGTGTGAGTTGATATGGCTTAAAGGTCTTTTGTGTGATACGGCTTAAAGGTCTTCTGTGTGATTTAGGCGTTCCTACAACTCTTCCTATGTCCTTATTTTGTGACAATCAGGCAGCCATGCATATAGCATCAAGCCCAGTGTTTCACGAGAGGACGAAACACATTGAAGTTGATTGTAATTACGTTTGTGAACAAGTTCAATCACCGGTGATTCAAACACATTATACAAGAAGCTTCGACCAACTGGCTGACATCTTCACCAAGCCCTTGGCTTCTCATCAGTTTCTACGACTTTTGTCCAAGCTTGGATCCATAAACCTTATGGATCCAGCTTGAGAGGGAGTATTAGATATTAGTCCTTAATTCAAGGAATAAAATAAGGAGCTTAATTCAAAGAATAAAACAAGGAGCTTAATTCAAGGAATAAAACAATGAGCTTAATTCAAAGAATAAAACAAGGAGCTTAATTCAAAGAATAAAACAATGAGCTTAATTCAAGGAGTAAAACAATGAATCCTTAATTCAAGGAGTAAATCAAGGAATGCTTAATTTAAAGAGTAAATCAAGGAATGCTTAATTTAAAGAGTAAGTAAAGAAGTAAAATTTTCTTATAAATAGCTATACAATTGTAATGAAAACATGAAAAAAATAATACAAACTAGATAGCTCTTTTGTATAGAGCTATTTCTTGTTTTTTTGACATAGAATAAAACAAAATAGGCCTAGCAATATAGAAAGAGAGCTGTAGGCCACAGTTTCAAATAAGACTGGAAAACATACGTGAGGAATGACATTAATAAAGCTTACAGACTGAAAATCTTATTTTCATATTTTGAGATTGTTCTATTCTTAAGTAGTTCACTTCACTATAGCTTAATATAAACTGTCAAATTTGGAGCCCATCAAATATCAAGAAAAACAACCAAATTAACGAAACACCATAGATTTTAAGGAATTAAAATAAACAAATTATAAGACAAGACGATTTTGTAAACAGTACAGACACAACGGAAAATTGAAGATAATGAAAGGCAGATTCCAAATATTTATACAACCCTAGAAAAGGGAAAAAAATCAGATCTTTAACGAAGAAAGGTTTACCGATATAGATAAAAGAGGAGAATATGTTGGCCGTCGGAAACGAACTATGATGTGGTGGTGCTGACGACGCCTTTTAGCTGGAGACTTGACGGCGACTGAGGTGTTTATGGCGGCTTATGTCATGTTTGGCGCAATACTTTGGCATAAAGCTAAAGCCTTGATGACGTAAAGAAATGATGAATTACTATTTTATTTTAATTTTTTGTTAATTTTTCGCATATTAGTTTTATTTTTTGTAACATTTTCTTATATTAACGAATTTTTCATAATTCTTCAATTACTTATTTTTTATATTTAATATTTAATTTTAAATCTAAAAAATATATATTAAATATATTAAATTTAAAAATAAAATAATTTTTTTTAACAAAATAATCTTAATTTAATTTAATTTTTAAATTTAAACTAAATATATTAAATATAAAAATTAAATTGATAAAAATTAATAATTAAAGTGTTAATATAAATTATGATTCTTATCATTTATAATCACTAATATGTTTTTTCTTACACTTGCATATTCATTATATCATCACGTATCATAATTATTTTTAAAATTAAAAAAATTTATTTATTTTTTATAAATAATAATTACATATATGACACAAAATAAGAAATTGTGTTTAATATTTTTTATATTTTTTAACGTAAGGATTATTTTCATTTTTTATTTTAAAATTTTGATAATATTTATTTAAAATTTATAAAAAATAATTATTATTTTTATTAAATTACATATATCACACAAAATATTATTTGATTTGAAAAATTTATGATTAAAATCACTATTTAGCAAATACATTTATAAAAGGCTTTATTTTTATCTAATCATGGGCTTTTAAAGAAATTTTGCCTAAGCATACTTGTATAAAAGGTTTATTTTTATACAAGAACGCACGTCTTTAACTTTTATTTATGTATTTATTATATAATAATTTTGGACACATACTTTACACATGTTTAGTATAGTATTTTTATTGGTTGAAAATTATTTTAATGTGCAACTATATAAGTAAAAATATATATAATTATATAATACTATAATTAGAAAAAATAAAACCCAAAACAAAATAGAGATAAAAGAACACTTTTTTTATTTTCTCTTTTTGTTAAAATATGCATTTTGTTAATTGTTGATCATGTTAAAAATATGTTAAATGAGAATTCTTTATGATTTACTAAAAAAAAATCCAAAAAACTTAATATAATAAATTCACGTAACAAAGAAAAACTTTATATAGAAAAAAATATTCAAATAAAATGAAAGTAAAATAAAATAATTTTTATAATTATTATTTAATATTTTTACATTCATGTATAAAAAAGGGTTTTATAATAATGAAAATGAAACTATACACAATATATATAATATTTATGATTTATTAAAAATAAAATATTAAAATAATTAAAATAATTATTTAATTTTTTTTTTAAATATAGAATTATATTAATTCAAATCATTAAATTAAAAATATATTAAATTATGCTGATAATCTTTAAAAATCATAAATATTACATAAACAAACTTTTTTTGAGTTTCTTTTTTTAGATCTTTGAGTTTTTCAACTTCTTGTATTTAAGAAGATGGTAAATCTTTAACATAACTTGACTTTTATATTTGAAGATATTCAAGATTAGAATTGTAATAATAACAAACCCAAAAACATCAAATACACATCTTAATCTTAAAAAAGAAAATAAACCCAAATAAATCAAAATATATTGAAAAATCAACCTAAAATGTAATTATAAGTGAAAAAGAAAACCACATTATATCATAATCTAAGTGTAATATGTTTATTTAATTAAAATTAACGACATAAAAATTATCTATAAGAGATAGCGCTTTTATAATAAGAAACTCTCTATCCAATAACAAGTAAAAAATTAAATTTTTAAAGATAATAAAATCATATATATATATATATATATATATATATATATATATATATATATATTGCTACATGGTATCCCTTTCTAATAGAGATGGATAACCCATTTAATTAATAATTCCTTCAATTTAATGAGACGTGTATTAAAGAATTAAATTATAAATTACTTCATTATTGTTACGTAGAATACACTTAACATAGATAATGGAAAAATGATGAAATAGAATTTCAAATAACTAAATAACATCCACAACTTCAAAACAAATATCACTTACGTGATTAATGGTTAAAAGCATCAATAATATTTTTGTTATTTTCTTTAATATATATTGTTTTATGTTTGAATTTAAGGAATAGTATATTGAAATACTAACATCTCAATTGTCACTATTGAAGTTAAAATAACATATTTAGTCCAAACAAAATACAATATTTCATAATGATCAAACTTACAAAAAATAATAGTGAAAATTCCATTATACCAGGTAGCATCAAAGTTAAATTTGACATCATCTAAAGGTAAGTAAAGTTAATTTGAGGAAATATCAATATAAATCTCATTGACACTCTCAGTAAGTATGGTGTATTATCCAATAAAATATGTTCAAAATTCCATAATCTATTAAGAAAGATCTTGAATGATTAATTAAATAGATAGAATCTAATCTCTAATCCACTTAACTTTTCCATCTTAATGATACATATAAAAGTAAAAAAGTTAACATGATGGACCAAAATGAAGGAAATGTTTTGGTGGATAGAGAAGAAAACAGATATACGTAAAATATCCAATTTTCTATGAAGTTTCAATTTAGATTCAAATATCAATGTTTCTACCAAGATTTAAAAATATCACATCTAATAAATAGATATTATTTAAATTTAATATATTTATGACAAAGAGGATAATTAAGATATAGGACATTTATGAATCTATTTAATCTTTTCCTTGTACACAATGGATTAGAAAATATTTTTTAAATAAATAATGTGATATTCATAAATCTTTACCTTTCATACATATGTCCAAAAACCACTTTGAAAAGACATATTACCCTTAGATACTAAAATGAAATAAACATCTTTGATAGAAAACTTTGCATAACCACTTCCAAATCACTCAATTTAATATTATCTATTCTCAAAAGGTGGTGTAAGTTTACAAATAAGATATGTAATATTGAGTTCAAATAATTGAAATATTAAAGGTTTATTTCAAACTAAAAAGATTGGCCTTTAACACAAATCACTACACTAAAGGATGAGAACTTTGAGTGTACTGAGTAGGTAAAGTTTGATATTATAAACCTTGAAAAGGATCTTTATAAATATTAATATCATAATCATTCCTTATTTTTAAACAAACACCTTCTTTTAAGACAACTCAGGCTCGGATAAAGCTTTTTCAAACTTAAACCTAAAGTTTTTGTTGATAATTTAAAATATCTCAAGCATCGCTCTATTAAAATCTTCAAACTTCATTATACCCAAACCACCATAAACCTTGGGTAAGTAAATCTTGTCCTGAGAAACGAAAACCAAGATGAGTCTTATTTACATTTTTAGTCCATCAAAATTTTCTTACATTATTATTAGCTCCAAGACAAATGTCATTTGGAAGACGAAAAATACTCATAGAATATATAGGGATATTTTGGAGGATAGATTTAATGAGACTTATTATACCCGCTTTAGATAACAATTTTGACTTCCAATTATCCAAACTCATTAGTTTAAATAAAACTCCTTGAAATTCTTGTTTCTTTTACTGACCAATAAGTAAATAATGATTATTGGATTGAATATTCAAATTTGTATAATATATTAAAAATGTGAAGTTTTAGTGAAGTATAAATATTCTTTGAAAAAAATAAAGTAGATTTTTGAAAGTTTATAATTTGTCCATAACATAAATAAAAATATCACAAATTTGTTGGAGATTAGGGGTTTCCAAAGTATTTGTCGTAAAAATATCACGATATCATCTACATAGAGAAAGTAAGAGATTCATGGAACATTTATTACAATTTTGACACCATGAATTAAAATAAAATGTTCAACTCTTGAAATCATTCGAGATAAACATTCTACAACAATTAGGAAAAGATAAGGAGATAGAGGGTCAACTTGTCGAAAACTTCGTTGCAATATAATATTGCCCAAAAGTGACCAATTGAGAAGAATAGAGAAATTCACAGTGAATATGAATTTTCAAATAAGTGAAACAAATCGTTCAAAAAATCTCGTAGATCTTAAAATGTATATTTTCACCTTATTGTAAGCTTTTTATAAATCCAACTAAATTCACATTAGTCCTCCTTTACTTGAACTTTTTTTAGAGATCGTAGAAGCAATTTCTTGGATAATTAAGGTATTTTCAGCAATCCAATAGCCTGGATAAAAGTCATTTAAAAAGGAAAAATGTGATTGTTTATGATCCTTCGTACTTGTTTTACCTTAATTTGATCAGTAATCTTACATAAAACATTGCAAGGATTTATTGGTTGAAAATGGTTAACTTCAATAGGATTTTAGATCTTTAGAATTAAAGAAATGAAAGTTGAATTCCAATTGGGTTTAAGGATAACAGTAATGAAAAAACTTTGAATTTCTTTAATTATCTCATTTCCTACTATATGTCAACATTGTTTATAAAAGAATGTTTAAAAGCCATATGAACTAGATACTTTAAGAGAATGCATATCCCATAATGTAGCCTTTATTTATATACTTATAAAAAATGAATTCTAATTGTGTGGTAGCATAAAAGGGAATAAAGTTGTTAACTCTTCGCATGGGTGGATAAGAAATGGTAAAACAATTTGTAAAGTGTTGTACAAAAATCATGAAAGAATTTTGTGTTTCAATCTCTATCAACATTCCACAATTCTTATGATTTTTGATACCAAAGAGAATCCTATCTTGAAAGTTGTTCATCTAATTCTATAATAGTAGCCTTTTCAAAATTAAATTGAGAGCCCAAACTACTCAGATCAACCATTCTCGTAGAGTTCATGAAATCAATTAGGAAGTTTTGATTATTAAAATATACTAATTGTCCACCCAACTTCTCTGAAGATTTAATAATATCATTGAAATCTTCAATCATTAGCCAAGGATCTTGAATACATTCAAATAAAGTACAAATTTTTTCCCAAATTTTATATTTTTATTTGTAAAAAAGTGAAATATAAGTAAAACGTACCAAGAAACTGTTCATTGCATCAAAAGAATCACAAATTTGTACCACCACAAAACTAGAGCCTGTATATTATAATTATAGCTCTATATCTAAATTCCAACAAAGGAAAAACCACCACATAAATCATTAGCAGGAATAAAGAAACTATTAGGATAATTTAAAACACGTCTAAGATTATTATAAGCATCTAAGTTTGTCTTAGTTTCCATTAACCAAATTAAAGATTTATTATGTTTCCAAACCAAGTAACGTAGTGTTCTCTTGTCACGAGTTCTAACAAAATCTCGGTCATTCTAGCTCAGAAAAATCATGGCACTTTGGGGGCACGTTCAAGGCCGTCTCCTTGCTTTGGGTCAAATTTTCAGTTACCAATCCAGGATTCACCAAATCATTAGCAGCGGGTATCATAACATTGTCAGCAGCATCTTTATCAAACACATCTAGTAATTCAGTCACACTTTTGACTGAAAGGAATTGATCATTGAGATAGATTAAAGATTCTGAGTCTGAGTCTGAGAGTACATATTTACTCTTTCCAGCATCTAACGTTTGTTTCTTTTTTAACAAATGAGTATTAACAGCTCCTTTCTTCTTATTCAACACCTGTTTTCCTTTATTGGTGTGGCCTGTAAAGTGTGGAACAATAGAAGCTAGTGAAGATGGGTTTGGAACAAACTGAATTGCAGGTGGAGATGGTTTTGGAACAAACTGATTTACAACATTAATACGTGTGGGTACATTTTGTTCAATAGGTAGAGATGGCTGAGGAAAGGAAGATTGTGTGTGTTGAAATCTATGATGGAGAATCTGGGAGTGAAAGGTGAAGAGCTCGAAAAAAAAACATCCTCAGCAAGGGATGAAACAATGAAAAAAGTTTTGTTATACACAGCACTAGCAATGTGGAGAAGCTGTGGACGTCTCAGTTTTTTGTTTTCAAAAACCAATGAGTTCAGACACTATCTTATAACATAAAATTGTCTTCAATGGAGTTACCACCAAAATTTGTCAACCATTCATGAATAAGTGTTAAAATCATTGATATCAGCAGAATGTGCCATTTGAACCACTAATTGTGCTTCTTGGTAGATTCTATCTACCTTTTGTGAAAAAGTTTATTTCTGAGACACAGAATAGGATTCATTGCTGGTATTGTGACTAGCGGTGTAAGGATAGATTGGCTTGGGCAATTTGAAAATGAGGGCAAATGGTGTATGCCTTATTTGAACAGGAGGAGGATTAGCAGGTAAGTTTACAGGTAACACTTGTGTAATCCAGTGATTAGTCGTAGTGGAAATGGTATCAAAGCCAGCTCTTATCCATTCCCCTTAGATTGGGATAGATATTGTAGGTGATAGCTAGAATTTTTCGCATCCAGCTAGAATGCATTCCTCGACACTATGATCCATAATGCCGTAAAGAGTGCAAAGTTTTTGGCATTCTTTCATATTTGAAACCAATCCAAAGCTTACTTTTGGAAGTAAAAGAACCTGCTAGACCTTTATGAGAGACTAAGCAGCCCATGGCTAAAGGTTTATGCACCTTAATCTCAACCCAAAATGTGAGATAATTTCTTGATATCAATAGCTCATCATCAACATCTTCCACCTGAATGAGTTGGCCAGCAAGACCAGCTACGGTAGCAGCATTAGACTTTTTCATTCCAACAAGGTGAATTCCACAGGCTCTGATCCAGAAAGCAGTAGTATTGAAATTAATTTCATGAATGATGAGTGAATGATCCTATTCTTTTAAAAGCAAAAGATCGTTATTTACTTGCCAAACACAGGTAAACCAGATTTTATATCTATCAGCTAGTATGGTGAAGGAGAATGAAGAGATATTTCTGTAATGATCCATGTGTGAGATTGTTGGGAAAAATGGATGGTTTTAAAGAGATAAATTTCACACACCCAGGATAATTTCCCAAATCAAAATAGAATAAAAATGACACCAAGATTTTAGCGTGGAAAAACCTTTCAAAATGAAAGTAACCATAGGACCACGTCTGTAAAACTTCACTATAATAAGATGGGATTCTGTAACCGCTTCAAGTGGATCTTCTACAAAAATATAACAAATATGTATCTTGATTTGTGGATAAAACTTCACAAATTGGCTCTCTTAATTTTTCTCTCTCAAAAATCTTTCAGAAACTCTCTCTCTCTTTGTTGATTTCTCCGCTTCTGATGTTATTTGAGATTGAAGCTAAGGCTTTATAAAGCCAAAAACTTCATCCTTCTCTCCGGATTATACGGAGAGATTTTTGACTTTTTTTTTCTTCTTTTCTTCTTTTCTTTCGGCGCCAAGGACTTTCCTTTCTTCTTTCCCTTTTTTTCTTTGTGGATGGCCCACATTAGTTGGACCAACAAATCTCACTCCACCTTATGTGGGACGTGGCTCTTCCATACTACCAATCTTTCTACCAGATAACAAGTTTTTCTCTAGTACAGCGGTCTTTGTCATCATATCTGCTTGCAGATTATCATTGGTATGAACCTTTTCAACTTTCGAGTAGTTTATGTTCCAACACATCACGAATCCAATGATACCTTACGTCGATGTGTTTGGACCTTGAGTGGAAGGTTGGGTTCTTGCTAAGATGAATTGCACTGTCATGATAAAGAAACATAATTTTCTTGGTTTTGATGCAATTCTTGTAGGAACTTTTTCATCCACAGGGATCTCCTTTACAACCAATTGATTGTAATGTACTACGCTTATGTGGTACTTAAAGCAATACACTTTTGTAATGTCGTGATTGTCGTGAAACATTTCCCCCTCGAATGTTATTAGGTACGGGATATAGATTTCCTCGTATCTACGTCACGACCATATAGAATCTATATATCCCTTGTCTGGTTTATTATTACCAAAGCGTAAAACAATGACGGAGGTTCTCCGAGATACCTTGCAGTATCCATTTGAGAGCTGCGATGTTCCTTTCCAGGATTTGATAGGAATCGGCTCTGCCAACATCATGTGCAATGTCTGGTCTAGTACATACCAGAAGCGTACATTAGCTAACCGCCGATGCATAAGACACCTTGCTCATCTCTCGATTTATCCTCCTTACTTGAGGGAAATTGACTCACATTAAGTTTGAAGTGGCTTGCAAGTGGACAACTAACAGTTTAGCTTTGCTCATGTTGAATCTTTCAAGAACTTTTTCAACATCTTGTTTTTGGGAAAGCGGATCTTTTGCTTTTGCACATTGCGAATTGTCGTCGTACCAAGTATGCTGGCTTGTAGGTCCTAGAATCCTTCATTGCAAAGGACTTGCTCGACTCCTTCTTTAACTTGTTAATCTTGTCAATATTTTGACCCACTTGATTAACATATCATCAACATAAAGCAAAAGAATAATAAAATCACCATCGAGAATTTCTTGATGAAAGGCGATGATCGTCGTTCTGTTGTATTCATTTTCTCCACGTGAATGAGTCGAACTTTTTGTACCACCTGCACTTGGTGCTTCTTCCGGACATACAAGCTTTTCTTTAGTCTCGCATACCAATGTTTCTTTGCTTTTGACTTGGAAACCTTGATTTCGCTCCATATAGATTTCTTCATCAAGATCACCATGTAAGAATGCGATCTTACATCAAGTTGTTCAACTTCCAGTTAAGACTAGGCGCGAACCAAGAAAAACTCGGATTAAGAGACATTTTAACCCTGGGTGAGAATATTTTTCATCGAAAGTCAACACCTTTCTTATGCTCGAATCCTTTCACAACCAATCTTGCTTTATAGCGTGGTTGCGAAACTGCCTTCTTCACTTTTGATTCTGTACATACCCACTTATTCTTGAGAGCTTTTTCTTCCCCTGTGGTAGTTTCATCAGGTCAAATGTGTGGTTCTCATGCGAGATTTCATTTCTTCTTGCATGGCTTTAAACCACTTTCAGTCTTATCTTGATCGGTGATAGCGGTCATAACTCTCTCGGTTCTCCCTTCAGGCATCACATACTCGTTAGGAGAATATATACGACTAGGTTGTCGTACTCGGGTAGATCTCCTTGTTTGTACTACGGTTGGACTTGTTGAGACTTGTTCAGTTCACGAACGCCAGTGGATTGACATCATCGGTATCTGGTGTGACTCCCGTCATCGATTTATTGGTGGAAGGCAGGTCCCGGTAACTAGAATTTCATCATTGTGGTTTCTGATTTCTCAAAGTCCTCGATTGTTTGGTCTTGAAGTAATATCACGTCTGCTTACGACAATCCTTTTGTTAATAGGATCCCAAAGTCGTAGCCAAATTCTTCGTAGGCGTATCCCGTAAAGATACATTTTTTTCGCTTTTCCATCCAACTTGGACCGCTACGTCTCTTGGGATGTGAGCAAATGCTATGACAAATACTTTCAAGTGTTTGTAAGAAATGTCTCTCCTAGTCAAAATCTTTTTTATCGTAGTTCAATGGGCCCGATGGAGAAAGGATGTTGGTCATCGGCTTCATGTCCTCATTGCCTCCCAAAGGAGTTTTGGCTTTTGCATTTGAGAGGATACATCCGACTCTTTCACGCAGATGGTTCTATTCATTCTCTGCACCGCGACATGTTGAGGTGTCTTTGTGAATGATTTTTCCGACCGATGCCAAAACTTCGTAGTACTCTTCGAATGGTCCACGATACTACCACCACATCGCACGTACAGGGGCGTGCGCTTTCTCTCCTTTTACATAAAGCCTTGAAAACTTCATGCACTTGATCTTTAGTTTTCAAAGCAAAAGTCCATACTTTTCTAGAATGGTCATCGATAAAGGTCACAAAATAGTGAGCACCTTAATGACTGACTTACAACTCATAGTACGGACATCTATTGTGTATTAAATCTAGAATATTTTGCTTTCTAGATGGTGCGAGACTACGAAATACAACTCTATGTTGTTTTCCCATATCTGATCAACACAAGTTTGCAAGGGTGTACCTTTCATTCTGTGAGACCTCGTTTTGGAAAGAATTGAGACCTTTTTCACTCGTGTGGTAAGAATTCGCATGCCATAGCTTGGTAGAAACTTCTTTCCTTGTGGCATTACTTCTCCTCTACACGGTTTGGCTTGTGATGTAGAGTGATGTATCTTTCTTGCCTTTAGCTATTACCGATTGCCTTTGGTGAGCTTCCACTTTCCTCCACCAAAATAATTATTGTATCCATCATCATCAAGCATCTGCAGGTAGAGATTAAATTGAGGCGGATATCGAGAACGCATGCCTCGCATCTTTCGAAGTAATCTACATCCAAGATTAGTCTCTAGATAAATATTTTCAATGCCCAGGCAATTTTTGATGCATCATCATTTCCCATCCTCGCACGTCAAAATCACCTTGAGTGTAGGTTGAGAAGAATTCCCGTCGTGAGGTGACATGATAGGAAGCGCTGATTCAACTACCCCAGTAGTGTCTTGGCATGCAAGATTGACATAATCGGCATCTCGAGAACGATGACAACTTCTTCGGCAGTTGTGGTGTCATTTGTTCGGGTTTACACTACGGTTACGGATTGTTCCACCTTTAACCTTCTCATTCTCGAATGAAGTGTCCGGCTTACCGCAATGATGACACTTACGTATCACTGATCTAGACTTCGATCGTCCTCTTTGTTGACTTTGGTTACGGGGATTTTTACTTTTACTTCTCCCGCCATTCTTGCTTGCCTTGTTTACGCGTGACAAGCGCTTGATGTCGAAGTATATCCTTCGTCTTTTTCGTCGAGACTCTTGGTTTAACATTAAATGCCTTTTACCATATCGTAGGTAAGCTTACCGTCAGAGGCGGGTTGCTAAGCGACACAACTAGAGTATCCCAACTTTTTTGGTAGAGCTTCAACATCAAGCAATGACTTGTAGCTGGTCTTCTCTGATTAAATCTTTAGAGTTGAGTTGATCTACAATGCCTTGAAACTCACTCGTATGTTCGATCTGTGCTTAGTCTTTATACTTCAAATTGACTAATCGTCGCATCAGTTGCTTTATTACGTGCGGTTGTCCTCGCAATACATTTTCTCCAACTTTTGCCAAAGAACATAAGCATCGTGTTCATTAGCAAAATTTTGAAAAAATGCTTTTGTCGATCCACTATCGATTTGGCGGTACACTTTCGGTTGACGGCCCGTTCAATGTCTGCATCGGTTACTTCTTTCTCCGCGGCATTATAATTGGCTTCCGTAGATCTTTAATGTATAAAAGATCCCTCGTCTTGACTTCCAAATTGTATAATTAAATGCGGTTAATTTTATCATATTACTGTGCTTTCCTCCATTTGAATCGTCACCAGGTTTCACCAAGAGCTTGATACTTTTGACAATGAATAGTACCGCCGAATAGTAGTGAATAGTACAATACGGTATATATGAATAATCTTTGTATATGTGTCTGATCTCTTATTAAAAATAACTTGGCTACGATACCACTTTGTTGGAAAAAAATGGATGGTTTTAAAGAGATAAATTTCGCTACCAGGATAATTTTAAATCAAAATAGAATAAAAATACACCAAGATTTTAGCGTGGAAAAAGCGGCACAAAACGAAAGTAACCAATGGGGCCGTGCCGAGCTTAAACTTCAGCTATAATAAGATGGGATTCTGGCCTTCAGCGTGGATCTCTCATATCTGACAAAATATGTATCTTCAATTTGTGGATAAAAGCTTCACAAATTATTTCTTTTAATTTTATACCGAAAATATTTGAAACTCTCTCTCTCTTTGTTGATTTCTCCGCTTCTGATGTTATTTGAGATTGAAGCTAAGGCTTTATAAAGCCAAAAACTTAATCCTTCTCTTCGGATTATACGAAAAGATTTTTGATTTTTTTTTTTCTTTCGACGCCAATAACTTTCCTTTATTCTTTCCCTTTTTTTTCTTTATGTATGGACCACCTTAATTGAACCAACAGAGATAAGTACATCACCTTGTAAGTTCCAAGACTTGTTAACAACATTAGCATCTTGAAATTTCTGTATCTGATGCTTGGAAAGTACATTACCAATAAGTTTCTGGAAAGCACCTTTCCAGAAACAATAGTATTAAAATTAATTTCATGAATGGTGAGTGAGTGATCCTATTATTTTTAAAACCAAAATGTGGTTGTTTACGTGACAAACACTGGTAAACCATATCTTATCTCTATCAGCTGGTATGGTGAAGGAGAATGAGAAGATATTTCTGTAACGATCCATGTGTGAGATAACTACATCACCTTGTAAGTTCCAAGCCTTGTTAATAGCATTAACAACCTGAAATTTCTGTATCTGATGCTTGGAAAGCACCTTATCAATGAGTTTGGTAGACCCAGAGTTTTAGGATCAATCCAAAAAGCATTCCTAGGGGAGTCAAAAAACAAGATCAAAAGGTAGTATAAACAGGGTATTAGGGAGTGGAAACGACAGAAAAGAAACCATCCAAAGTTGCATACAATAGGCAAAGGAAGCACAACCCCTCGATCGAAGAACTCAGCTTCGACAATAAAATCATATAGTACAGAGAAAACTTTAATAACTTGAACTTTTGACCCCCAAGGAAAAAACTTTAATTCAAGGAAACAAACTCTAATACAAAATGAAAGTAAAATAAAATACGAAATTAGTTTTCTTTTTAATTTTTCATTGTATTAAATAACAAATGTTCTAATCAAAATAAAAAATGAAAGTTTTAATACAATAAAGCAAAGCCGTTCTCAGTTTACTCTCACTTTTATGATCATATTTTTTTTTCTCTTTGTAAAATAAAAAAATATCAAACAAATTAGATGAATTCAAACCAAACAAAACAAAACCCAAATATCATTTTTATAAAAGCCATGGGACTAAAATACTTAAGTTAAAAATAATGGGATTAAAATAATTATTTTGCAAAAGCTATTGAACTCCTTATCCCTCGTCCTATTATTTTAGGTTAGTGAGTAAAATTTCAAAAACAAAGTAAAAACATTTAAATTTAGAGTATATATTATTTGTAGTTGTAAGCTCATTTATTTATTATTTTTTCTAAAGTATGTTATGCTTAAATATTTCCAATCTTATTTATCCATAGTTTAGTATTTCATTACTAATTTTTAAAAACCTATTGATTTCATTCTAAGTTTGAATTTACATCAATATAGATCAAGCGTATTTATGAAATTTGATACTATTTTAGATAAATTTTCTATTTGCATTATTCATATAAGCATATTAGCTTGACATAACACATATGAAGCATGTCTTCGAAAGAATTGGTTACACCCTTTGATGAATCCATGGTGGATTGATTAATATAAAGATATTTAGGTTGTATGTATTGGTTAACCTTTAAGGGTTTTCTAGTTTATTGAACATGCTTTAACGTGATACCACTTATAATTATGAATGTGTTATTTATATCATGTTTAGAGGATAATTTTAAGATGTTTAGTTTGTGTATTTTGCTAGGAACAAGTAAAGTATAAAGTTTGTGGTGTGATAACTATATAAAAGTAGTAATTGTATATTTTCATTCTTAATATTTATTAGTTTAATTAAATAAATATTATTTTTGGGATTTAAATGTTAAAATATGGCTAGAGAAAAATGAGAAGAAAATATAATTTATTGAAATTTTAATGATTTGTTTGGTACAAGTGATCATTTTGAAAGGTGGCCGGATGTATTTAGAATGAAAATGATTAATCCCTATTCGATTTTGAATCGATATGATAATATTGTCATAATATAAAGCATTTTTTTATCTATTTTTACAAATTAGCAAAAATTTATCTAAAAAATCATAGTTTCATTATCATAAATATCAAAATTCATTTACAATATAATTCAATAAAATAAAAATAAGATTAAATCTTACAATATATTCGACATCCACCATTGACAAAGTTTTGGCTACTATTATTGGTGACCCACCAGAGTTCCGACAACCATCATCAGTGACTCATCAAATATAACTAGTTATATTTACATGTATATTTGTATATAACTAGTTTCATCTATTGTAATTTTGATAACCCAATAGATGTAACCTGTTATATCCACATGTTTCTTTATATGTAAAATGTTACATCTATTGCTACCTTTATATGGAACATGTTACATTCACTTATACGTTTGTATGTAACATGTTACATCTATTGCTACCTTTATATGGAACATGTTACATTCACTTATACGTTTGTATGTAACATGTTACATTTACTTATACGTTTGTATGTAACATGTTACACTCATCCTTAACAGGGATTTTATCGGTGCTTATTGGAGCACTAGTGGGGCCACTAGTGTTGGCTATCTGAGCTCGAATAGAGACGTTAGAACTCTAGTGGGGTCAACAATTGAGAACCGATAAGGTTGCCAACGGTGGTTGTTGGAGATATGGTTGGGTGTGATTTTAATCTCATTTTATTGGAGTTATAAAAGAAATATCTTTTGGTTTTTAATTAGGTAATTTGCTATAAAATTATGAGTTTTGAGATAAGTTGTTGTTAGTTAAGGAAAATTAATCAATTTATCAAAAAAGAACCTACTTAGACCAAGAACTACATTTGATCCCTATTCTCTATGTGAAAATTGAACATTGGTGGATATCTACTAAAGACACACAATATGCACTTAGCAAAAGGAGAAAATAGCACCATTTTGTAAATCTTTTAGCCAACCGCTCGCATGTACGATATTGTTTGGCACTTATGCTAGCCAAACGACATGTCGTTTTTCAAAAACAATCAGCATCCTATCTATATGTATGACATGTCATTTTTCGTGAAGCCAATGCGTTCTTTTAGTTATGTGACATCGTTTTGTCCATTTTCCCTCATTTCCATTACAACCCTTTAATATGTTGTCGAATTAATAGCCTATATTTAACGTGAGGCTAAACATTAGGGTTTTAATACATTTTGAGTGAATGCTTTGGATATTAATTTTTACAAATTTTCAAGAAAGAATTTGGAGGCGAAGGGTATAATTATCTCAATAACTAAAAGATAACCCTAAAATAATAATTATCTACTATATTTTATATCATTCTTTCCAAGTAACAAAAACTCAATTTTTGATGGGTCGTAGAACCATAAATTAATAATTAAAATTCAAATTTGATGGCACCCTACACTTATTGATGATGAGATGACTTACATAAATAATTAGTAAAACAAACATCAAAGTATAAGAGCTTGATCTAAGAGGTGTCTGAAATTCATAAACTTGAAATAAGTAGGGACGAAGTGAGAGGTGTCTGAAATTCATAAACTTGAAATAAGTAGGGACAAAGTGAGATTAGAGTTTAAGGTTTTGATAAATATTTTTCCTTTGTTGTATTTATAGATATGTCTCTTTATTTTACAAAATATATAACAATACTCCTCTCAAATTTATTATTTGAATATTATTTTTCTTTTCTTTTCTTTTGTTATACTACATATTCGATGTATTTTTCACTTTTACTTTACTATTATACATTTTTTACTAACTAAACTCTAGTAATCTAGTAGATTAATAAATATTTAACATATTATTATAAATTTTAGAAAAATTAAAACAAATAACACCTAAAATTTATATATAACAACAAAATATAATATCTCAATAATATTGAACGAGTTCAATTGGATAGAACTCAACACTGAATGAGTTTAAATTATCGTAGTTTAACTTAAATGGTATCCAATTGTACAATGTTCAATGTAAAATAATGGGTTATACTTTTTTTTAATAGTAGAAATTTATGAACCGGACATAAAGGGTGTTATTTTTGTGATTATAAGTTTTTAATGTATAGTTTTTTTATTTTTGATAAATTTTACTAATTTAATTTTTCTAGCTTTTTTTTAAATAATACATTTTATCTCACATATAATTTAATTACTATGTGTTACACCACATATAATCATATAAATGTTTATTATTATTTATACTATATAATATTAATCTTATCTATTTTTTTTTACATATTTGAATTTTTTATTCGTTTATTATAATTTATGTTATTTAATTTCTTTTATTTTTTTGTTCATTTACATAGATAGTAAGTTATGTTATTTAGTCTTATTACAACTTAATTTACGTAGTTTTGATTTTTTATTTTAATTGTATAAGAATACACATTTGACATATAACACTTGTGGTGTAATATTTAAAAACATTAAATTTGTAATTTTTTAGAAAATCAATCGTGACTTTTTTTTGTATTAATTTATAATAACTCGATTAGAAAATTCATAAACTTTACTATAATCATTCAAGTGGTACCAAAATTATTTATTTTTTACTATTGAACTTACGCATGATGCTCCTCTAAATATTATTTTTACCTATGTCCTTGGAAATCCTCTTTTAGATTCTGGGAACTTCATGCAACTTTCTTTTAGAGTAAATGTAACCCATTATATTCACATGTATCTTTATATATAACCAATTACATTTATCGTGGTTTCAAGAATCCGTCGGATGTAACATGTTACATCTATCTGTATCTTTGTATGTAACATGTTACATATACATCTACTTTTGTATGGAAGAGATGTAATATGTTATATTCACCTCTACATTTATATGTAACATGTTACATTCACCTCTAATAGAGTCTTTGTCGTTTGCTATCAGAGCAACAATGAGGTCGCTAGTGCTAGTTATTAGAGCTCCAATGGGGTTGTCAGAGCTCTAGTGAGGTCACTGATTGAGATCCGATAAGGTTGATAGTAGTGACTATCGGAGATATGGTAGGATGTGACTTTGATATCATTTTATTGAAGTTATGAAAATAGACTTTTGGTTTTTTATTAAGTAATTTGCTATAAAATCACGAGTATATGAATGAGTTGTTACTAGTTAAGAAAAAATAATCATTTTATAAAAAATGAAGCTATTTATACCAAAAACTACATTTGATCCTTATTCTCCATGTAAAAATTGACAATTGGTGGATATCTATAAAAGACAAACAAGATGTATTTAACAAAAGTAGAAAATGGTACTATTTTGCGCATTTTTTAACCAACTACTCACTTGTATGACATTGTTTAGCGCTTCTTCTAGCCAAACAACATGTCATTTTTCATAAACAACCAACACCACATATGTATGTATGACACATCATTTTTTATCCAGCCAATGCGTTCTTTTAATTATGCGACATTATTTTGTCCATTTTCCTATTCTTTCCATCACAACCCTTCATTTATTGTTGAATTAATGGCTTAGATTTAATCTAAGGCTAAAAATTAGGTTTTTAATGTATTTTGAGTGAGGAACTCTAACATAATATTTGAGATATTAGTTTTTACACATTTTTAAGAAAGAGTTTGGAGGTAAAAGGTCCGACTTTTTTAATATTTTGAAGGAATTTTGATGTAAAATAGATAGATAAATAGACAAAATGGGGGATTTTAGACAAACTAGGATTTAAAATTTGAAGAATATAAATTGTGGGAAGAATAAACGACTCAGAGAGAAATTAATATTTTAATTCATACTTTAAGAGAGAAATTAATATTTCAATTCATAAGAAATAAGTACAATACTGATAATATTTATAAAATTGAAATAACAAATTATATGACTATAAATTAATTAATAAAATCATAAATAATAATTTAAATAGTTAAAAGGTAAATATAAATATAATTAATAAATATAAATTTAATGATAAATAAATAATATAATATGAGATAATAATTACAATATAGATAACATTAAAATAACAATTATTTATTATATTTTATATCATTTTTTTTGAATAATCAAAACTAAATTAATAATTAAAATTTTAAATTTGATGGCATCCGACGTTTAAAGATTATTGATGATGTGATGACGCACAAATATTACTTGTAAAACAAACATCAAAGTATACGAGGTCTATCTAAGAGGTGTCTAAAATTCATAAACTTGAAATAAGAATCTTCTTTTAGATTCCAAAAACTTAAAGCAACTTTCTCCTGGAGTAATTATGTTTATAGACTCACTTACAATTTATAAACTCTTTCATAGCCCAATAAACTTCTGATGAGTGGATCCTATCTTCGTTTTGACACCTCTCCTTGATGCTAGAAGCTTTATACATTTCACAATTTTGACGATTGTCTTTAATCTTCGTTAAGTAGTTCTTCATAATGGTTAATTCCACTTGAAGCATATGTTTAGATTTATGCATCTTTTGAACCACATCTATAATAATTTGGAAATAGTCGTGTTCGATTTCATCTTGGATCAACTTAGAAGATTTTTGTGCTTGAAAAGAATGAAATTAATAATAAATTGGATCATGAACAAACACATAAGATCAATCATAAAATTGGGTTACCACAAAACTAGATTAATGACCAATAAAATTAAGAAAATGCGAATAATATATTTGAGAAGATCGATATCGATAGTTGTTGAAAAAAATGAGATTTTTTTATAAAACAAATGATACCTATATATGTCTTGTCTCACATTGTTATTTTACATCACTTAGGAGATGTATAAATAAAAAATGATTGGCTATTATTTGGGCCCCAAAGGATACCCACTTTTGTGGAAGGGGAGATGACTTAGACAAATGTGATACCACGCACGCGCGTCATTGTCCGATCGATCGTGCCGAGTCTGTGTCAGGTGTCATTTTATTTTTTGAAATTTTTTTATCAAAATACTTTTTCACTCAAAAAAATGACCGTTATTTTCCTTTACTTAGAAAATGATCATTATTTTTTTTTACTCAGAAAATGACCGTTATTTTTTATTTACTCATAAATATTCATTAAATAACCGTTATTCTTCTTTATTCAAAAAATAACCGTTATTTTTTTTACTCATAAAATAACCGTTACTTTTCCTTTCATAAAATGGTCGTTACTCTTTCCACCTAGACATGACCGTTATTGTCATAATGGTCACACGTTTTCTCAAATCTATAAATAGAGAGTCTCAGCTCTCAGTTTTTACATTAATTGCAAACATTTCTTACCTAAGAAAAAGCTCTCAGAAAGAAAAAGAAGAAGTTCCTAAATTATTTTGAGTTTTTCGAGCAACAAAATTTTATAGGTGTAGCATTCTGATCTTCATCAGTGCAGTAAAGTTCCGAGATATAAAACAAAGATTCTTGGCTATTTTATCCTAGAGTCAACAGGACTGTATTTGCTTGCATAAGTTTTGATAGAGCCATGAAATGTCTTAAAAAGAGCGACCTAGTCCGCGATTCAACCCAAACAGTTCATTTCAGATTATCGGTAATATTGTTCTTATATTATTTTCACGTAATTGTTCCAACAATAATTATAAGTACTAAGCTCACTATCAAGTCTATTAAACAAAGTCAAAGAAACATCAAAATTTCAAGTAATTGTACTTCAGGTATATCTGTTATAATCATAACACATAAGATTGTACTCATACATTTAATAACACATATTCATAAATATGAAATTATTTTTTGTGCTAAAATATTTATTTAAATTTTAATTAATTTATGAAATTATTAATTAAATATTTTTAAATGTGTTTTAATATTTTTAAGATATGCTTTAAGAAATGATTTTTTATAATATAATGGTTTTTTTAGGCTTTGAAAAATTTAAACTCAAAATAGTGAGAGAGAATAGAAACAGCAAGCTGGTGAAAAAAAAACTGCCAAAAAATTGTTAATGGCCTCTCTCTGTCTACGTATTCTGTTTTGCATTTGATTTGAATAAGTGACTTCCTAAGTTTGATCTAACTTCATCAATCATTCTTCTTTTTTGTATTAATGTAAGTAAGTTCATATATATTAATTTATAAGAAAACATATTAATTAATATAATCATAAATTGTTGATTTTTTTTTAAATATCATATATAATGTAAAATTATAATCAAGTCTTCAATTTCATAAAATATATTTATTAAAAAAAGATTTAAATTTTTTTTCTTTATTTTATAAATGAAGTAAATGGTATTTTTTTTAAATTCTATTGGCTCTTTCTTTTTGTGTATTTTAGGTAAAAGATTTATAAGCAGTCGTTTTTTGCAAAATATTTCCTTTTTTTTACGAGCCATAAACTTAACATGATGATTTTTATACTAATTGTGGGATAGCTCTCTCTACTCATTGCGGTAGCTTCACACATCATAGTAGGTAGTCCTATCAATGTTAGTTGCCTTCATATGGTAAAATTTTAATAAGCAAGAAATGAAATTCAATACAATTTTATAGTTAAGATTAATTGAAGTCCTAGAGTCTTTCAAGATAATTCATAAATTTCAAGCATAACATATATGTGTATTCGTAAGTGTGTGAATAAGTTTATGTCAACATCGATAATCACATGCATAAAAATATGTGTATGCATAAATCAAAATGAGTTAAGTCAATAAAAATAAGGTTATATGTATATAAGTGTTGAATAAGTCCAATATCTTGTTGGCCAGATAAGGATTTTATTTCTTTACCTTTTTTTAAAGTTTAACTAATAAATAAAATAAATACAATAAAGATTGCTCACTTAAGGTCATTTAAGCACTCTAACAAAAATATCTAGATGAAAGAATAAAAGATAATCATGTGACTGAGAAAAAACAATATTTCCTTACCTAAATTTTCTTGTATCTTGATTTCTCTATATCATTGGGTTGTGACTTAACTACCTTAGGTTTCATAAGCGTGTTCTTGAACTTAGTTGTACTTTTCTCATTCATCCCAAATAAAGATGCAGTATGCATAATAGGATGATGATAATGAGTCCTAGCATTAAAAGTAATATTAAAAGTACTAAATTTTACTTGTCTTTTTAAACCTAAGATTTCATGCTTCCTAGTAGAATTTTCGAATACATTATTATAAATCTCATTCATCATTGAATATGATATAACATGCATAGATGGATGATGTTTATGGGCCCTACTATTTGAAACATGGAAAGAATGATTAAGTTCAAAAACATTTCTCAAAAATCTACATGTTGGTCTTATATGACATTTCCTATCACAATAATGACAGACAGACATGAACTTAACAATTATTTTTTACCACAAGTGCAATAATTCTTTATGCATAAGTAGTAACAGTAGGAGTAGAGTTTAAATGTATTACAAATATGGTCTTTGATGTTGAAGGTGTGAAACTATCATCCTTAAAATCAAATCCATGTGTATCACCATGTGACTTATCAATAATAAAGATTTTATCTAAGTATTTAGCTCCAATGGTAAGTCTCTCAACTACTTTACATGATTCTTTTAGCTCTTGCACTTGTTTTTTATTATCTTCAACAAGCTTATTGTTTTCTTCTTTTAAACCTATAAGACTCAAATTCAAAGCATTATTTTGTTTTGCAAAATATTATTCGCTTCTTTTAATTTATTAGAAAAGTTTTCATGTACTTCAAGTTGTTCATTTAATTTTTCTATTTTTGTATTTAAACTATTATTCTCTTTTATAGCTCTAAGACATTTAGAAAATAATTCTTTAAAACTTTTAACATTATATTTAGAGAGAAAAGAATATTCAAGTTTTTCATCATTTGAGCTATAATCCTCAACAAAATGATTTATAATAAAAATCCATAAGACCAACACTAAGTGTATCTAGTGTTGGCTCTGATACTAATTGAAAAGTTTATAAAATAAAGAAAAAAATTTAGGTCCTCTTTGTTTGATAGACTTAATAGTGAGTTTAAAACAAATTTATATGTAAATATTTTGTCTATAAAAATAATCAATACTAATTTTATTGTTTATATTTTAAATATAAGTATTAGTGATTATAGCTCTTTCTTCTATGTAATATATTTTATGAATCTAATTTTATTATATCAATTTAATATTTTTTGAATATTTCTATTATTTATTTTAATTTATTTAATGTTATATTTAAATTGATTATTTAATTAAATAATTTATTAATTTCATGCAAAATTTTAAAAATTAATATAAAATTTTAGATTTACTTAATTAACATATATGTAATAAGGTAATAAATTTGCATGACAATATGTGTAATCAATTTTACTACATAATTTCATAAAAATGTGACGGTATAGTATATTACAAAAATTGATCATATTTCATATATTATATAGATTAATAATATATTATGTATTATTTATTATTTTTAAAGTTTAGTCTCCATCAATAATATTTTTCCCTTTATTAAGTATTGAATACGTGTGTTTTTGATTAAATATACCAACCATCACATATTATCATTCTTTATCTATTTTGATCCCTATAAAAATATTATATCTATTTTAATCTACATAATTTTATTTTTAATCTATTTTCATCTCTATACAAATATTATATTTATTTTAGTCCATATAATATTATTATGCATCAATTTTAGTTCATATAAAATTACTACATCTATTTTAATCTCTAAAATATTAAAATTATAGTTCAATAAATCAAAATATTAATTTTTCACTAAATCTAACATAATTTAACTATTTATATTTATTGTTTTGTATTTGAATTTGTACATACCTATAATATCATAAAATCATATTTATATTTTTTATTTTAATAATTTTATTTTTTAGATAAAATTTTCTTATAAAAATTTAAAAATAATAATAAAAATATTCATTGTTTAATATTTCAATAAGTTATTTAAAAAATAGTTTAAAAGTTTTACTTTTTTTTAAATTAATTTTATCTGCTTTCTAATAAAATTTACCATGATATATCATATTATAAGTTTATTGAGAAAGAGAAAATAATAATTTTTGAAATTTTATTTTAAATTTTTTGATTGAAATATTGAATAATTAGTTTTTGTAGAAAATAAAATGTGGTTGAACTTTTTTATTTGTTATTTTTTATTCTTAATGTTAAAAATTATAGTAAGAAAATAAGTTATAAAAATTTTAATTTTATTATATTTAATGAAAAATTGATTATATTGTAATTTAATATTTTAGTAATTAAAACGAATGTAATATTTATAAAATGTTAAAAAATAAATGTAAAATGATAATATGATGATTAAAATAATTGTAAAAAATTAATGAAAAGTAATAGTTTAAAGATTAAAATTAATATAATATTTATATAAGAATGAGAGTTAATGGAGAATAATAAAACGGGCATGGTTAGTACATTTAATCAATAATTTCTCGTCCCACGTAATAACTGACACGTGAGGGAGCTCAGTCATAGCTCATAAATGCGATGGCAGTTCGAAATTACTTCTGTGCCCCTAGGAGTTCCAGAAACAACGGAAACTACTCTGACGTAGTCGCAATGCCCAACTCGCTCTCGGCCTTCGCAATCGTAGAGTAGGAAGAATTCTGAATGAAAATCTCGACAATGGAAGAAGCTTCGAAGACAGAGAGCTCCGTAATTACAGAAGAAGAACAAAGAAATTTAGAGGACAATGGAAATCAAAATGGAATAGAAGACCAACATGTATTGCAGCTTTTGGATTCTGCGGATGACTATCTAACCCTGTTGGATTCAGTCTCTTCTACACTTCGTCAGGTAAGATCGTAGTCTTTGTTTTGCTTTTTTTTATTTATTATTATAAGTTTCTACCATAATTGACATTTGTTGATTTAAGCCAAGCCATAGCTTATATGCTATCTCCTTTTTTTTAGATCATTCTTCATAGGATTGATACGTCTTATAATTATTTGTATTATGCAATGAAGTGCGTGGAAAGCATGAAATTAGTTTTTATGTTTTTGATATAGCAATCACGGCAAACAAATTAATTTCAATTTAATGCTTTCCTGCTGGAAAATGGAATGGAGTTAGGATATTAGTCAGGTTATGTACATAGAGTATCTAGTAACTGTAAGCACATTATAGTATACTGCATATTAGCTCTAGTTTTTTTTTTTAATATACGCCAATATGATCCTGTCACTTGAAACCGAATACTTAGAAACAAGGGAGGGTGAGTCGCAGAAAATGTGGGATGCTTTTTCTGTATATTGCTTATACTTTATGGTTTTACATGTCTCTTATATAGGACAGACTACAAGTATAAAATCAATAATTTAAAAAATCAAATTAGAGACTTAACTAATATCTTATTTTATAGCATCTCGACTAATATTCTATTTACAGTTAACAAATCCCCTAATTTTACTACCTAAATCTTTTCCTTTTTAACACTTTCCCTCAAGCTGGTTTGAAGATATCTTCCATAGCCCGCTTGCCAATTAGTCTTTCAAATTGTTTTGTAGGAAGTCCCTTCGTAAGCACATCTGTAACTTGTTTGGTAGTAGGAATGTATGGCATACATATTAATCCATTTTCTAGCTTCTTCTTGATGAAGTATTTATCTACCTTCACATGCTTTGTTTTATCATGAAGCACTGGGTTGTGAGCGATCGAGATCGCAGCTTTATTATTGCAGTATACTCTTATAGGCAACGACTTAGATGTCTTCAACTCTTCTAATTGTTTCTTAATCCATAACACCTCATAGATACCATGGGTCATTGATTTAAACTCAGCCTTTGCACTGTTACTTACTACCACGTTCTGTATTTTACTTCGTTAAGCGACAAGGTTAACTCCTACAATTGTGCTGTATCTAGAAATTGATCGTCTATCAATAGCACTTTTAACCCAATCTGCATCAGTATATGCTTCAACTTGTAAATGTCCATGGTTTTTGAGCAGTAGATCTCTTCTAAGGGTTTTCTTTAAGTGTTTGAGAATTCTATAGACTGCATCAAAGTGTTCTTGTCCAGGTGTATGCATGAATTAGTTAACCATGCTGACTGTAAATGCTATATCTGGACGTGTACATGACAAGTAAATCAGTCTTCCAACAAGTCTCTGAACCCGCTCTCTATTCAAATTTTTTACAGTTTTAGATGATTGTAGCTTAATATTGGGCTCAATGGGTGTATTGGTTGGTTTACATGCTAACGTACCTGTCTTATCTAGTAAATCAAGAACATACTTATGTTGATTCAAAAATATACCTTTTTTGGATCTAGCAAACTCCATTCGAAGAAAGTATTTTAATGCACCCAAATCCTTGATTTCGAAGTTATGTTCAAGTCTCTTCTTTGCCTCTCCAATTCTTCATTATCATTTCCTATCAAAATTATATCATTCACATTGACAATTAAAATTGCAACCTTGCCTTCACTATTATGTTTGTAAAACATACTATGATCAGCTTGGCACTGACAATAGTCACGACTCTCCCAAATCTCTCAAACCAAGCTTTAGGGGACTATTTGAGGCTGTATAAGGAATTTTTTAGTCTGTAGATTTTGTTTGGTCCCAAGTTTCTCTCAAACCCAGGTGGTAGATTCATTAAAACCTTCTCCTCAAAAGTCTCCATTTAAAAAGGCATTTTTTACATCAAACTGATGTAATGCGCTTGGCTTAGCTAAAGATGACAATTTTCTGATTGAGTTTATTTTGGCTACATGAGCAAAAGTTTCCTGGTAATCAATACCATGGGTCTGGGTGCACTCTTTTGCTATAAATCATACTTTGTACTTTCTATACTACCATCAGTTTTAAATTTCACAATAAAAACTCACTTGCAGCCTACTTTTTTACCCCATTTAGGTAAATCAGCTATCTCCTAAGTACCATTCTAATAGCATTAATCTCCACCATAACTACTAATTTCCAATTCTAATTGGCTAGAGCTTTCTTAATTTTTCTTGGGATAAACAAGTGTGAGATTTTAGAGTGTATGGGAGTTTTTTATAATAAAGGTATTTGGCAATGGGATATTTGGGATTTCTAATGCGAGTTCAAGTTCTTTTCCTAATAGCTCTAGGAATATCAAGATCTGATGGTTCTTGGCTAGTAGGAGCAACAGGAATTGAAGATGAGTTAGGAATAGAACTATTCTGATACCTAGAGGTCCAGTTCTCGAAGATTAAGAATGATTGGTTCCATGATGGCTAGGTTGATTTTGACTCTTTTGATTAGGTCTTTTCCAATTATAAACCAGAGGCTCACTGTTGGATTCTTTTTTATCAGGTTGTTGTGATTCTCCCTTTGTTTTAGATATAACAATGTTCGCACTATATGACTAGGATTTCCATCATTGTTTCCATTTGGTTTTAACACATTGCTCCTGACTTTGATTTTCAGGAATAACAATAGGATGAGAAGGATGAGGTGAAATAGTTAAAATTATATTTGATAAAGGAGTAAGGGATAAATCCCAAAAATTTGCTTCCATTATTTTATTCTCCCCCTGAAGGGAATTTTTGGAGAAGTAGGGTTTATCTTCAAAGAAGGAGACATCCCTACTGGTATAAATTGTTTTAGTTTGGGATTATAGCACTTATAGCTCTTTTTATTAGTAGTATGCCTTATGAAATTACATTTTTCAGCTCAAGGTTTAAGTTTAGATCGAGTATTATTGAGTACATGAAAAGCAATGCAGCCAAAAATCTTTAGAGGTAAATTTGAATACATTTGCGATATGGGGATTTTTTTGGAAACATTGTAATGGTATACTATATTTTAAAATAGACATTCTATTAATCAAAAAGAGGCTGTTAAAACAGCTTCTCCCCAAAGATATTTTGGAACATTCATTGAAAACATTATAGCACAAGCCACTGCAAGTAAATGTTTATTTTTTCGTTCAGTAATTCCATTTTGTTGGGTGTATTCACACAAGTAGATTGATGATGTACACCTTTTTCCTTCAAAAAATTCGCAAACGTTCATTAAAATACTCGGTGCCATTATCAATTTGAAGAATGTTAATTTTTGTTTGGAATTGAGTTTCGACCATGTTGTAAAATTCTTTAAAAAAAATTTCAACCTTAGACTTTTCATTCATCAAATAAACCCAACCCAAACGAGTGTGATCATCTATGAAGATAATAATCCATTTTTTTAGAGATAGTAGTGACTCTTGAAGGTCTCAAACATCATTATGTACTACATAAAAGGGTTTTGAAGAAGTATAAGGTTTTGGCAAATAAGTAGTACCATGACTTTTTAAATAAGCAACAACTTTCACAACAGTACTAAATCTTTTGTTTACTTTAATTTTTCTTTTCCCTTTGAATTTTCTTAACAAAATAATTGGAAGGAGAGTGTATTTGAGCCTTGAGTTTATGTTTGACAGGGATGGCTAGAATTAACTAGTGCTCGACATTCTATGGGTACAATGCGTGTCAATGGTGCTTTGTTGGATATGAAATCCCACACTGCTGCTACAGTGTTGCAAGTGACAGAAGATGATAGTAAGTTATTTTCTCATTTTGTTTATATCAAAATTTATACAGTATATAGCAGCTGAGACGGTAGACAGGGTTCCTCTCAACCTATCAGTTCCTCCCCCATAAAACTAAATAAATAAAAAATAATACTGATAAATAATAATACTAAAATGAAACAAAGAAGGGCTGATATGATAAAATAAGGTGTATAGGACCTTTGGAAGATACAGTCTAACTCTATACATCAACGGATTCTGAGACATCTAAGTTTATGGCATTCCCAACTTAATGTCATTTACGCTGCTTCCCAAATTCTAGTTGCAGTCAATCGTTATTAGTTATTTTTATGGTCCTATACTAGTGTTCCAAGAATACTAATCAATTACGATATCTATAGTAGATCTGAAGGGATGCAATGCACAATTTACATTATGCAAATGGGAAAACACTGACACTGGAAAATACAGCTTTGGAGAAGAAAAAATCAGGGAAGACAAGTTGCACAAAAAACCCAACAGTCCACAGCTACGACATCGGAGTATATCCCATGTTTCAGGTACGGTTGTGCTCTCACGTGATAATCAGTTTGCTAAGGGAAAAAATCAATGTAATTTCCCACATGGACTGAAGTGATAATACAACTCTTTCGTTGCCTTCTCAAGCAATTGTGTTTTGTTTTGTTCTGACTGTGGTGCTGGTTTAACTTTTTTGTTATTAATGAAGAAACTCCAGAGAAAACTTTATCTCATGATGGAGCACTACTTGTTGATGATCAAGTAAGTAGCCGATCCTCTTGAGTTTATTGTATTTAATATATGGATAAAAAATTTGCATATTATCTTCTTTCCTTACCCTGACGGAAAATGCTTTATATCACAATTGAGACACAAACTCAATCTACTTGTAACCAAGTAATTGCCCACTATTTTAAGTGGGTCTCAATTTTCTTATTTTGTCTCTATTCATTAGAGCTTGTTCCAATCAAAACTTGACAAATGGATTGAGATTCAATCTCAATTGTGATGAATAACATTACTCTACTCTGACACATGTACTAGTTCCTTTTTCTTTCTTTGTTTCTTTCATTTTTCTTATCAATTACAGAATCATGGGCATCAAGTTATTAGTGATGAATTACTTGAATTTGCAATGTTTTGATGTTTTGATGACATTAAAGTACAAATGAAGTTACTCTATAAATATTGTTTACTGTTGTTTAAGGTTCAAAGAGAACGAGCCAAATCATTATCCGTATTTGGCACTTTAGTTTCCCCAAAGCTTCGAGATGCTCAACTTTCATTTGAAAGAGGTTATTGATTTCTCATCACCTTTATAATAATAATATCTCGCTTGTTCCCTCGTCATTTTATGGATTAATTTTACTTTACAGAAAGTCAAAATTCAAAAATGTGGGTTTATATGGAATATGTTAAAAGTCACATTATTTATAGTGGATGTTCTTTTATTCAGCACTGGAAAAGCTTGTAGAAATAGCAAATGCACGTGGAAGAATGATTTGTGCTTACAATCAAATAAGGAATTAGATGGCACGAAATGATGACCAAAACTTGTTTGTTTAAGGTATTAATAGTCATGTTCTCTGAGCATTCAACACTTCTTCCTCTTTATCCTACTTCATGTTAAACCAGAAAGTCATTTCTTGCCTTCCATTTGTATGCTTTGACCAGAAAGTGGGAGCTCAACATGGAGATTTGATGTGCTTGTAAGTTGGAACACCCCCTTCCTTGTAGATGCAGACTTGAATATTTTGAGTCAGGGTTCTTTTTTGTACTTAGGTCTGGATTTTCTTTATAAGCCCAATTTTGATGGCTTATATTCTACGCAGTATGTATGCATTGTATAACCTATTGACTAGAAGTGTTTTTTTTACTCTGGCAATTCACTCTTCTGAAATGTGGTAATTTCTACTCTGGCAATTCTTTTCCTTTACTCCTTTTAATAGAATCACAGAGTTTGCAAGTGACATGTTCATCTTAAGGGTTGTATTTTTGTGTGTTGAAATACAAAGACTGCTAGTGAATTGGTGTACGTACAATTTTGGTAATATTTTCTTTAGTTTGTTGCTGGAAAATTATCATTGATGTTCTTGATTTTTAACATATCTTTACATATACCCTTGGCTTTTATAAAAGGAGTTTTAATCTTTTTGACTTTTATAGTTAATATTACTAATGTCCTAAATGGTTTACAACGTTAATTTTTTATTATTATTTTTTCCTATGGTTTTGATACCAAATTGTGGTTAGTTATTTTACAATGCTAGTTATTTCCTGTATATTATTATTTAAACACAAACCTTTATGTTTCTTATTAAAACATTATTTTAACTTTATGTATATTTTCATATAGATTTGGGGTTAGTTGTTTTGTCTCTATTTTCTTATTTATTAGTAATTCAAGATTTTTATTTGATTTAAAATTATAATTATCATACTTAAATTTAACGAGTTTATTATGATCTTTCTTTTCGTTGTTCGTCTTTTTTTGTTGCATTTGATGTGTCTCAGCTTGTTCAAGCCTCAATATCCTTCTTGTAACAGGGAAGCTCTTGTATCTGTAGATGACATGGTGTCTAAATTAGATTTACTCGAGAATATAAAAAGAGTGATTGCACTTCATTTTATTCATAATATTAGTAATATTATAATTCTAAAAGCTAACTAAAATTCTGAAGAGATTCTTAATCGTTAATAGTTTTTAGATACATAGTTACTAGTTAAATAATTTTTAGAGTAGAGAGTTTGTTATTATTGAAGCTGTATTCAGCTAATAGTAAGAAGAGTTTTTTTATAGAACAAATAATACTTGTTTACAATAGTGAAAAATTAATGTTTTACTCATTCTTTAATAATTCACCTAATTTTTTGCTTTTGGTTTTTGAATTTAAACCTTTCATTTCCTTGGTATGATTTGCTTGACTAAAGATGTGGGATTTGCATATTTGTTTTTCTATCATTTTTTGCCTATAGTCTTTTTGATGACGTAGACGATGATGCACTTTCATCTTGATTTTTAATGCAATAAATGTATTTGTGATTTTTATTGATTTTCTTGGCATAAAAATAATACATCTTTCTTATTTCTTGATAAAATTTTAGATTATTACTATTAAAATTTATTTTAAACTTAATGATTTATCACCATATTCTTCAACGAGGGTCATATTGTTATGAGAAGTGATTAAAACTTTACTAGTCAAGTAATTTACCTTAACTTTAGAAGAATTACTAATTTTTTTAAGTTCATGATAAATTTGAGTTAACCTCTGTCTTATTAAAATATAAAGTTCATTTATATTGAATTCTTTTTGGGAAACATACTTGGTTTTGGAATTTCTCTATTAGTGTTAAAAATCCTTAATTTGATAAAATGGTAGAGACTAATACAAATTTTTTTATTCTGGTCTATAAATGAATTGAAAAATTGGATCTATTCCTTTAAGAATATTAGATTTATTACTTATAGGGAATTCTTTTTCAATGGTGTAAAATTTTATATCTTCGATATATTCTTGAATAGATTTTTTGGTTAAGTTATAGAGACTCGACCATTATAATTTACTTCAAAACTTGTGTTGGTCTTTTTCATATTCAATGACCAATGCATTCTTGGAGATATTTTCATGAATAGTATCAATGCTCTTATTATCTTTCTTAGGTCTTCAATCTACTTGGTGGTGATGATTGTTGTTGTAATGTTACAGAATAATTTTTAACTATATCTTCTAGAGTTAATAGTCTTGGTACTCTATAATTAGCATAATCTCATTTAGTTTATATCCTATTAATGAAAGTTCGGTGAATTATTCTATTAAATTCGATAATAGTTTTGATTGTTGTTTCAGGTCAATTGTTGTAAATTCTTGGTTTGGACCATTATAGACCACATAAGTTTTTTTATGGTATTTTTTCATGTTTTTTCAACATAATTGAGTTTTTCTTTTTTATTTTAAAAGCTATTATTCTCTTTTAAAGTGTTAAGTTCTTCTTTCTCATTTTGAATTCTTTCTTTAGAAGTTTTATCTTCTTTAAAATGACTCTCTAAGGTGGATTAAATAGACTTCTCTACGTATAAAACGTCTTTCCTTTATCTTGATCTTGAAATTAAGATGTTTTATTTTTACAAAAATAGTTAAAGTTGTTAATTCTCTTATAATGGCATCTGCTAAAGTATTATTATTTCTTAGAATCTAAATTGTAGTGGTTAAACTACTATTTTTATCTGATTAATCTTCATCGTTTATAATTACCTATAATATTAGTTCTTAAAAAAAACCTAAATTCTTGTTATCGGTTTTGAAAATGAATCTGAAACTTATTATATATATTGTAAATTTCTTAATAGTTTTTTTGATAGCTAAGTATTCTTTTTCATTACTGTGATAATTTAATTCTGGACCATGAAAAGATCCTAATGTATATCAACAAAGATATTCATATTTGTCATCTATTCTTACTTTTAAAACTGTTCCCTAATATCCATGTAAAACATGAGTTTTAATTATCATTTTATTATTTGGACTTAGATGGTATAAAGTTAGTAAATTTTTATCTGTGCGTTTATCTTCTCCATGTACAAATTATCTTGCTATGTCCATTTTCAAACATGATCTTCTTTTTTTAATTTTGTTTGTAAAGGCTTTCTCATTTCTACAAGTTCCTTGACCTATGTTTTAGCATATGTTAAACATTATAAGAATCTTTGTAATTGATTTTTGTCTTTTAATTCACTAAGAAATCCTTAAATGTTATTTAATATATGGAGTTATAGATTATGTTTTTCATCTTCAATTTCTAATCCTAAATATTTAATCTTTTGCTGAGCAATTGCTTTTTTCTTCTTAAAAAGCACAAAACCTTCTTCTCTGTATTCTTGTAGAATATTAATAACATCCAAATAATGTTTATTTGATACATGCTATGACTTTATTTTCTTAGATTTCATTAAGAAAATAATTTTGTTTCTCTTGTATATCTAATGAAATGTTCTCTAAATAAGGTTTTTGTTGATGCTTTATGTTTATCTCATCACCTTTTTCGCTTTTTATATTATTGCATATATGTTAGGTCATCATCTAGTGTTGTTAGAATTATTTTGTCTAAATATTGTGTAAAATATTGATATAAGTTTAAAAATTATATCCTATCAATAAATCAATTCCTATTTCTTGTTGATATATGATAAAAATATAAAAAATTTCTTCTCCTATCATTATATCTATATCTACTAAGACTTTATTAATATTTATTATAATATTGTTAGCAATTCTTATAATTAAATCTTTTGATAGTTGCTTTTAGAGTTACTATAAGAATACATATTTATTAGCTACACATATATTAGCTCATGTATCTACATATGCATGTAAACAGTAATTTGTGTATCTTTTAAATTTTAATCCTACCTTAATATAAGTAGTGTTTAAATTTATAATACTATGTAAATCATTTATCGTCTGATGAAGAATATTTATATTTTAAATCATTTATTTCTTTCTCAATATCTTCTAATACGAGTATTATCTATATTTGATTCATTTATTTGTTTTAATTTCATCTTAAAAGCTTATTCTAAGATTTTTTCTTTTTATGAAAATTAATTTTAAATTCTTTTTTATGTTAAGCATGTTAGGACATTCATTAGAATAATGTCTTTTTTTATTAAAGGTTCAACATCTGCATTTTATTTTTCTTGATGGATAATAATTTTTTTTTTGTAACTTATACATTTTTCTTCTTTAAAGAGTCCACAATCCAGTACACAATCAGGATAAGAAGATATAAACTCCTAAAGGACTTTACTCTAACTCACAAGATACAAAACAACAAATATTTATGTAGTCCACATAACAGAAGTATAAATAATATTATATTAGAAAAGTAGACAACTTATATCAGCAGCTATTATATATCAAAACAAAAAGCAAGTAAACAATAAATGTTTTATAGTTAGAGTTTATGTTTTAGTATGTATAAGTATACACACATAAAACTCAGATTATACTAGCTTAATAACTAATCATCTATAATAAGTGATATAACGAGATAAACCTTCATAAAGACCGTATATATGTGGTTATATCATCAGGTAGCTTAAGGCAACCACTCAGTAGTAAATAATTTACTAAACAATAAAACCAGGTCAACAATAATAAGTGTAATCACTAACAACTTCAAGAGACTTACAATTTACTACAAATATCAAATCGTGTACGAGAGATATAGAGTAAAACCACATACCTATATAGATGACGATTTGATAATTAAGCTCGATAAATGACTCATACTCAAATATAAGCTCTCGAAAATAAATTAAGAAATAGATATAATTCTCAGTGTAAAATTTTGGTAGAGTTTTAATACTAGAATCAAGGGGTGAAGAGTTGAGAGAGGTGTGGGATATTTATAGTCTCGAACAACCATCTTTCCAACAACCTCGTCAAAGGTGGTGACAAGGTGCTAAAAAAATAATTTTTTTCATTTCCATAAATATAAAGTAAAATCTACAAATATCCACACATGAAATGAATCAAAAATATGAGTGACGACATCGAATTGCTCATCAAAAACCACAACTCTCAACCTAGCATGCACACTACGACAGCCAACCCCTATGGTGTGTGTAAACATGCTATGCTCGCATATAAAGTGTATCTAATTATGTACGTATATTACTGATCTATAGTAACAGCATTACATAGAGGAAGACAAATATACTAAGTAAAATAAATAAACATAATTTTTTATACACGAGAAGCCATATACAGGCATGAGTACAACGAAACTTACACTTCTAAAATATCTTTTTTCTATAAGGTTCTTTGTTATACCTTATCTTATATTTTTAAAATCCTTGTTTTTAAAATTTATATCTTTTGAATGTTTTGTATTTTTTATATTTTTATACTTTTTGTTTGTAAGATTTTGTGTTGCATTTATATTTTTCTAGCATTTTAAAATCTCTTGTATCATAATAGATTTTATAATTTCTTCTTATTTGTTTATATTTTTATTTTTCTTGAGATTTAATAATCATTCAATTTTTACGAGTTCTTATTCTTCCTTCTAAGGTGTCTAGCATAGTTTTTCTATTTCTTTTATTCCATCATTATGTTATAATTTTAAGTAATTTCTGAAAAAATATTTCCTTATGAGTTTCTTGCATAGAGGGTGGTGACTTATGATAATACATTTCATATCATTAAATAAAAAAAATCTATATAACACATATCATGTATTTTTTATTCAAATACCAATTGGCTTCCTTAATTTCATATTCACTAGATTCAATGATATGTTTATATTTATCTTGTCTAATTAATTCATTAAATATTTCATTTATTATAGTATCTAAGTATTGACTACCCATGGGAACATTCCCTTACATTTGTAAATATTATTGTTCTGTTAAATTTGTAAACCAAAATTTAACATTTTTTTTTCAGTTTGTGAGTTATTAAGACTCTACAAATTGAATGCTTTAATTGTATGGTTGGAGAGAAGTTTGTATGATTACACTCATACCACTAGACCATTCATCTAATACTTTTTTCTGTCTCTTATACAATCTAAATTTAAAAGATTAGATTTATAATTTTTATGAACTTTGAATTCTATTAAGACACTCCCTCTAGTTTTTCAATGTAAACCCTTCTTTCATTTTGGGTTGTTGTTTTCTTCTATAAGGAATGCGAAGTTTTTCTGGTCTTTGTCTATTTTTTCTTTCCTATGTGAGTTAGATATTCTTTCTTGATGAGGAAATGGTAATGAGATAGGTTTTATATGATTTTTTGGGATCATATTTTCTAGTTTAGAATTAGTTTCTTTGACTATTATCATATCATCTTCTTTTTTGTTTGTATAAAATTTTCCATCATAATGTCTTCCTAATTCTTCATCTATAAAGGTTGCAAACTAACTTATTTTTCTATGTCTCTATTCTTAGGATCCATAAATTATTCTTCTAATTCTTTTCTATATTCTATTGAATTTGGATTATAGCTTATTCTTTATCTTTGGGTTTTTCCTTGTTCTTTCTATTTTCACTTCTAGATATCAATACATTTGATCTAAATGGTTCTTCTTTTAATCCTACAAATGGATTAAATTCATATAGTTTATAATTTAATTGTCTCTAGGTATGTTATTTACATTTCTTTTTGATTCTTATGTATATCTTGTTGTAATTTCTTATTATAACCATATTCTCTTATTTCTTTTAAGAGCTTTTTTGTGTGTTTCATTTATGTCTTATAAAAACTTAATGTTTGATTGTCAATTTATTTTTCTAAAAGAATTAAAACATTAATTTTTTTTTTGTTTTTTTATAAGCTTATAAAGCTCCCATTAAAATTTAATTCTAGATCTCGTAGTCTGTTTTTGAATATTATTGGAATAATAGTGGTATTATTTTATTTCTACTATGACATCATGGACTAATGCTTTCATTATTTTAACTTCTTGTTTTAGATTTGTCATCTATTTTCTATTTGAGGTTTATCCTTTATAATAGATAAACGTAAATATTTTTACCTTATTTTTTCTTGTCGATATTAGTTTTTTTAACATCTAAGTTCTATTTTTTCGGTATTTCAAAGTCTGTCAATTTTTTGGTTGTATTATTTTTCTAATATATTGAATTTTTTTTATCTTTTTTTATGAATTAATTTTTTCTGCATTAAAATATTATGGTTATTTGTTAATAAATATCCTAATATGTAGTGTACTAAAAATGAATTATTTCTTTCTTTCATTAAATGTATTTTTTCAAATTCATAGGCTAAACTTAATACTTGATTTAAGTTATTATCATTAATATGAATGAAAAAACTAGGATATGTTGTTAATTTTAATTTATGGTATCTTAGGTTTTCATGGATCATTCTTAATAAAGTATATTTATTATTTATTATTCTATTATATAGCAGTACTAGTTTTATTAGTATTTTAATGTATTCTCTAAAATGTATTTTTATTAATATTTGAATTCCTCTTAAATAGATATATCCAATTTTTTTTAATCCTTATGAGAGATTTTTGTTAGTTTATCCATAATGGTTTATTTGTCAATTAATAATATATTATATTTTTTTTACGTCTGTAATATTAATACTCATTTTTTTATTATTTATTCCATAATAAACTATATATTTTCTTGAAAATATTTTCCTTATTCTTGAGAATGATGAATCTTTAAATACATATTTTTCCTTAAAATTTAATATTGTTTTTTTATGTTTCTTCAAATTTCTTTTTACTAATTAAAATTTTTTGTGAGAAACATTCTTAGATGTCTTGTATTTCTATTTATATTATTTATTGATTTTTTTTATCATTTATTAATTTTCTATTATTTATGCCATTTTTTATATATACAAATTATTATTTAATTTCGCTAACTTTAGAGATATTTGTGATGTTTTTAAAACCTTAAGAGTATTTATGATATTACATTAAGACTTGAGAGTATTATTGATATTATCTCGCTCGTTACCCATATGTGTTAATTTTGTGCATTATCTAACGTGTAATATGGTTTTGGTTTAAAAAAAACTACAATGAACAAATGTTCATTTTTCTCTACATTTTAAGCATATATGTACAACATTTTTCTTTGAAGAGATAAATGTGATTAATTTTAAGTTTTGAATACGTGTTTATAGTGAGTTACTTGAGATTTTGTAAGTGATAAATATGAGTTCACGTGTTAAGAAAATATGAACATATATCCTTTGTTGAATTATATGCACATCATTAACATGCATTCAAAAAATTATTCCCTAATTTGTTGAATTATATGCACATCATGAACATGCATTCAAAAACTATTTCTTAGCCATATGGTCATCTAAACACATGTTCTTTTAAAATAAAAATGTGAATGTGTATTTAAACGATGAAAAGCACACATGTTTTCAAATTTCAATTCGAACAAGGTTGCAAAAAAGGTTTGTTTTTTTTTCTTTTTCTTCTCTAAACAACATGATTGAGGCATTTGTTAAGTAATTTAAGGGCATATTTATTACATTATATTAAAGATCTTGATTGGTATAATTTTGTATAATCATGGGTTTGATTGTAAAGTTAAATCATATTGTACAAAATAATTTTTTTACATTTATGCATATATTTTTCCCCATTAGAAAGTGTAAATATACATCATACTAAACACTTTATTTATCATGTCTAAATTTTTAATTTTAAAATAATGTTTTAATTTTTTCTTTCATCTCAAAATAAAAATAATATATATTTTAAAAAAAATTAAAATGTAAGAAAAATATAAAAATAAATTAAGTATTAATTTAAATAAATAATCATAATGGAACTATTTTGAAAGTAAAGAAAATTGCATGAAACAAATTAAATATTATTTAAATATAAATATTTTATTAAAATATTTATTATCAATTTTATTCAATCATATTATACATTATGTCACTAAATACTATACAAATAATTATAATATAATTAAATACAATCAAATATACTTAACCTATTAATTATAATATCATTATATTTAACCTATTAAATATACTACACCAATTATGGAGTACAGGAGTAGTAGAGAACTTCGTGAATCCACAACAAATAAATGCTACGTGAAACCCACTGGTTTGGGCACTAATGAGTGGAAATCTGTATACTCTTAGATTCTAAGTGATGCGTAATTTAAAGAGTTCATGCGTGTTGTTGACTTACCTTTTCTTAAAATTTAGTTTGTCCCCGAAGCTTTCATAAATTAGTATCTAATCCATCTAATAACAAGGTTAACCAAACATCAAATTGTGGAACAATAACCGGAAGATATGAATATCATTGCATACTCAACAACAGTTATGCATAACTTTTACTTGCATTTTGACCAAAGAAACACCACCAAACGTTGATGCAGCAACATAATAGCTTATGAAGCACTGAATGCAAAAAGTACTTTGAGAAAGAGAGAAAGATGAATCATTTTTATTACTCTTAAACACCGTATTAATCTTGTCAGCCTCACAAACCAAACATCCCCATTCCAGCGGGGGGGGGGGAATGATATCAAATTCATTGGCAAAAAATATAAAATATAAAAAATAAAAAATAAATGATACCAAATATGAGAAACGAACTATGGTGTTATAATAGATACAGTAAAATCATAAAATCAATAATAGAACCAACTCAACTATAATTTCAAGCTATGCACGCAGAAAAGATAAGGAATGATTAACGAGACTGACTCCTCGAACAAAATGGGGGAGTAAAAGAATGGGGGCTTTGGGGATAAAATTGCCAACTAGAAAGCACTCCACTTATCGGACCCTTTCTTTGGAGGTTGATTCTCAGATAAGACCTTAAATGGGGCAGAGGAGCCAAATGGGTCTGAGTCATCAAATGAGAATGCACCACTTTGGCCGAAATCTTTTGTGCTATTTATTGAATCGAACCTTGTAAGCATTTCGTGACTCTGGCCGAAGTCTCTGTTGCTGCTCATGGAATCAATTCTTGAGAATGCAGGGTTGCCAAAGTCTCTTGTGCTGCTCATAGAATCAATTCTTGACAGTGTAGGGTTGCCAGAGTCTCTAGTGCTGCTCATGGAATCAAACCTTGAGAATGTATTCTGACCAAAATCTCTGCTGCTGTTTACGTAATCAAACCTTGAAAATGTATTCTGGCCAAAGTCTTTGGAGCTGTTGATGGAATCGAACCTAGAAAGCCTATCAGGTAGAGGAGACAATCCACTGTCGTGCATGCTGAAGGAATCAAACCTTGAAAAATTGTCAAAGTCACCAGCCTCACTGTATCTTGGAGAATTTCCAAACCTGGATAGGGGAGTCGCAGGAACAGATTCATCAAAACTAAAGGGTCTCTTCTGAAAAGTGGTACCTGCCTGTGGAGATCCCGTCTTTACTGGTCTAACACCAAAATCATCAGATCCAAAGAAATCTTGACGCTTCTCTGAATCTGGGTCCTGAGCAATAGCATAGAAAATGAAATAATCAACATTATAACGTAATCACACAGATCCAAATCAATATGGAGATGGTAACATGTTTCATTTGAGCATAAAAACAATTATTGTGTACATGCATGACTTTTCAAGACTTCAAGTGGCAGTTACTAACTGACACGCATGCAACTTTGCCTATCTGAATAGGCTCTACGTATGTGTAAAAGCAGCAACCCAAGGTACCAATGTTAAAAGAATAATTTTTTAATATAAGGGAACTTTTTTTTTACACAATTATAGGGCTTGTTAATGAAATTCAATAATATTCTTAATAATGACAACAAAATACAACAAACAGCGTCTTCTCCTCCAAGCAAATGCACAAGCCAACAGTGTTTATCAATTATAAGGGAAACTAAGCGAAATATCAAATATTCATCCATCGTCAACATAAAGATGTTAGTTACAACTGTAAGTATTTATCTATTAGCAAAACTGTTAATCAAGAACATCAAAACTAGTTTCAAAAAATAGCAAAGAAAACAGTAGTAAGAATACTTGTTAAAGTATATATAGCAGGATAACCTAGGGCTCGTTTAGTAACGAATTCTGTTTTCTTGTGTTTGAAACTAGTTTTTTGTTTTCTATTTTTTTTATTTTTTTCTAGTAAGTTCTCTATTTTCTAATTCAATTAGGAAAAAAAAACGATAACTCATTTGGTAAAAAGTTCTGTTTTTTTTCTTCTTAAATCACAACAAAGAAATATAAAGTTAACTAATGAAAGAAAAAGTTAACTTAAAATATGGTTTCCAAAAACTTTTTTTTAAGTTTTAAAAACAATAAAAAATGTGTAAAAATGGAACTAGTTCTTACATGATTTTTAACTTGGAAATTGAATTAATTACCTAACAACACTTCATTTTGAAAACTTGGGTTAAAAAATTGGAACTTAAAACACAACTGGTTACAAAACAAACACTGTTAAAGTAATAACAGGCAAGTAAAGATAACCTGAAAGAGGATGTATACCATTGCAATTTTGAAGCACATAAATTTCATATTACAGTTCCTAAGGTAAAAGGGAACACAGAAAATTAACTATTTACTATATAAAGAAAGCTTGTTAATAATTTCAACAAAGCCAACTTCTGCACGCAGGATATTTGAGCTCTATAGGGAAATACGTATCAGTAGAACTACACTACAACAAAATTCTGTTTAAAGAATCTTTCAATTTTTAACAAGCACAGGAACTTTGAGAAGTTTGCAGTCACCTTGCTTTTAGAGGTGTTAAAACCCCATACTGAGTCAACGTCGTCATTATTGTCAAAAGCACCCCAGGTCGACTCATCAAAACTTCTGTCAGTAGAATTTCTTTTCAATCAGCTTTACAGTGTCACAGAACAGAATACACTGCGATGTGAGAAGTAACTTGCAAAAAAAATGAAACAATAAACAATCAAACCATTTACCTATGCGTTTCTGTATCAACTTCATAATCTTTACCATAATGTCGGTCTGGAAACTCTTGGGATGGACTCTCAAGAGGTGTCCTTCCAGCTGGACTACCATGAGGGCTTCGCACATATTCATCTTCACTGTGGATGAATGCAGATTCATTCTCAAAGGCATTTTCATCAGTAACAGTTGAGTTAAAATCAGAGGAGGCTATTCCGTTCTGAACTGAGACGGAGTGTGGTCCAGGAGGAACAGAAGCATTTTTCGAATCAATTGAGAGGTCATTGCCAAATCCTGAAAGTTAGAGTTGAATGTTTATTGAAATAAATATGAGCATCATTACATGCACATAACAGCTGCATTTTACTGCAGATGTAAAATAAATAAAAAATACTAATTGGGTAGACCTTCATCTTCAAACTTATCCCACTCTTCATCCCAAACAGCAGCTCCATCTTGAATTCCAGGTGCCCAGCCTGGAATGGAATACAAATGATTACAGAGTTGGTTCAAAAATAAAGAACTAGGATGAAAATGGTGCACAATGGATACAAGTATAACAAATAATATGCAACTTCAATTATACGGAATTGAAAAAGAAAGTTGAAAACTGTATAAAGATAAGCCTATATAGGATTGTTGCTCTAAAACACTAAAAATCAGTTAATATCTGTAAGAAATCAAGAATCCAAAGGTAAGAGAGATAGCTACTCCTAAGTTCACCCATGAAGCACAAGATACGGGTTATGCAAGGGAAAAGATCCAGAAAATGGAACTACTACTCGATATACATGTTTGGTATCCCAGGGTAGTTGTATGACCTCGTTAGGGGAACCCTACCACTATGGGGTAGGTAAACGCGAGACATCACGCCCAACTACAAACCTTCATGCCAGTGCATCATGAGATGTACACGTGACTTTGTACTATTGTCCTTGAGATGCACTGTGCATGTGATGCGCTCCCTCTCACCACCCACTCAAGGGTGCCACATATACTCCCTAATGCCTATGTGTGAAAAAGGTAACAACACTCTTCCAAGGAGGATTCCCCACAATCATTGTAACTCCCATAGCTAGATTTACGCAATCAGGGGAGAAAACCAAGTCTGTGATGATACTAATAAATACAGCAAATCTTTTAAGAGATGAGAAAAGAGAACCAATTTTAAACTTTGACCAATGGGAAACTACCCCATTAACCTTCTATCTATAAGACTCCTTATTCCTTGATGACTTGAAATAGTAGATTATTGAAAGAGAGACATTGAAGGTACCTCTCGGAAGCTCAATTACAGCAATCGACTTTATGTTGATTCCATGCTTCCTGCAACGCTCAGCTAGAGCCTTCACTAGCTCCTCAATATCATATTGTATTCGATCAGCACGGACCTGTAGCAACAAAGCCATATCAGCAATAAACAAACTTATTGAACTGTTCACCATCACTAACTTGTCACAACCTACCTGAAGAATACCGTCAGCACTGCCTCCTTGTTCCATTTTAACAATTGCTTGTTGGTACTCCATTTTTCTAGCCTGAGTGAATCGAGTAAAATATTAATAATGGGGAAAAAGCTTAAGACAACTTTTATTAAACAGTAAGTTATATAGAAGATTGCTGCTTTCCAATGTGCTCATTGCATGGTAGGAAACCAAATGACAATTGTTTTCAGTAAGCTTATTAAAAAGAAAAGATTAAACAATAATTTCCTCATAATAACTCCCTGACTCCCCAGGAGTCTTAGAAGAATAAGGGTTGAGGAAACTCTAAATAGAAAAGTTTGGAAGATGCAACATATAAAAAGAGAAAGATGCGATAGAAACTCTATCACAATAAAATCATCAAAAGTAATGAAATAATACCATCACCTGTATATCTCGGAATGTGGCTTCTTCAACCATTAATTTAGATGCTATTTCTGCCACTTGTTTATACTTCTCTTCGTATTTCTTAGCCAGGGACTCTGCCTGCAAGGAAAGTGGGGAATGCAAAGCAATGAGATTGATTCTAGTCATATCAGTAGAAAATGCATATGTATTACAGAAAGTACCTCATGCTTATCTGCATGTGCTCTTTCTGTAATCTCATTTAATTTATTATCACATCTGCTCTTGTACAAAACCTGTTAACCAGAGAGCATAAATGAAGGAAAAAGGAAAAAAGAAAATGTGAACCATAAACTAACTATAAAAGTAAAAATCAAATCATATGATGCTTTTTAAAGGGCATCTACTGTTAACTAATACCCACGGGATATGACTTGTGAGGACTGAAAGTGAGGGGAGACCGAAAAATACATATGCATCTAAAATCTGTATAATGTCTGTGTTAACATATCTATTTTATATTGACTTCAGGGTCATTTCGGCAGATGGGTCACTGTATCCAGGTAGCAAGGCAAGGCTGGAGGAGATGTTCGTTGACCACAATCATGTTGTATTTAATATTTTTTATGAATCAAGTAAAGGAAGCAAAATCAGCACAAGATGAACTTATAGTAATATATATGATCTAGTATCCAGAAGCAAAAGAATAAAAGACAAAAAAAAAATACTTACAAGTTCTTGCATTTTTGAGCGGTAGAACTCCATTTTTTCTTTTGAATCCAAGATCACCTTCTCTGTTTTTTCAACCTAACATAATTAGAGAAACATGTTATTTTATTTCCCAAGGAAACAGCAGTAAACCTCAATAGTTGCTTTTGAATGTAAAAACCTTGAAGGAAGCAAATTGACAATTAGCAAAACCAGGTAAACCTTTTCAGTGAAAATCAACAAGCATAGCTCCAGGATAAGAACTCGAAGTATTTATCAACTCAAGAAGCAAATTTCCAATTTTGAACAAATGTCTAACTAAAAATATAAAAGGTAGAAACAATAAAAGGCATTCTAGATTTTTGGGTAAATGTATGATAAGTGATGAAAACAGATAGAGTTAAATGCATCACCTTTTCTTCTGCAGCAAGGGGCTCCTGTGATTTTGAAATTTCTGATTTCTGCCTCCCATTATCCTTTTGGTTTAAAAAAAAGTCATCTAGAATGGGCGCACTTGACTTTTGCTGATTGGATTGCAATACTCCGTCTGCCTTGGGGACACTTGCCTGGACTGGTGGTCTAAAACCACCAGTTGAAGGTGCCACAGGCTGTGCACCTTGCATCACTTGCTGCTGTCCAAAACCTATACCTTGAATAAACAACAGCTCATCATGAAATGTGTAAAGGAAGTATAGAATATATAATTCTACTAATTAGTACCAGGACTGGGACCCCAAGCTTCATTTCCACGAGTAACCTTGGGTTGATCCGTCATTGACAACAGTGTCTCATCATACACAACGTTATTTGGAAGAGCAGGTGGAAGCGGACAACCTTCTCTATAACGCTCCATCAGATAGAGAGCAAAGCAGAACTCTCTCAATGAAAGCATGCTGTCACTGTCCTGATCGGATAGGTCCCACACCTGCTTTAAAACCTCTGACAATAGCCAATAAAGATATTATAGGGGTCTCATAAATATAAAAACAAAGTAAATTATACATAAGCTGCTTTAACAGAATATCCATACAAAGATTAACCAAATCATTAAACAAGCAATGATAAAATTAGACTAAACCTGTGACAGAAACCTTGGGTAAAGGATAATGCTCAAACACCACCAATTTAAGAGTTCAATACCTTTTTTTTTGTCACCAACCCCATATGGTGATACATATTTTAGGCATAGTACAAGAAAACATTTCTAACCTACATGTAAAATGCATTCAGCCAATGGAAGAGATTAGGAATCGAATTGCATCAAACAGACCCAAAATGTGCGTCATTAATCTTTACAAATGATTTTATATGGAAAAGCATAATCTAACATGTACTATCTATGGGCATTTTGTTGATCCTTCATTCAAATTAATTTCTTGCTCCTAAGCCAGTGGATGTCATCTCGACCTAATTGGATATTCCCTCAGTATGTAATAAAATTGATAACTTATTAAATATAATTATTATTATTTTGATACAAGACAACACACACATCTATAACTGGGGCTTGAACCCCAGATCTTCAACATGCCTAAGTCGGCTTCATGCCATTGAACCATAAACTCTTTGGTTATTAAATACAGTGAATCGACATAATAAAATATATAGAGATAATACAACTTTAAATTAGCTATTGGTGCAGTTTTAAAATCTGTCAACACATCAATGATTTGATATTAAAGCTAGATAGCAAACAAGGGGAAAAAAACTCACCTCTTGGTAATCTCCAACTCAAAAATAGGTTCCTTGCCTGCTCACCAGTGATTTTCCCATCTCTGTCAGTGTCCACTTCCATAAAGACTTTCATATACTTTTGAATATCAGATTGTTTCATTTTTGGCCAAGCAGGCTGTGGACTGTCCGAAGCAGAACTTCCAACTCCAGCTGAAACCCCAGAGAATGCAAGAGATGAAGAACCTGGAGCCAAAACCGGCTGGCTTGGGTTCAAAGGGGATTGGGGGCGCTGAAACTGACTTCCAGCAGGCTGCATGGAGAACGCACTCTGCAATGAGTCAAGTGAACTGACCTTACTGGGAGTTTGGGGCCCAATGGAAGATGGAACTGTGGCTAATAAGGGAGGTGTACTAGTGGCAGAAAAAGTGGACCTAGAAGGTTCTTCTCTTGAGGTAGAGGGTGCTGCAGAAAATATGTCTCCAAAAGATGAAGTGGAAGCAAATCCATTCCCAGAAACAACCAATGTTTTAGAGTCAGTGACTGTTGGTTGGTGAAGCTCTGAAAAAGAAGCTTGTGGTTTAGGTGTAGTTGTGGGCATTGAAGGGCTCATCCCTCTGGGCCCACTAGAAGGTGCACCAGTCCCTCCACTGAGCCAATCATTTGAAATAGTTGAGTTTGGGGTATTGGCAGCTGCCACACCACCTGAAATACCCTGTGGCAGATGGGGAAAAGTGCTACGAGGCATACTTTGAGGTGGTCTAATGGACTGATTAGCAATACCCTGTGGCAGAAGGGAAAAAGTACTACTAGGCATACTTTGAGGTGGTCTAATGGACTGATTAGCAATACCCTGTGGTGGAAGGAAAGAGGTACTACTAGGCATATGTTGCAGTGGTCTGATGGACTGATTAGCAATGCCCTGTGGCAGAAGCGATGTGGTACTATTAGGCATACTTTGAGGTGGTCTAATGGACTGATTCTGTTGTGGAAAGTAGTTCTGGTTTATGCCAGCATTAGGAACTGCTGGACCCCTAAAACCAAAATTTTGAGAAGGTGTTGGTGCAATTGAACCCATCTGCTGTTGCATAGGTGCAGTAGGAACTGCACTGGGTTGAGGTACAGCTACGGCTGCAAGATTAATATGTGGAGCAGGAATTTTTGCAGCAGCAGGACCAAATAATGCTGCTTTCACAATGTCAGGTGTTAATTCTCGCTTACTCTGAGCCACAGTGACAAGTCTGAGAGCATTATAAAATTCATTTCGACCAAGGAAACCAGATTTGTTTTGATCAGCATGCATCCATATCTGCAACTCAAAAACAGTATTATAATCAGGGTACACTTACAATGGGAGGTTCAGTCCAAATGCAAAATGGTTAACAAACAATTAACCTTCAAAGTAGACTTATGATTCGAAGCAACCAAGATCAATAAAAGGACATCTACCACGTTATCACATCATGATAGTAACTAACTCTTTGTACATTAGAAAAGAAGGAAGGTCGAAAATACAAAAACTGCGTGTTCCTAGAGTAGTAGACAATTAAAGCAGGTCTGTAATTCTGGACAAAAATAATTTGAATTGAACCCATAGATGTGAAATTGAATCCACCGCGGTTACATGGACAACAGTACAATTCAACACAATCCCACTCCAAGGGTTACAATTTTTTGCCCCATTGCAAATCCAAAACACATCCATCAAACACGCAGCGGAACAATAGCGAAATCCATTGTTCATACGTTATTCGAATGAGACGATAGTCCTAACTACCTACCAACTGATGCACAAAGGCTAAAACATTTGATTAAACATTAAAGCAAAATTGGTTCAAAGAGAAAGGGGGAGAACCTGAGCAAGAACTGGTTTGGACAAATTTGAAGCCTGAAAAAAAGCGACGGCTTCAGCTCCAGTGATCTTACCATCCCCATCCAAATCCGCACTCCTAAAGTAAGCTTCGAACTGATCCATATTCGGCCCAGCCATTTCTTTGCCGCTGTTGCACTTTCAAATTCTCCACCAGATCACACCCGGTGTAAACAAATCAAAGTCCGAACTCAACCCGCCGAACACTCTCACTAATTCAATCAAATATGAAAAAAAAATGTAATTTAATATGCTTGAAATCTGATAGGATCTTGAAACCCGACGAATCAGAGGTGGAAATTGATCGCGTGTAATTGAGGAATTGGTGGTTACATCGATTTAGAGAGAGAGAAAAGGAGGCAGAGTAAGAGAGAGAGAGAGAGTAAACAAGAACTTCAAAAAAATTAATTTTCTCAGAAAAAAACGAGAATTGGAGCAAAAAAAAAAAAAAAGTGAGAGAAACTTCTTAATTTTCTTTCTGTACATTCCCTTCTCTTTATTATGATTGCTTTCAAATATGCATTGGATATGGCGTTTTCGTCTCCATTTTCTCACATCTCTCTCTGTGTCGATCTCGATTAAGATTGGAGAGGAGGCTATAACGGGAAATAAGAACAAGAAAACAATAATAAAAAAAATAATAACTATATTTTTTATTGTTATTATTTCTTAATTTTTTTTTTTTTTAGAAAATTACTTGCAATAAAATTAATAAAAATTATAAAATCTAAAAGAAAATATTATAATAAAATAATAATAGAATAAATATATTACCTATTTTTCAAACTTTAAAGATATTTTTGTAGTTTTAAAAAACCCGAAGGTGTTCTATAAAATATTCCCTACCAAATTTTTCAAAGGATGCTGAAAAAAAGAAGTTCGTTTGATTAGTATTTACCTTAATTAATAAATATTTAATTGCATGATACAACCATTCATATATATAATTTTATTTTTAATTCTTTAAAATAAAAATACATAGATATTTTTTATTGATAAATAAGATTAAAAATAAAATTAATTAAATACCAAATCATTTATACAAGGAGAGAAAAATATTGAGTTTTTTAATTAGTAAGAATTATACTTAAATTATATATTTATCTTTTACGATAATTTAGTTTTTTATTTATTTTTTAACTGTATTAGATAAAAAAATTAATTTTAATAAGTTATAGAAAAAATAAGTAAAAAAAATTATTAAAGAAAAATTAAATAAAAATAAAAATAAAAAAATATTAATTTATTATTATGTGATTTTTTAATAATAATAAAATTAAACTATCATAAAAAATAAATAAAAAATTTGAGTATCATTTTTAGAATATGATATTTGTGTAATCACTATCCCTTGATACAAATATATGGACGTGGATATATATTATCATAACATTTATATTTAATTTTAAGTATATTAATAATTCAAAATTATGATTTAAATGAGATCAAACATGTGTAATACATATGAGAAAAAATAAAGGTCAAACTCATATTTAAAATTGTTTTGACGTTAATGAACTGTCTTTCAATTTACAACCCGTCATTTCTAAGAGTATTAAAATTGTTATCAGATAAAAGTTTTACGTTTTTTTTGTAAAGTCATTCATTTTTCGTTGTTATTTATTTATTTTTTTTTTTGCAAAACCATCATCTTCAACAAGATTTAACTTCTTTGGAGTTTTGTTGGGCTCTCCTTTAGCTTTTCATCATTTTATTTCATTTTAGGATTAAATTAAAATTTTATAGGATTATTAATTATTAAATATACTTTTTATTCTTTAATTATTTTAAAAATAATATTATCTTTCATTTTTTCCTATTTGTACGACAAATGTTGAAATTTTCAAATTATTATAAAAATATATTTTTTTAAATATGATACTATTAAAGTATCAAACTTTTTGTAAAGCCTTTACAACTATTTCCTAAGGCATTACTTATAATAATATTTTGTATTTTATAGTTTGAAAAATAGATTTAAGGTCACTTAGTTTTTTAAAAATGTAGTATTTAGTCTTAAGTTTTTAAAAGATTCATTATAAATTATTTATTTATTTTTAAGATATACATAAATTTATTTTAAGTTAATTATTTTAATTTGATTATTATTTAAAATGTAAGAGTCATGTACCATCATAAATAAGAAGTAAATTTTTCATTAATGAAAATAATAAATAATCGTTAATTTAAAAAAAAATTATATTAACAAGGTCATGCGTATAAGTTTCATTCTTAGCCACGACTTTCTTTTCTTCTTCTTTAACTGCCTCAAGCTACCTTGCATATTCATTTAACTCATTAGTAGTTGGAGTCAATTTCTACTCTTTGCCAATTGCCTCATCCTACTATTTATTGGCCTTGGCAAGTAACATAATCATCTTGGCTCGAGTAGAGATATGACTCTATTTTTATTTCTTGAGTTCAACCTTGTGTTTTTCAACATCTCTTTTCCTACTAAGCTCATGCATCAATTAAGCCCCAAAAAAGGAAAAAAGTGAGAATAAGATATGTTAATGGAAGGTTCGAACAACATAAAATATGAGGAAGCACTTACTTGAAGAAGAAGCCTACTCACTATAAGAGTAGGATCAACGTCCTCACTCATGTCGTCGAACTCTTTCTCAATAGCCATATATGTGAGGTGTCAAATGTAATGGTTAAATATGGTCTAGAGCCATACCCTTATACATAGCTATCTCCTCAGTTTCATCCTCTTAATTTTTAAAGAGTCGAATGTAAGAGTCATGTACCACCATAAATAAGAAGTAAATTTTTCATTAATGAAAATAATAAATAATTGTTAATTTTTAAAGAAAAATAAATATTTTTATATTAACAAGTTCATGCCTATAAGTTTCATTCTTAGCCACGACTTTCTTTTCTTCTTCTTTAGCTGTCTCAAGCTACCTTGCATATTCATTTAACTCATTAGTAGTTGGAGTCAATTTCTCCTCTTTAGCCAATTGCCTCACCCTCCTATTTATTGGCCTTGGCAAGTAACACAATCATCTTGGCTCGAGTAGAGGTATGACTCTATTTCTATTTCTCGAGTTTAGCCTTATGCTTTTCAACATATCTTTTCCTACTAAGCTCATGCATTAATTAAGCCCCAAAAAAGGTGAAAAGTGAGAGTAAGATATGTTAATGGAAGGTTCGAATAACATAAAGATACGAGGAAACACTTACTTGAAGAAGATGCCTACTCACTATAAAAATAGGATCAACGTCTTCACTCATGTCGTTGAGCTCTTTTTCAATAGCCATATATGTGAGGTGTCAAATGTAATGGTCAACATGGTCTAGAGCCATACCTTTATACATAGCTACCTCCTCAGTTTCATCCTCTTAGATTACCTTATACATAACTACCTCTTCAGTTTCATCCTCTTAGGTTAAGTGTTCATTGACTCATTTCCTCAAATCTTAAGAAATTGAAAGAGATAAGTGTTGGCTTGATAAGACTAGAATGGATATTTGTTGACTTAGGGAAGCCTGAGAAAGCTCGACCACAAACTCCAAACCTTGGGGAGGAAGAATGGGCTCTTCAATAATAATGCTAGAGCTCTTTGAGCTCTTTTTCCTTTTGGCTTGGATTAGAGCTGGAGTATTAGGATTATCTTTACCCGAGCCTTTGCTTCTCTTTTTTTCCTTAGATAAGCTTGCACCTTTAGAAGAGTCCGTACCTTTTTAAGTGTTTGTTGCCTTTTGATTAGCAAGCAGGACCTTAGGATCGAACTCCATTATTTAAAAACAAAAGGGAGAAATAAGTTAGAATATTAAAAAAAGGCATATTGTGTGAGCATAAGCTAATAAAAAGATGAGCTGATAGATCCCACTAGTATATGGCATTATTTCAAATCTACTCCCAAAGTCACTGGATGTAGTCCTACACTGAGCTGATGCTCGAAGCTTACAAATTATTCTGGTTGGATGAGGGATCTCAACCCACATGCTACAAAGTGTGGTATTGTTAAAAGCTCTTTTCAAGGTGTAGGCTCGGGCAGATAGTTCTAAAGATTGGGAAGCCTTTTCCTTAGCCTCAAGGTACAATGTAGTTGTGTAGGAGGCTATATTCCTAATCATGAGCTTTGAATTGGCCCAAAAAATTTCATGAGCCTCTCATCACTATCATCTATCTCACAGCGTCTAGAAATATAGAAAGATTATTGCTTATAGTTCTTTTCATTTTATGAAAGCACCACATTTATACCCCAGTCTTTCTTGGTTGACATATAAACCCTATTTATGTCAGTGTTTTGTTTAAACATATATTTATGACTAAACTCGAGCATATTGATAACTGTATTTTATATAGTTATTTTCATCAATTTTAGTAATGATAATTACTATGTTTTTTTCATATTTAGTTAATTTTTGTTAAATAAATTAATATTTTCCTTTTATGTGTGTTGTGAGTTTTTCAACACACGAACTCGTGCAAGTATACACGGTCGCAAGTAATAACATTTATAAGTAAAGATCGATCCCACGAGGATTTGTTACTATAGTTTGTTGAGTACTAAAATTATTTCTTCATTTTATCCAAAATAATCGCTGATATGAAAAAATGAAAAAAGAAAATAAAAGAACTCTAGGATTGCAATTTTTCACCAAACTAATCCACTCCAATCATATTGTTTTCTTTGGATTTATATTTTTTAAGTACATTTTATTTGTCAACCGAAAACTTCTTTTTTTATTCATACATCTCTTCCGAGTTCCGTACAAACACACCTCGTTAAATTAATTCACTATATCTCTACGAATTAAATTCACCAAGATTCATTACGCTCTAAGTTTTCAAAGGCCACACATACAATTAATATATTCCTATCCTCCATCATACATGTCATTTTATCTACGAGAATATACACAAAAACGCCTTTCTCAAGTTTATTTTTACGCCACAAATCGCTTTGATAAAATTGTAGAATAATCAAAAAGACAAGTCATAAAGATAAAACGAACAAATCAAACGCCTTATAAATCTATCAAAAATAATTAAAATCAAAGCTTCATAAATTTAAATCAAATGCAACCCTGTAAAAATTAAATTACTTCATAAAATTAAAATTAAAATTACAACAGATTCAAAATAAGACATGGCACAAGGAAAATTAAAACATCAAGAAATCCAACATATTTAATACGCTAACACAACAAAAGCCTAAAAATCGGCTTCGCGCTGCTCATTGGCTCCAAAACCGAACACTACAAAATTTCTAAACTACACAAAAACTCTTCTCCAACCAAAAACTTTTTTTACAACTAAAAACTATCTCCTATTTATAGCTAAAAAATACATCATTAAAATATTAAATTTAATTCTACGCGGGGGACAAAAAGTTGTGTCGAAAATAATAAATTAAACGCGTATCGATTTTTGTATCGAAATTATTATTTAATTCACGCGTGAGGGGAGCCGTTTCTGCATATTTTTTTCTTTTTCCGCATGCCACGTGTCGCGTTCTGATTCGCGGACACAGTTCGTGTGACACGTGGCAGCACATCATTGGGTGCACAAACCGGCTGCACGTAGGAACGGCGCACCGGATTAGCGCGCCGAAAAAGTGAGGCAACGGCTGGAAACGGGGCGTGATCCAGCGCGGGCGCGTGCATGGTAAATATCCACGTGTCGGACTTTGATTTGCTGCAATATTCGATGGACACGTGGCAGATTCTTATTCTGTGAAAAATGAAGATGCACGCCGATTGTATGGACCGCGTCACACAGGATTTTAACACGAGCGGCTCGGTGCGCGACAGCTTGGATGGACGCGCTTCAATCTGGACCGTCGATCTGATCCAACGGTCAGAGATCGCCTCGAGGAATCTGCGCAGCCGACATGTGGGGCCCACTCTGACGCCGGCCTGCGCGACACGTGGGTCCCACTGACACGCCGAGCCGCGTGAAAGTTGATTAACGTCGCCACTCTCCTTGTTCGAGCTTGGTGAACACGCGCCAATCTGATCCGTTGATCCTTTGATCGGACGGTCCGCGTTGAGCGATTGTAATCACGCGCGTTGACTTCATCTCCCCTGCGCGAAAACTAAACTTTTGTTAATTAGATTTTCACCCACAAATATATTTCAAATTACATTTTCAACTTTCTTAAATTACAGTTTAACCCTTTTCTAATTTTAAATTAAATTTTTAAACTTTTAATAATTATAATTAAGCCCAAATTTAATTTAAATTATATTTTCAATTCTTATAAATTGTAATTAAGCATTATATTATTTGAAATTATATTTGTGGACAAAAATATGAAATTAAGTACATTTTCGATACAAATTATACAATTTTATTAAAAATGTATTTTTTCACATAAACTAAAAATATTAATTTATTTAACAAAAATTAAACGATTATTCAACTAACATAAGAATTATCATTACTAAAATTTCCAGAAAATAACTCAGATAAAATACGCTTACGCTACAAATTCTGTTAAAAGGAAGAAATAAACCATGATAAATGCATTTAAAATAGTTGATGTTCAAAATATTTCTTTAAACATTCCAAATAACATAACTCAAAGAAATAAAAGAATTTTATCTAAGATCAAAATCATTTTAAAAGTATATAACCTTTTTACAATGAACTTTTAAGCCATAGGCGTAAGTCTTTTCAAATTTCATTACATTTAATCCTGATCTTTATACAAATATAAAATCAAACAAATTATCATGAAATCACAAACTTACATAGTATATTTTTCATTTCTCTCTCCACTAATTTAGACAAACACAGTAACATTAAATCAATAGGACTTCATTAAGCTTGTAATGTATGGCTTAGGTAAAGGTAGGAATGAAAGATAATATTTAGCTTAAAACTTTTCCCAAGCATAACATTTCAGGATTGAACAAGATAATTCTATCTTCACAATAATTACAACCCAATTTGGGATTTATCATCACATACACCATATTTGTTTTTTTTCTTTTCTTTTTCTGATTTTTCTTTCTTTTTTTTTCAGAATCTTTTTTTTTTCTTTTCTGCTTCTTTTTTTTTTATGCAACCTTTTTTTCGATATATCCTTCAACATTTACTAACAATTGTAACATGTTAAATAATAAAAACAAAAGGAATATCTACACACATATATATATACCTTTTAGATAGGCTTTGAAATGAGAAATATATATATATACTTTTAAGCTCAAATGGGGTATACTATGTATAATGGATGTAAATGTAGATAAAAGGCTCAAACGATCCAAAGATGGCCTAACATTTTCTTAGTTAAATGTTATCTATAATTTCTACAGAGAAAATCAAACAAATTCTAAGAACTGTAACACCACAAAAATCAATCGAATTTCATACTCACATAAACATTCTCTAAATTAACATAGCAATTCAAAAGTCAAGACTAGTGCTCATGAATATTAATTCTTGTAAAAATGAAATATACGTAAAATTAATCATCACTTAGACAACATTCAGATTTTTCAAAGAGATATGCATCATTTAAATCGAAGAAACAAAAATAAATCACTATTCATAGCACATATCTTCAATCAACCAAACAAACAAAAAAAAAAAATTTCACAAGCAATCACATCCAGAAAGTATTATAATTCAGTTCAATATATCCACCACCCCCAAACTTAACATACACATTGTCCTCAATGTGTGAAAGTTAAAGAACATATGAGATGGGTTTAAGAAACTTCCTGGTTTGTTTGATTGGTTAAGCCAAAATAGCTTTATTACCTCCATTTGCACCTACGAAAAAGAAAGAAATAAAATAACAACATAACAAAATATAAAACACAACACATCCGAAAAATAAAGAAAAAAATAAATATAAAACACATGGGTCAGCTTCCCAAGAAGCGCTTGTTTTATAATCTTTCATTGACTCTCAATTTGTTTTTTTTTGTGTTAAGACTATGTGTCAAACAAAACTCAACTTACGAGAAAATTGAAAAATAAATTAAGCATAAATAACAATAAAAAAAAAAATTTTTGTTTTTTTTTTTTCTCGTTGCAGGTTAAGATTTCAGGTGTCAAACAAAATCTCAACGCACGAGAAAATTTCAAAATAAACTAAACAACAAACAATAAGCAAAAAAAAAAAATAATAATAATAATAAATAAAAACAAATAAAAAATATTTATTTTTCTTTTGTATGAGATAAGATTTGTGTGTCAAACAAAATCTCAACCCTACTTCAGAAAATTGAAAAATAAATTAAACAAGCAACAATAAATTTTTTTTTTTTTTTTTTTGAATTAAACCTACTGATTGGTATTAATATCAACAATGAAAATAGTAAAACAAATCAAGAAGGCGCTAAAAACTTGTCATGGAGTTTTTCAACACACCTAACTCGCAAGTATACACGCCGCAAGTAATAACATTTTATAAGTAAAGATCGATCCCACGAGGATTTCATTATACAAGTTGTCATACAAAATTATTTCTCTCGATTTTATCCAAAATAATCGCATAGAAAAAAAGGTGAAAAAGAAAATAAAAGAACTCTAGATTGCAATTCTTCACCAAACTAATCCACTCCAATCATATTGCTCTTTGGATTTATATTTTTTAGTACATTTTATTTGTCAACCGAAAACTTCTTTTTTTATTCATACATCTCTTCCGAGCTCCGTACAAACACACTCCTCGTTAAATTAATTCACTATATCTTCTACGGTGAATTAAATTCACCAAGATTCATTACGTTTCAAGTTTTCAAAGTTACACATACAATTAAGGTATATTCCTATCCTCCATCATACAATGTTTATTTTTATCTACTTGTTAATATATCAAAATGTTTTTCAAGTTTATTTTTTACACAAATCGCTTTTGATAAAATTCGAATAATCAAAAGCATTGTAAGTAAGATAAACGAATAAATCAAACGCCTTATAAATCTATCAAAAATAATTAAAATCAAAGCCATAAATTTAAATCAAATGCAACTTTAAAAATTAAATTACTTCATAAAATTAAAATTAAAATTATACAAATGCATTCAAAAAATAAGATGAAGAATAAGGAAAATTAAAACATCAAGAAACTAACATATTTGGGCACACGCAGAACACAACAAAAGCCAAAATGGCTTCTTCGGTGGTCATTCAAAATCAACACTACAAAATTTTTAAACTACACAAAAAACTCTTCTCCAACCAAAAACTTTTTTACAACTAAAAACTATCTCCTATTTATAGCTAAAAATACATCATTAAAATATTAAATTTAATTTACTACGCGGGACAAAAAGTTGTGTCGAAAATAATAAATTAAACGCCAGACGATTTTTGTATCGAATTATTATTTAATTCACGCGCGAGGGAGCCGCTTTCTCGTGATATTTTTTTTCTTTTTCCGCACGCCACTTGTCGCGTTCATTTCGCGACACGCCGCGTGACACGGCAAAGACATCATCGGGTGCACAAACCTACCGCACGTAGGAACGGCGCGACCGACAATAGCGCCGAAAGCGAGGCAACTACTGAAACGGGCGGATCCATGCAAGGCGCTGCATGGTAAATATCCACGTGTTTCGGACTTTGATTTGCCGCAATATTCGACGGACACGCGGCGTATTCTTATTCTCGTGAAAACGAAGATGCACGCCGATCAGATGACCGCGCCACACGATTTTAACACGAATGCGCTTCGGCTGACAAATGACGACGACGCTTCAATCCCGGGACCGTCGATCCGAATCCAATCGCCGAGATCGCTGGGGAATTGCAGAAATACGCGCGTCCACTTCGACGCCGCCGCGCGACACGCTGGGCCCACCGCACGCCGAGCCGCGCGAAAGGAATAACTCGTCCCCATCGCTTTGTCGAGCTGATGGGACACGCGCATCTCAGCCGTGATACTTTGACGGACGGCTGCCGTTGGCGAAGAGCCAAGGCGACTTCATCTCCCCTGCACGAAAATTAAACTTTTATTAATTGTATTTTCACCCACAAATATATTTCAAATTACATTTTAAGCTTTCTTAAATTACAGTTTAGCCCTTTACTAATTTTAAATTAAATTTTTAAACTTTTAATAATTACAATTAAGCCCAAATTTAATTTAAATTATATTTTCAATTTTTATAAATTGTAATTAAGGACTATAATATTTGAAATTATATTTGTGGACAAAAAATTATGAAATTAAGTACATTTTCGATACAAATTATTTAATTTTATTAAAAATGTATTTTTAGCAAATAAAAGGAAAATATTAATTTATTTAACAAAAATTAATAAATATTAAACGAACATAGCAATTATCATTACTAAAATTGATAAAAATAACTGTATAAAATACAGTTATCAATGTGCTAAAAATACATTTTTAATAAAATTAAATAATTTGTATTGAAAATGAACTTAATTTCATATTTCTGTCCACAAATATAATTTCAGATATTATAGTTCTTAATTACAATTTATAAAAATTTAAAATATAATTTAAATTAAATTTAGGCTTAATTATAATTATTAAAAGTTTAAAATTTAATTTAAAATTACAGCGGCTTTAACAGAATTTAAGAAAGTTTAAATGTAATTTGGATTAAATTTCAGGGTCAAAATACAATTAATGGAAGTTTAATTTTCTCACACAGAGAGACAGTCCACGCCTAAGATCACAATCGCCAACATACCGGACCGTCTGATCAAAGACACGCAATGCTCGGGACTGCGGCGTGCTCATCAAACCCGACCAGGCCGAACGGGTGCAGTGCTCAAGGCTTTCACGCGGTTTCTAAGGCCGAAATGGGCCCACATGCCGCTGCAGCAGTCGGCGCGCAGTAGCTGACCCATCGTGTCTCGACGCGTCACGCCCGCTGCCCCCACCTCGCGCGCACCTTTTCTGCACAAGGGTTGCTGTTTCACGTGGTTCCCCTTATTCCACGAACCATAATATGCCACGTGTCCCACGTAAGATTTCTTCAAATGTTATGCCGAAACGTGGCATGTTACAATGAGCGCGACCGCACTGAATCAACCCCCGTTTCCATCCATTGTCGCATTTTTTTCGGCGCCCACATCCCGTGCTTCTGTTCTGCGTGCGCCCGTTCCTTTCAACGAATGAGATGCTGCCACGTGTCCCACTAATTGTTTCCGCGAATCATAACGCGACACGTGGCAGCGTGGAAGAAAAAAAACAGAAACGCGCGGCATCTCCACTCACTTTTTCGATTCCATTTTCGATACAATTTTTGTCCCACGCTGTGTAATTCTAATATTCGGCCCCGCACTTCATCGTTTCCCCCGCGTGTGTTAAATTTAAATATTTTTGATGTATTTTTTAGCTATAAATAGGTGATATTAGCGACAGAAAGTTGAAAAGTTTTTTTGGTTTAGAATTTTTTTGTTGTTCTGACCATAACACGCAGTAAGCCATTTTTTGGCTTTTGTTCTGTGCGTCATGGGCCAAATATTTGTTCTACGTGATGTTTTAATTTTCCTTCTTCTTCTTCTAATTTTTCTCGCATCTCGGTGTAATTTTTATTTTAATTTTAATGAAGTAATTTAATTTTTCTAGTGGTTGCATTTTATTCAAATATACGAAGCTTTTGATTTTAATTATTTTTGATAGATTTATAAGACGTTCGATTTTTGCTCTATTTTGTGCTTAATGCTTAATGCTGATTATTTACTTAATTTTATCAAACGACGTATTTGCAGGTATAAAAATAAACTCGAGAAAGGCATTTTTGTGTATTGCTTCGTGGAATAGAATGACACATGTATAATGCAAGGATGTGAATATACCCTAATCATACACGTGGCCATTTGAAAACTTAGAACTTAATTAATCTTGGTGAATTTAATTCTCATGTAGATATAGTGAATTAATTTAACGAGGTGTGTTTGTACCTGAGTTTCAAGAGATGTATGAATAAAAAAGAAGTTTTCGGTTGACAAATTAAATGTACTAAAAAATATAAATCAAAAGAAAATAACATGATTTGAGTGAATTAGTTTGGTGAAAAATTGCAATCCTAGATTTCTTTTATTTTTTTGTTACCTTTTTCCATATCAACGATTGTTTTGGATAAAATTAGAGAGATACAATTTTAGTACTCAACAAAGTATAGTAACAAATCCTCGTGGGAACGATACTCTACTTACAAATCTTTATTACTTGTGACCGTGTATACTTGCACGATTTTCTGTGTGTTGTAAAACACCAACACATATCCAACTCCATCTTAAGCTCTTTTCATATTAAGGTAAGGCAAAAAAGATACCTCCACATCATTAACCATTCTGGCATGAGCTACGTTCTTATCAAAAAATTCCTAATAAAAGGATACAATGGAAACTTGAGGCAGAGCCAAACGTGAAATGTTGTCCAACCTTCAAGTGAGGTTGCACTATTCAATCTATCCAAGATGGGATCATTATGTCAACATATGAGGGTATGGGATCATTATGTCAACATATGAGGGTATGTTATATGTTTTCTTAAATCTCTCATTATCCCTTAGAGTTAAGCTATTGATTAACACTTTGGCATTCTAACTTTTGGTTCGACCTGGTGGCTCCTTGGTCCTCCTTTGTCGAGATTTCTTTCTCTATTCTCTTGAAGAAAATATTTATGTGCTAGGGAAACTCAATTTGATGGTCAGACTATGGTCGATATGTTGATGTGTTAGGGATCTCGGGCATCTCTTCATCTTCAAAGGACATGATTTCCTCCATAATTGAGCCCGAGCTCACACTTTCCTCTTGATTTGAGTATGTTAGATACTGGGGACTTTCCCAATAAGAAGATGAACTCGAGAAGGGTAAAGGTAGGACTACTCTACCTATTTCCCTAGTCACTACTTCTCTATGTATGTTTATTACAGAAGAACAAAAATAGAACAAAAGAAAATAAGACACGAGGATACAGGAATTTAGTCGAGGTTTGAAAATAAGAGATTGACTAGTGAAATTAAGAACCACTTGAAGAGAAATGAGATTTGGTTAGGCGCTAAGGCAAATCTTTAAGAGCTGAGAAAAGATAATTAAATTTATGAGTTGATAATCTTACCACCCGAGCAAGAAACAATAAGGTGCGAGGTAAAGTGACAGAGCCATTTTGAGAAAAATTGGTTTTATTTTTTATGAATTATGAAAATATTTGCCTTGCCTCCCCCTTATTATAGGGGCTTAGATTTTCTCTCTCTAATTAACTGATAAGTTGAACAATCTCTGAAGCATTTATTGGTGTATGTAAAACCATTTCAAATTCAATGTCATTTCACCTACTAAGTTTTATTACTTTTTGCACCTCATTTGAAGAACCAAACTGAAAAGTAAGGAGACTTGATGTTTGAGCATAAGATATGACCCACCGTCAGACCTTTGGAGTGCCCGAGCCTTAAGTCTTGCATGCATCTAGAAGCTGGATGTTTCAAGCTTTCTCACAAGCATGAAGCACCCAAGGTTCAACCACCAGCTCAGTCTCACAATGTGGTTGACCTTAGATTAGTTTATGCTTTTACTGTTGTACCCCTCTAACACGATATAACATGTACTCCCTATGTAATCGAAATGTGCACATGTAATCACTCTCATTTCTTAGCATCACTTTAGTTTCTATCTCTAAATCGAATCATCCCTAAACACTATCCATTCTCATCCTAAGCAACAATGGTTGAAAATTTATCACAATGGGTAAAACATCCCTAAACAATATATATTAATTAAATTTACTTAGTTTTTAAATAATTTATATTTATTCTCTAATTTTTTTAAAAAATGCATTCATTTTAAGTTAATTATTTCAATTTAATTATTATTCAAATATGTAAAGGTGATCTGGGTGCTATAGCCAACCAAGTCATAAAGACCATCTAGATTAGCTACAACATGGCCATGGAATCTTTTAAGGAGATGGCTAAGAATAGGGACCTTAGCGAGTATTATTACCAAATTTTGAACATTTCAATCACACCAATATGTTCACCCACTCAAACTCAAATGGATGGTAGAGAATCTGAGGAAAGTAAAGAGGAGACCGAGGTGGGAGACCACGCCAATAATCATAGGGATGTTTTAATTTTGTAATAGGATCAAGCTAAGACATTTTTATAAAGCTTGCCCTCCTTAATTTTTTGTAGGCTCAACCTTCTTATTTTTTGTAGGCTCGCCCTTTCTCTTTTTGTTATAGATCCGAGCTACTTTTAAGCTTGACCTTCCTCTTTGAATTTTGAATATAAGTTACTTTAATTAATTTATACATGTATTTATACATATAATCATACATGGAGATATGGATATTTATTTATAGCAAACTGAAGATTCCCATACATAGGAACAATTGCACAAAGTTAATTATTTTTCAGACTCAAATAAGTAACTGGAACCTAGATGAGGGGTGTAAATGACAACCCATGAAATTTTTTCGTGAGCTTTATACCAATTTAGCCAAGTAGGCCTTCCAAACATGAATTAATAAAACTACATAACTGACGTATAAAACAATATGCTTAATTCAATACCCAACTAAAACAATCAACAAATACGAAAACAACAAACTACATTAAATACACTAGTGTTAGTGTGTCTTATAGGCTTCTATTTAGGCTAACAGTATGCATAAACATCTAAAACATCACACAAAATGCAATAAACAATAAATAGAAAAACAATTAAAGAATTCAACACCTAGTACACAACTAGGGTAAGAAAATATAAACTCCTTAAAGACTCATACTAAACTCCCATGCAGATAACAAGCATAAGTAATATAAATTAATTAGGAAGTAGGAAAATTAATTTAATACAGTATAAGCAATGATTAAAATGATATAAGCATGCTACAACAAAGAAAAGAAAGCATGTATCAACTATAACAAATAAGCTTTCTAAACAAAGTATACACATGGTATATTAGAAGATACACGATAGAAACTCAAATTATACTAACAAACATACTAATCATGTATAGCACCAGATATAATGAGATGAACCCACAAAGAAACCCTATCTATGTGGTAACATCCTCGGATTGTTAAGGCAACCACTTAGCAGCAAGAAATTTTTTAAACAATAAAATTATTACAACATTGATTGAAATAAAACCATCAATATCTCTATCAGTCGGGACCTTTATCCAAACTGCCTAATATTGCTCTTGTTTGCTGCTTCCACAATGACCTGATTTGACACACGAACCCGACTTACCAACCACCTCACAAAGGGTGGTGGTGAGGTATGTGTCAAGGTGCCAAAAAAATATCATTTCTTTGTTTTTGAAACTTATCGAGTAATTTTCGTAAACACTCATACCTAAAAGAAAAACAAAAACATGAGTGACAACATTGACGAGTGAGTATGCAAGCACTAATCTAGCATGTACACTACAAAAATTAACCCGTTGTGTGTGTAAACATACTCGAATACAAAATATACCTAACTATATGCGTGTGTACATTACTGATTCATAGTAACCAATCTTATATAGAGGAAGATAGAACACTGTGTAAAAATAAACAAACATTGTGTTTTATGCCAGAAAGCCAACATATAGACATTGAGAACAACATGACTTATACACATATTTATTAATGTTGACCTACTTCATTATATTTTGGACCTTTGTCCAATTACTCATCCCATTTCCTTGCTCTATATAAGGCAATGTGTTTATTGGTTGAAGCACATATAGAGAGCTTCAATTTTTTTGAAAGATTTAAAGCATTAACCTTATCTTTTTTCTCAATTATTATGGCTACTGATCGAGCCAAGAAACACTTAGCACACTCCTTAAACCAAGAGAATGCTAAGCTTTCCACTGAAGTGGTTACATTAAGGACTGAGCTAGCTCTTGTTAAGGACAAGGTCTCACTTTGTGATGAGCTCAAGTGTGATTTCGAACTTCACAAAGAAGAATTGTTTCAAATGATAGCACATGAAAGGAAAACTATGATGAAGATGGCTGCCCTATTGGATAATGAAGCTTATTGCACCAGTTTTTACATGAAGTGATGTGATGGTGTGTTTTTCAAAGTTATAAATGTTATTGAGTAACTAGAAGGATTGGGCACGAGCTCAAGCTTATCCCCAGCATAATTAGGGTGAGGAGATATGTCAAAAAGTGAGCAAGATTTAGGCCGAGCTTTTCCTTTGGTGGAAGAGACAAAGGACTGTTATCCTACTTATATATCTAAACTCCTTAAGGGTTTTTTAAAATATGAACTTGTCTATGTGTTAAATGTATTTTTACTTTTAATCAAGTAGCTATTGAACTTTTAGGCTCAATCTATGAATAAATGTTTGAATGATTTGTTCCTCAAGCCCAAGCGTTCTACCTAGTTCTTGACCAAGATGATCAAATCATAACTTAATATTTTGTTACCAAAGTGTCTTCATAGGTTTTAACCAAAGTGATTAGCTTGTGGCTTAAGAATTAAGTTGGCTTGGTTACTGGAGCCGGTGATACCAACTTCTTAGGACTAATTTTTTGCCTGAGCATTCTACTTGGTTTTCAACCAAGATCAGCTCCTAACTTCAAATATTTTTGTTACCAAAGTGTTCTACCTAGTTTTTGACCAAGATGATTAACTCGTGGCTTAAGCATTAGTTTGGCTTGGTTACTAAAGTTGGTGATATCAGCTTCCTAGGACCAAGCTTTTTCCTGAGCATTCTACTTGGTTTTCGATCGCGATGATCAACTTGTACCTAAATTTTTTTATTTCCAAAGCATTCTACTTGGTTTCTAACCAAGGTGTTCACCTTATGACTTAAGATTTTTTATTTCCAAAGTATTCTACTTGGTTCTTAATCGAGGTGATCAGCATGTAACTTAATCTTTTTTGTTTCCATAGTGTTCTACCTAGTTTTTGATAGAGGTGATCAGTTCGTGACTTAATCCTTTTTGTTTGCCAAAGTTCCTAACCAAGGTGATTAACTCGTGACTTAATCTTTTTTATGGCTTAAACATTGGGTTGGCTTGGTTACTGAAGCTATTAATACCAATATCCTAGGATTAATCTTTGGCTCGAGCATTCTACTTGGTTTTCGACAGAGGTGATAAATTCATAACTTAATATTTTTGTTCCCAAAACATTCTACTTGGTTCCTGACCAAGATGATCAACTTGTGACTTAATATTTATTATACTAGAGAATTCTATATGGTTCTTGATTAAGGTGATAAACTCATGACTTAATATTTTTTTATTGTCAAAATGTTCTTCTTGGTTTCTAACCAAGGTGATAAGATCACGACTTAATCTTATTTGTTGACATAGTATTAATCTATCTTGTTCTTGACATAAGTGGTTAGCTTGGGCTAGCTTGGTTAGTGGAGCTAGTGATACCAACTTCTTAGGACCAAGCTTTTGTTTGAGTATTCTACCTAGTTCCTAAATGAGCTAGATCTTGTCAAGGATAAGGCCTCACTTTATGATGAGCTCAAGTATGAGCTCGAGCTTCACAAACAAGAATTGTTCCACATGTAAGCACATGAGAGAAAAACTATGATAAAGATGGCTATACTGGAAGATAGTAAAGCTTAATCTACTAGTTTTTCCAAGAAGCAAGTTGAGGGTATGTTCCTCAAAGTTATGAATGTTGTTGAGGACCTAGAAGGATTGGGTATGAGCCCAATCCTATCCTCAGTATATTTGGGCAATGAGATGTCAAAAGTGAGCAAGATTCAAGTAGAGCTTTTTTCTTTACTAAAAGAGATAGAGGACTATGATCCTAGTCACGTAGCTAAATGCCTGAAGATTTTTTGAAAAGATGAGCTTGCCTCAAAGGTAAATGTATTTTTGATGAGCGAAAACTGGCATCGCCGATTCTCGCAAATACTTTGGTTTTAATATTTGTAAAACTCTCGCAAGTGCACGAATCATTTCGTAGAAAATGATAAGTATACTCCCAAGGTCGATCTAAGGAATAATGTATACGTGGTTTTTAATTTATTATTCAAACTTTTTAAAAACGAAATTAAATCCTAAACATCCCGTCACGATAGTTTGGTTTTGTGTTCTAATCTAATAACATAAAATAAACATATATACGTATTAATTAAATATAATCTAAAAAAAAATAAAAAATAAACATAGATACAGATTCAATAAATATTTATCTAAAAATAAATATAAATACGTATTCAATAAATATTCATGCAAATTTTATCATTTTTATTAAGGAGTATTTATGGATATAATAACTAAATTAATTACGTCTTGCTCATATTATCTGTGTTATTAAAGATATAAATTGATATTTTATTGATTCTCTCTTTTTTGTATTTAATACCACCTCGGTGGGGTTAGATATTCTTTGTTAACTAAACAAATCAATTAACACCTACGAAGGGGTTGATAACTAATTTGGTTAATTAAATTAATTTCTTTTTTCTAAGAGATTGAAAATGAACCATTTAAATGCCACCTTCGTTGTATGGGTTAGACAGTTTAAACTTTATTCAAGGTGTCCAAATTAAACCTAAGAATTTAATTATCCGAGTACTAACTTTCAAGTTTTAAAACCACTATTGAAAACATGTTGTCAATACATTTTCACATAATAATTCTTATAAAACTTTTGAAATAGAGCTTCACTCTAACTACCGGGCGATTGTACTAACAAATAAAAGAGCACTACTCTAAATCAGACCGGATAACTAAACCTTAAAATCTAATTTTCAAATTTAATTTTGTAATGAAAAATAATATATTCTCTCTAACATCCTTAATATAAAATCTTGAATAAAAATAAAATCAATTCATTTTAGAAATTTTCACCTATTTAATATTTCGCAAGCATAACAACGTTATTATTATATCATGATTATAAACAAATAGCACACTTAAATTTAATCACGCATAAATTAAATATAACATGTAAGAATAAAGTATAAAAATAATCAGAAGAAAATAAAATCCTTACAGACCGACGCTATTCCCGCTAAGTTAGAAAACCTCCAAGCGAATTTGCACTTCCATTTATTGAATCAAAAATCTAAATTATTACAAAAACATTACAAGTTCCTCTCAAAAAGAGTAAGAACTCTAAACCTAAGAGAATTGAACTAAAAACTAAGAGAAAAACTAAGAAAAGCTTAAACTAAGAAAGAAACTAAGAAAAACTCAAAAACTAAGAAACGAGAAAGAAAGAAGAGAGTGTGGTTTCGAGGTGTTTTGAAGGTGTTTTGAAGGTGTTTTGGAAGGGGGTATTTATAGGTGAGGACGGAGAGAAAAATGAGTAAAAAAATGTTAAAAAAATATTAAAAAATTAAAAACGTAATGGAAATGTCGAGGTCATCAATGACGCCATGACGTCATGTGGTCGGCCGACGTGAAAAATGGGGTGAAACGCTGCGGGCCGAGTGGCGGATGTCATACACGCGCGCCGGGAGCGCGCGTTGTTGCCGCGCGCATGCTGTAACAAGAATCACAAGAGTGCCGCGGCAGCACCTCGCGCAGCGCGTTGTCAAGTTCGCGCCCGCAAGCTGCCAGGCGCGCAGCTGGGGCGGAGCCGGTGCCGCGCGGCGGCCACGCGGCGCGTTTTTTTCTCCTTTTTGACCTTTTTCGACCCATTTTGTCCAATTTTTTCCATATTTGCACATTTACGCATTTATTTATTAACATATTTGTGATGTATTGCTTCCAGTATTCCTCTTCGAAGTTGCATTTTTAAGCCAAAATACTTGAAAAATAATTAGATACCCGTGATTCCGAAGAAGACAAATTTTTATAAATATATGATAAAACATATAAATATATATATTTTTAATCAATTAATTTGCATAAAATGATGGTTATTTTAGTGTTTTTGAGCACTCATCACAACCTCCCCAAATTTTCGCTAGTCCCTTAGCAAGAGAAGCGTATAAAAACTAAAAATTAAACTATCCTAAATCACTTTCGTGATTGACACGGTTGCATTTAGCCTACGCAACAAGCTGCTAAACCCTAGGTTGCCCTAGCGGGACGAAGCTCGAGTCTCGTGAGGGTTTTCAATAATGATACCCACAAACATTGAACTAAATGTAAAAATCAAAAGAAACAATAAAAACAAACAACTTAAAAATTAAATTTACAACAAAATCACAAATTAACAACATCTCACAAAAATGTCTCATATTTTTTAATCTCCTTTAATATCATAATTAAAATCTCAAGCATAAGTTATTTTAATCTCTTTAAACAATCATGATTTATTATAATAATTAGTCGAAAATCATTTTCATATTTCATGTCAAAAATGTATCAATTTAATTTCACCCAATTTCGGCAAATAATGAATTAGAATTCGCCGACTCATTCCTCACAAGTCAATACTCTAAACACCGAATCCTACATGGCTTAAACACTCATACTAATTTATATGCGAAAGAGTTGATGTATAGAAATGAACTAATATGTTCGCATATGTATAAAGAATAAAGGCTCAAAGTGTTATTTTAACATTGATCTCATGAAAAGAATCAAATGTATAAATTATAAAGATACCATATATAACAATTATTTTCATGCAGAAATCAAACTCATTAAGAAAGAATTTCAAGATATATGCCTTTACAAATGAAGAGAGTGCAATGACTTTTAGTGGAATTATTTCCTATATCTTTTTTTTGTAATTAGCCTTTACTCACAACTTTGTAGGCAATGCTGGGTTATGATGTAGATTATACTATATATTCTTTATCTCTATTTTTTTCTCAAGATATTTCTCAATATACGTATTTTGTAGAGTCAACCCACGTAGATGCATTGTACATTTTTTTTTTGAAGTAGTTGGTTAATTTTGTGGCTTTTCTTCCGTTTGATCTTGGTTTAGGTAACCCTATATATGTCTTCTTTTTTGTAAAGCATGCATTACATGAACGAGATATAAGCATATACTATCAATTTCTACTCAAATCATTTAATCTAAGCAAAAATAATAATAAAAATATATGATACTCTATTCAGATGAGAAAAAATTCATACATTCAATGCTAATACCTATGTAGATCATCTAAAAATTGAAGAAATAAGAAATGTGTTTGGAATAGAAAAATATATATTTCATCAATAAAGGAAATTAGGCTCAAATTATATCTCACAAAGCGTAGTCTCCACTAAAAAAAATTCATAAACACCGATTTTGGGTTTAATATAATTTCTACATCTTATCAAGAAATACTAGTTATGACAAAAACTAACTAATTATCAAAAAATAATTACAAAATATTTCATGATATGTTTTCAAAAATTAATCTAAAAGTACAAAAGACTTAACTATTTACTTAAATTTGATTTAAAGAAATGATAAAATTTTGTGAGAAAAGTTTTTTTTTTAATTCCAAAAATTACTAAATCACACAAAATAGAAATAAAACCAAACACACAAAAAAATGAAAATGTGAACATAAAAATAATAAAAAAAATTATTATATATATTTTTTTTTATTTTTTATTTTTTTTATTTTTAAATTGTCAAAAAAAAATTTAAATTAAGCATGGTAACTTTTCACCACCCCCAACCTAGAACTTACATTGTCCTCAATGTAACAATTGTAAATTAAAGATAAAGAGAAAAGAGAAGAAAGACTACCTATTTCTTGAGAAAGTGTAAAGAGGTAATGGAAAATGCAAGCTACATCCATCATATTCATCATTAAAGTGTATACGTGACAGTCATTAACTTCTAACATCTCAACAAATATTTTTAGTTTTAACAATTTAAAAATTATTCACATGTAATTAAAATGAAATAAATAATAAAATTAAGTAAATAAAACAAATAAAAGAAAATTACCTAAAATGATGGGTCATTTCCCATCCAAATGGTAGTTTAACGGCCTTAGCAAGAAGTAACTCGGGGATTGTATTTTAAGTAAACTCAATGTCCCCTCATCATCGAGTCAATCAAACCTACAGGTAAGACAGGTTGCCTCTACCTATACTTTTTTAGTCACGCCTCTATTGATTTTCAAATTTCTTTCTCGTACTTAAAACTAGTGGCATATTTTTGAGTTTTAGATAACCCACAACTAGGTACAAATCAAATAATTAAGGCATAAAAACACAATTGTACCTAGATCAAACAAAGCAACTAACTCCTTAGATCAGAATTAAAACTTTAAAATTTTGAGATAGTTCATAAATTTTTTGTTATGTTTTGTTTTTTTTTTAAGAAAAAAAAATAACATAATCAAGATAACCAAGAAGGCTCCCGTGAAAGAATTGCGGTACAGCTCCTTAAAAACCATCCTCCTGTATTAACAACGCTCCCTAAAGGAAAGACTAAAGGGCACAAAGGCTTCCAAGAACTAGTCTCCTGTATTTAACTCCCTTAGATCTTTACTTTTCATGTTATTAAGTTAAGTTAAAAAATTTAAGTTAATGAAAATCTAAGTTAATTAAGTTTAAAGAAAAGGTTAATTAAGTTAAGTGAATTAAAAAAATCTAAGTTAATTAAGTTAAGTTAAAAAAAATCTAAGTCAATTAAGTTAGTAAAAAAAAGTTAATTAAGCTAAGTGAAGTAAAAAAATTTAAGTTAATTAAGTTAAGTGAAAAAAAAGTTAATTAAGTTAAGTAAAAAAATTAAGTTAATTAAGTTAATGAAAATTTATGTAAAAACCTAAGTTAATGTTAAAATAAAATTTAAGTTAATTAAGTTAGTAAAAAAAAACTAATTTAAGTAAGTTAAATAAAAATCAAGAAGAAAAAAAAATGGCTAAAGAAAGAAAAAAATAATAAAATAAAATAAAATTGAAAAAGGTAAAAGAAAATAAAAAAAAAAATAAAATTATGATTTAAAATAAATAAAAAAAAATAGTAAAAATTAAACTAAAAAAAAAAATTAAAATTTTGGTTTTTTTTTTTATTTTTTTTTATTATTTTTTTTATTATTTTATTATTTTTTTATTATTTTTATTTAATTTATTTAATTTATTTATTTAATTTATTTTTTATTTTTTATTTTTTATTTTTTATTTTTTATTTTTTATTTTTTATTTCATTTTACTTTAATTTATTTACTTTATTTATTTTATTTATTTTTTTTATTTATTTTTTATTTATTTTATTTATTTTTTATTTATTTTTTATTTTTTATTTATTTTTTATTTATTTTATTTATTTTTTTATTTTTATTTAAAATTTATTAAAAAAAAATTTATTTTTTTATTTTTTTATTTTTTTTTATTATTTCTTATGAAATTTAAAATTTGAAATTTAATTAAATTTTTTTTATTTATTTTTTTATTTTTTTACAAAAACAAAAAAAATCACAATTATTTACAGCACAAAATTTTTTTTAAAATTTTGATAAATAAATTAAAAACGCTATTCCTTCCACAAGAATCCAAGGCCAAAAACTTGATTTAGCTAAAATCCAGACGTCGATTCTCGTAAATACTTTAGTTTTAATATTTGTAAAACTCTCGCATAGTACATCAATCATTTCGCAGTAAAATGATAAAGATACTCCCGGCGTCGATCTAAGCGAAGAAATGTATGCCGCTTTTAATTTATTATTCAAACTTTTTAAAAACGAAATTAAATCCTAAACATCCCGTCACGATAGCTTTATTGTTCTAATCTAATAACATAAAATAAACATATATACAAACATTAATTAAATATAATCTAAAAAAATAAAAAAATAAACATATATACATTCAATAAATATTTATCTAAAAATAAATATAAATACGTATTCAATAAATATTCATGCAAATTTTATCATTTTTATTAATGGAGATTTATGGATATAATAACTAAATTAATTACGTCATTTCATATTATCTGCGTTATTAAAGACATAAATCGATATTTTATTGATTCTCTTTTTGTATTTAATACCACCTTTGCATTAGATATTCTTTCGTTAACTAAACAAATCAATTAACACCTACGCGTGGGCCTGATAACTAATTGGTTAATTAAATTAATTTCTTTTTCTAAATAGATTAAAATGAACCATTTAAACGCCACCATGCTAGTAGCTTTTAAACTTTATCTCGCTGGCTCCAAATTAAACCTAAGAATTTAGTTATCCGAGTACTAACTTTCAAGTTTTAAACCACTATTGAAAAACATGTCATTAATACATTTTCACATAATAATTTTATAAAAACTTTTGAAATGTAGCTTCACTCTAACTACCTATGATTTATCAACAAATAAAAGAGCACTACTCTAAATAAGACTCCATAACTAAACCTTAAAATCTAATTTTCAGATTTAAGTTTGTAATGAAAAATAATATATTTCTCTCTAACATCCTTAATATAAAATCTTGAATAAAAAATAAAATCAATTCATTTTAGAAATTTTCACCTATTTAATATTTCTCGCAAGCATAACAACGTTATTATTATATCACGATTATAAATACTAAAGACGCTTAAATTTAATCACGCATAAATTAAATATAACATACGTAAGAATAAAGCATAAAAATAACTCAGAAGAAAATAAAATCCTTACGTAACTTCGACGCTATTCCCGCTGTAGAAAACCTCCAAGCGGAATTTGCACTTCCATTTATTGAATCAAAAATCTAAATTATTACAAAACATTACAAGTTCCTCTCAAAAAGAGAAGAACTCTCTAAACCTAAGAGAATTGAACTAAAAACTAAGAGAAAAACTAAGAAAAGCTTAGAAACTAAGAAAGAAACCAAGAAAAACTCAAAAACTAAGAAACGAGAAAGAAAGAAGAGAAGCTGGTTTTGAGGTGTTTTGAAGGTGTAGAGAAGGGGTATTTATAGTGAGGATGGAGAGAAAAAATGAGTAAAAAATGTTAAAAATATTAAAAAATTAAAAAACGTGTAATGGAAATGCCGAGAGGTCATCAATGACGCTGCGATGACGCATTGCGGGTCGCCAGACGTGAAAAATGGGGTGAAAAACGCTGGGCGCGTAGGAGAGATACGCTGGAGGCGGCTGGCCGCCACAGCTGGCCATTAGAATGTCGCTGCGCTGAACAGTAACCTCACAACAAGTTGGCTGCGCTGCATTTGAACAGTAGATCACAAGGCAAATAAAGTGAGTCAAGGCCGCGCTGCTTTTTCTCCTTTTTGACCTTTTTCACCCATTTTGTCATTCAATTTTTCCATATTTGTCGACATTTACGCATTTATTTATTAATATATTTGTGATGTATTGCTTCCAGTATTCCTCTTTGAGTCTTTAAGTTACATTTTTAAGCCAAAATACCTGAAAAACAATAAAAATACCCGTGATTCCGAAAAAGACAAATTTATATAAATATATGATAAAACATATAAATATATATATATTTTTAATCAATTAATTTGCATAAAATCATGGTTATTTTAGTGCTTTTTGAGCACTCATCAATTTTTACTTTTAATTAAGTTGTTATTAAACTTGTTGGCTTGATTTATGAATAAATATTTGTTTGAATGGTTTGTTCCTCTAACCCAAGCATTCTACCTAGTTTCTAATCAAGGTGATCAGCTTGTAACTTAATCTTTTTTGTTGCTAGGGTGTTCTACTTGGTTTTTAATTGAGGTGATAAGCTCATGGCTTAAATATTAGGTTGGCTTGGTTACTAAAATTGGTGATACCAGCTTCCTAAGACTAAGCTTTTGTCGAGCATTCTACCTAGTTCCCGACTAAGATCAGCTTATAACTTAATTTTTTTATTGCTCGAGTATTCTACATGGTTTTTTATTAAGGTGATCAGTTCATGACTTAAATATTAGGTTGGCTTGGTTATTGGAGTTGGTGATACAAGATTCTTAGGACCAAGATTTTTCCCGATCATTCGACCTTATTTTTGACCTAGGTGATAAACTCGTAAATTAATTTTTTTTGTTACCAGAGTGCTCTACCTGGTTCCTAACCGTGGTGATTGACATATGACTTAATCATTTTTGTTATCGGAGCATTCTACCTAGTTTTTAATCAATGTGATCAGCTCATGACTTAATATTTTTATTGCTAGAATATTCTACCTGGTTCTTGACCTGGGTGATCAACTCATAATTTAATATTTTTTTGTTACCAGAGCTTTCTACCTGGTTCCTAACCAAGTTAATTAACATGTGACTTAATCTTTTTTGTTGCAAGAGCATTTTACCCAGTTCCTAACAAAGGTGATCAGCTTGTGGCTTAAACATTAGACTGTCTTGGTTACTAGAGCTGGTGATACTATCTTCATAGGGCCAAGATTTTTCACGATCATTCTACCTAGTTCCTAATCGAGTTAGCTTTCTTTATGGAAAATTTATCACTTTGTCATGGGCTCAACTGTGAGCTTAACCTTCACGAAGAAGAATTTTTCCAAAAGCAAGCACATGAAAGGAAAACTATGGTAATAATGGCTGTGTTAGTGGATAATGAAGCTCATTTGGACATTTTTTACATAAAGTGAGGAAAAGGTGTGTTCCTCAAAGTTATGAATGTTGTTAAGGAAATAGAAGGATTTAGCAAGTGTACGAGCCTATCGTCAGCACAGTTAGGCAAGGAGATATGTAGAAATGTGAGCAAGATTCAGGCCAAACCTTTTCTTTTTGTGGAAAACATAGAGGATTGTGATCTTGGTTGTGTATCTAAATTCATGAAGGGTTTTTGGAAAGACAAGTCATTCTCTAAGCTAAATGTATTTTTACTTTTAATCAAGTAGTTATCGAACTTGCAGGCTCGATCTATGACTAAATATTTTTTTGAATGATTGTTCCTATAGCTTGAGCATTATACCTAGTTCCTTACCCAGATGATCAACTCTTAATTAATCTTTTTTGTCACCAAAATATTTTATCTAGTTTTTGAATGAAGTGATCAACATGTGGCTTAAACATTGGGCCAGCTTGGTTATTGGAGGCAGTGATACCAACCTCCTAGAACCAAGTTTTTCTCGAGCATTCTACATGGTTCCCTATCATTAGATTGGCTTTGTTATTAAAGCTATTGATACCAACTTCCTAGGACCAAGCTTTTGCCAGAGTGTTCTACCTGGCTTCTGATCAAGGCAATAATTTTGTGACTTAATCTTTTTTATTACTGGTGCATTCTATATGGTTTCTAACCGAGGTGATCAACTAATGGCCTAATATTTTTTGTTTCCAAAGCATTCTACTTGGTTCCTGATCGAGGTGATTACCTCATGACTTATCTTTTTTATTGCTAAAGCATTCTACCTAATTCCTGACCAATGTGATTAGCTTGTGACTAAATCTTTTTTGTTTTCCAGAGCATTCTACCTAGTTCATAATTGTGGTGATCAGATCATGACTTAACCTTTTTGGTTTCCAGAGTGTTATACCTATTTTTTGACCGTTGTGATCAACTCGTGGCTTAAATATTGTGTTGACTTGGTTGTTGGAGCTGGTGATATCAGCTTCCAAGGATGACGTTTTTGCCTGAGCATTGTACCTAGTTTTGGACGAAGTTGATCAACTCATAACTTAATCTTTTTTATTGCCAAAGAATTCTACCTAGTTCCTGATCAAGGTGAACAACTTGTGACTTAATCTTTTTTATTGCCAGAGCTTTCCATCTATGGGGAATATAAAATCCTTATTCATTTCCTATATCAGAACTGACATTGTTGATTTTATCCCCCAAAAGAATTTTAAAATTCTCAATTCTTTAGATGATGTTTGGTATAATAATATAGGCATTAAAAAAGTAATTCTCAAATGTCACCTTGATTCTAAGACACAAAAGTTTCTCTAACATTATAATTGCAGTTAAAATAAATAATTGGGAGCTTATACCTGAAGGTAATAAGATTTTGGGTAGGTCTAGAATTAATCTGATATAAAAAATAATGTCAAGTTTTCATATAAATTTCCACGTAATATTCCACTTACAATACATCCATCATGAGCTTAGAATTTCACAGAAAATGAATAAATGCTTAATATCCTCCATTTTTTATGACATTACGAACATATATAATCATCTAATTCTTGAAATCATCCAATCTGTTTCTTGCCTACAATAGTCTTTTCCATACAAAAGAGTCTTTTTTCTCGGGTTCCACATGTATGAAAAATTTATGTTGTAAATATTTATTTCAGAAGATACAAACCCATAATTTGTGAAAAACTCCTATGCTGCCTAAGATAGTATGGCCATGTTGAAACTTCAAATTGTCTTATGCCCAAACCCTAAAGTCTTTTGGTAAACAAATTTGATTCCAAGAAATTAGGGAAATATATTTAGTTTTGTGAAATCTCCAATATACTAGAATCTTCTAACTAAGCTATCAGCTTGTTGACATACTCCACTTGGTAATTTGAAAGCACTAATGGAATAGATTGGAGCATTTTTGAATATAATTAAAGTAATTCTACCAACTTGAGATAGCAATTTTGCTTTCCAACCCTTCAATTTACCTTTCAATTTATTTAGAATGCCTTGGAATTCTCTCTTCTTATGTCTTCCTATAGGAAAAGTGTGTCCTAAGTAGACAATAGGTTCATCTCTAGCTAAACTATGCAATAAATCCATAAGATGGGTTTTTAAGTAGTTGAGATATTTTTGAAAAAGAAAACTTTCGATTTGTGGAGGTTTATTATTTGTCTTGACCAATGTCCTTTAATAGGATCATGCATGTACCTACTTACAGCACCAACCACATGTGAAATATTAGATCTCATATACACTATTACATACATCAAGCTATCAATCGCATTTACATACAGTACCTTTGCCATGTATTCTTGTTCTGCATCATTCTTAGGAGATAATTAAGCACTAACTTGAAATGAGGAATAAGCAGAGTACTTATTGGTTTTCTCTGTTCATTCATACCAAAATGTTGTAGTACCTTATTCAAATATTGACTCTAGGTCAAACTAAACTTTCCCTTCTTTTTGTCTCTGCTTATCTCCATGCCAAGAATCTTCTTGGCTTCTCCCAGATCTTTCATCTTAAACTCTTGACTTAGTTGAGCCTTTAACTTCTCAATTTCTACTTGGCTCTTCGATGTAATCAATATATCATTAACATACAATAGGATATAGATGAAAGACTCATCTTGTAGCTTGCAAAAATACACACAATGATCATGTGTACTTCTAGTATACTTATGTTGTAACATAAACTGATCAAATCATTTGTACCACTTCCTCAAAGATTACTTCAATCTATACAATGATTTGTTCAGTTTGCAAACCCAATTCTCTTTACCAGCAATATTAAACCCTTATGGATGAGACATATAGATTTCCTCTTACAAGTCACCATGTAGAAACATGATTTTCATATCAAGTTAAACTAGTTCGAAATCCAAATGTGTTACCAAGGCCAACAAAATTATAATAGAGGAATGTTTTACAACTGGAGAAAATATTTCATTATAATCAATTCCCTCATTCTGAGTGTAGCCCTTAGCCATAAACCTTACCTTGTACTGAATACCATCTTTGTTAGGAAATCCCTCTTTCTTTGCATACACCCATTTGCATCCAATTTCCTTCTTACCCTTAGGTAGTTGTGTCAACTTCCATGTCTTATTCTTCTAAAGGGACAGAAGTTTCCATGGCTTTCTTCCATCTTTCAACTTTAAGGTCTCTGATTGCTTCTTTATATATGGAAGGAACATCATCATGCACAACTTAAAGTGCACATGCCATTGTATTCTTAAATTGAGTAGGTAGATTTACCATATCTTTGTATCAAGCAGGCACATTGACATTTTTTCATTATGGCCTATCAACTGTAGTTTCTTTTTATTGTTATGGAGGTTCTTGGGTTAAAACCTATTCTTCATCTTATTCATCTTCTGCCAATGGTGGATTAGCTTCTGACTTATCTCCACCAACTAGATTAACAATTCTGCTTTCAAACTCCACCTACTTCAGAGTTTGCTTCACTTGTTGCAAATTAAGTGCCATCAATCTTCTTAGTTACCTTTCTTAGCAAGATAGATTCATCAAAGGTAACATCTCTACTAAAGATTATCTTTTTCATTTCAAGGCACTATAGATGATATCCCTTAGAACCATAGGGGATCCCAAAAACAAATAGCTTTCTTGGCTCTTAGATCCAACTTTGATTCTATGACATGGTAGTATGCAATATAACCAAACATATGTAAGAAATCACAATTTATAGCAGGCTTTCTAGACCATACATCCATAGGAATTTTACCTCTAAGAGAAAATGATGGTAGACGGTTGATAAGATGACATACATACGTCACAGTCTCAACCTAATATTACTTGCATAACTCAGCATTTGACAACATACATCGAACCTTCTCTAGCAAAATCTGGTTCATATGTTCTACAACTTTGTTCTGTTGTGGTGTTTTTCAAATAGTAAAGTGTCTCGCTACCCATTCTTCTTCACAAACTTTCATAAATGGATCGTTTTTATACTCAGTGCCATTATTAGACCTCAGACGCTTGATCTTTCTACCAGTCTGAGTCTCGATCATCATCTTCCACTTAAGAAAAATTCTCAGCACTTCATCCTTCTTCTTAATGAGATACACCCCCAAACTCTTCTAGAAAAGTCATCAACGAAAGTGACATAATAATTTTTGCCACTCATGGATGGAGTTCTTGTTGGTCTCCACACATCCGTATGAATGTAATCCAAGATGCCTTTTGTATTATGGAGTGTAGTGCCAAAGCTTACTCTTTTCTACTTTCTCAATACATAATGCTCACAAAATTTCAACTTGTTGGTTCTTGCACCTTTTAACAGGCCTTTCTTTACAAGAATTTGTAAATATTTTTCGCCAGTATGTCCCAAACGCATATGACATAGCTTGGTAGTTTCTGAATCTTTTTCTTCCTATGAAATTGTTATTGATGTTTTCCCAATAAATGTACTACCAAGGTAGTAGTACAAGTTATTCTTCTAAACACCTTGCTACGTGCGGGTGTATGTTGGGCGTGTGCTAGGCATACACACAGAAATTAGTGTGAATGGGTTTCTATGCATGGAGTTTTGGCGTTTTTGATATTTTTGACTAATTTTATCCAATTTTTTCATCTTTTTCACTTTTCCTCATTTTTTTCTTAACATATTTGTAATGTATTGACTTCAATATTTTTTTGAGTCTTTAAGTTATTTTTGAACGAAAATACCTAAAAAATAATAAAAATACATATGATTCTAAAAATATAAATTTATATAAAAGTATGATAAAATCATACAAATATAAATCTACTTAATCAATTAAATTACATTAAATCATGGTAATTTTAGTGCTTTTTAAACACTCATCAGATTCCAACTTTCTAACTTTTTCATGAATAAAGCTAGAACTCATACACTAAGTGTTCACAATCATTCTCTTTTAACCAAGCAGCTAGAAATCTGAAAGGTCTTTATGAATAAGATTCAAGTACCTCATTTAAATGTAATAAGAATGTTGAATGATAGTAGGTGAAGCAAGGTTTATAACTATCGTTTTAGGATAAACAAATGTAACCAATTAGGAGCAGCAATTGCATTATCCAATCTTTTGTAAATACAATCTTACTCTAGCTTCTTATTGTTCCAAGTAAATTGATTACCTAAACTACCTAAATCTAAAATTCCAGTAGAATTCATGAAGTTGATTAAACAGTTTTGATCATTGTAGATTGTAATACATTGGAACACCACCCACTCTCTCAAATGGATGTGTGGTATCATTCAAGTCTTCAATCAAACTAGGTCTATCAATATTAATAAATAAACTAAAAAGATCTTCCCAAGTTTTTTGTTTATATTTGTAGTATAGTGGTATATAAGCAAAGCACAATCAATAACTATTAAAAGGTTTCATTGATGCAAACATTTCAACAACTACAAAAGATGAACTAGCATATTGTACAGGTAGCTCCAGATCATTGACCCAAAAAAGAGAGAATCCCCACTACATCCCACGGGATATGAAACACTATTTGGATAATTTAAAGACAGCTTTAGAGGCAGCTACATTAGCTTGGCCATTCCAACTTAGTAGCTTCATGTCTTCTTTAGAGGCAAGTTATAGATCACTCCCTTGCCCTAAGCAAATGGGGTAATTCCAATCATAGTTGTAGTATGCTCACATTCAAACTCGTTCATTAAGTCATTAACCTTTGTATATACATCAGTTCATCAGGAAAAAAATAATTATGAGCAAGATGCACAAGTATTTTGTGTGCCTTGATAATTTCAAAAAATATTATTAGTTTTTACATAAAATGGGATCCTTTATATGGAAAGTTTCTCCACGTCATTTATGAGCTTGACTCATGTAAAATTCTCTACAATTGATCATTCAAACAAACTAATGAATTAGAATTTGAAGTAGAAGCAAAACTCATGTAAGCTTCAGTGAAGAGTTTCTTCTGTTGAGGAGATGAAATAATAATCCGATGTAGTGTATTGCCTAGAAAACTAAGTGGTGATGTGCTTATAAGGGGTGAGTATTCTTTAAATGACATAATGCGGTTTTTTACTTGTTTTGGGGTTTCTCCCTACAAACAAGTCATGAGGGCCCACTGAACTATCAAGTCATGATCATGGGCCTGTTAAACTTGCACGTATGGATCAAAACAAAAAATCTCGTGCCACATAGAATGGGTCACGTTTCGTTGTAAGCTGACGGATTAATTATTTTATATCAATTTATATCATAGCCATGACCCTATTAGGCCATATGGGCTTATGTTCTTACGATGATATAAGAATCCCTAAATATGGGTATATGATGCAATGTGATTGCACATGCCTCACATTGCTTAAGAAGCTAAGTGGTAATGTGCTTATAAGGGATGAGTACTCTTTAAATGACATTGCACGTTTTTTTTGTTGCGTTTTGGGTTTCTTTCTAGAAACAAAGCTGTAAAATCTCACTAAATTATCAAATTATGACCATGAGCCAGCTAAACTTACAGTAATAGACTAAAGTGAACAATCTCATATCACGTGCAATGGATCATGACTTACCGTAAACAAATGGATTAACCATTGTGTATCATAATCCCCTTCATATTCCTTAACAATTATTTTCTTTTTGAGTGAACATTCCGAATTGAAAGGTTAGGCATGTGAGTTGTTTGATTCGTTTTATGTATGGTGCCAACTTTAGACCCACAAAAAAAATCTAGTATCAAAATTTTGAATGAATTGTCTCTTATAAGACGGAATGAGTAGTTCTGCTAATGACACAGCTTGAAAAGTAATGTTTAGTATGTTTATTCATGCTTCTTGTAATAGTAATGTCTCACGAAATTACTATGTTAAAATAAGGTCTTACCATTGTAATTCAGTACCTTACTTTTGGGTAGCTTGTTGAGAATAAAAAAAATGACGTTGAAGGTATATTTAAAAATATTTTTTTTATTGCAATAGTGATGAGTGCTCAAAAAGCACTAAAATTACCATGATTTTATGCACATTAATTGATTAAAAATATATATTTATATGATTTTATCATATATTTATATAAATTTGTCTTTTCGAATCACGATATTCTTATTGTTTTTCATGTATTTTTGCTTAAAAATATAAATTAAAGACTCAAAAAGGAATACTGAAGGCAATACATCACAAATATATTCAAAAATAAATGAGAAAAAGTCAACAAATATGAAAAAAATGGACAAAATGGGTCAAAAAGGTCAAAAAGGAGGAAATCGCGCTGCAAATGCCAACCACGCTTAATTCCTACAACGCTAACGCCTAGTCCCGCGCGACGCTTGCTCCCTCCACACGTGCCCCTACGCTACGCTAACGTCATCAATGATGTCATCAATCACTACTCCGTGTTTTCACCATTTTTTATCATTTTTCACCCACTTTTTCTACCCATCATCACCTATAAATACCCTCATTCTCTTCATAACTAAACACACCTCAAAACACATCTTCTCTTCTCATTCTTTCTCTCATTTCTTAGTTTTTAAGCTTTTCTTAGTTTCTTTCTTAGTTTTTAGTTTTTCTTAGTTAGTTTCTCTTAGTTTTAGAGTTCTTCTTTTTTTTTGAGAAAAACTAGTTATGTTTTTATAATTTATTTGCTTTTTGATTCAATAAATGGGAGTGCAAATTCCGTTTGGAGGTTTTCCAGCAAAGGGAATAGAATCGAAGTACTGTAAGGATTTTATTTTCTTTGTAGTTATTTTTTATGTTTTATTCTTACATGTTATATTTAATTTGTCTATGATTCAATTTAACTTTGCTAGCTGTTTGTAAACATGATATAATAATAATGTTGTTATGCTTACGAAATATTAAATAGGTAAAAATCTCTAAAATGAATTGATTTTATTTTTATTCAAGATTTTATATTAAGAATGTTAGAGAGAAATATATTATTTTTCATTACAAACTTAAATCTAAAAATTAGATTTTAAGGTTTAGTTATCCGGTCTGATTTAGAGTAGTGCTTTTTTATTTGTTGGTACAATCGCCGGGTAGTTAGAGTGAAGCTCCATTTCAAAAGTTTTTATAAGAATTATTATGTGAAAATGTATTGACAACATGTTTTCAGTAGTGGTTTTTAAACTTGAAAGTTAGTACTCGGATAATTAAATTCTTAGGTTTAATTTGGACACCTTGAATAAAGTTTAAACTGTCTAACCCCACCAAAGGTGGCATTTAAATGGTTCAGTTTCAATCTCTTAGAAAAATGAATTAATTTAATTAACCAAATTAGTTATCAACCTCACTCATAGGTGTTAATTGATTTCTTTAGTTAACAAATAATATCTAACCCCACCAAATGTGATATTCATATAAAAAAGAGAGAATCAATAAATATCATTTTATATCTTTAATAACCTAAATAATATGAGTAAGTATAATTAACTTAGTTATTATATCCATAAATACTCCACTATTATAAATAATAAAATTTGCATAAATATTTATTGAATCTGTATCTATTTTTATGTTATTAGATTAGAAATACACAAACCAAACTATCGTGACAAGATATTTAGGATTTTATTTCATTTTTAAAAATTTAAATAATAAATTAAAAACCACATATATTCCTTCCTTAGATCAACCTTGGGAGTATACTTATCATTTTTCTACGAAATAATTCGTGCACTTGCGAGAGTTTTATAAATTTAAACCAAAGTATTGGCAGGATCGACGATGTCGGTTTTTGCTCATCAAATAGCATGTAAAAAATTATTTTATAATAAAAATATGTGTTAAAAATAAATTAAATACATATATATATATATACGTGTACGTACGTAGGTATTTTTTTTCAAACGAATATATTTATATTTTAAAGTTTAAAGGTTTGGTTTTTCAAAAATAGCTGATAGGAAGTCTATTTTCACCATCTCTCCACGTTAAAATGTCAGACTGCACATTGATCAAGTTTGATCACATTGACCAAGTTTAATCAATAATGAAAGAATAGATTAGTTATTAATTGAATGTTAACTGTTTGATACCGTAGTTAACTAACTGTTAATTAAAATTGATAAATTATTAACTGTTAGATAGAGTAACTTTTCATTTAAAGGAAAGCCACATAAATTAGCCTTCATCAAGATTAATCCAAATGAAGTGACATTCATCTTAATGAACTATAAATAAATATTGTATTTATTATTTTTGAATAAAAAATATAGTTTTATTAATTTTTATGTTATTTTGTCTTGCATCTAAAACTATTTACAAGTAGTGCTTTCGAAAATTTTAAACTATTTTTAAAGAACGTTCATTACATTATGATTTAACCCATACCCTTAATTTATAAAATGATATCATGTTTCTTGTGAATTTTAATCTATTTATATTTAAGTATAGATATACAAAATTTTCATTTATATAGTAGAATTATCTTAAAAAATGATTCACTTTTTAATTTTTAAAATAATTATGCTACATGTTAGAATATAAATAATATAAGTGCATAAATATTTAAAAAATTATGTGTTCAAAATATTCCTCTTATCGGAAAAGAAACAGGACAGTTCAACAAGTTATTTCCATGCAAGGACCTATTTAAAAAACTAGGTTAAGGAAAGGGAGGAGGCAAGACCAACAATTCAGAATGCCACTTTGTTCTTTTTAATAACTTCTTTGAACGCGAGTTGAATTGACAAAGCTTCAACTACAAACCTTGCACTTTGATCCAGAAGTTGCAAGAATTGACTTGGCTAATATGATTTTGTACAAGAGACATTGCTTTGATCGTATTCAATTAAAAGATACTCTCTTGTTCTTTAACCCAGATAGATGTTGGAGTTCGGTTTTTTTTTATTGGTGGTGGGGGGATGTTTACCCTTAAAAGTTTAAGGTAGGGTCATGTAAAACTAAACATATTGACGTCATAAACCTTTGTTCTTACTGCTCTAGACTTTAAAAAGAGGCAGTAAGAAGCAAAGGACTCTTCATGTCAGTCTGCTTAAACGTTCTGTTTAACAACCACGAAAAAAATGGAATTCATTTACGTGTATACTACTGCTGGACTTAGACCAAGAAAAAGATGTAATCAAAGTTTCATACATAGACAGCACAAAGACATTACGGACCAACTACATATTTGAGTACAACATTATTCAATATCACCTACCATGGTATGCCTTAATCACCAAAAAATTTAAACACCGACGAGCCTGAAGTCATAGAAATGTATTGCAACTTGGATCACAAAGCAGACATTATTTTATCCCACTGGACAGCCAGATGTCACTTTCCAAACCAAGGGGTGCTTGTGTAAACAAGACGACATTTCATATTTAACGATCATCTCCAACGACAACATATTTAGCTCCCTCGTAGGCAGCAGCACTTTTAGCCTCCCATACAGAAACCAAAATTTTCACCCTAGTTGTAACAATGAGTTATTGAGGTAAGTAAAGATAGAAAAGAATTCTCTGAATTAGAACCGTTGGGTTCTAAAATAAAGCAGCTAGTGGTTGGAGAATGAGCCATACACTCAAAATTTTGAGCTTCATAATGTTCATGATTCCAAAGATTTTAAATTTCAAATCTCAGCATCATTAGATTATCGATCAATTGGTAACTCATATGATGACTTCTGCAAAAATACATAGTTAATCATTAGGTTCCCATATTTTATACAGATATGTCATAATTATTCAGCCATATATAGCGAGAAACATTTTCCCTGGAAAAACGTTTCATGTGTGTGCATTTGGAGTTGATCCATAGATGGCACAAGCATTTCACTTGCCTTAAAGTGGATACTGCTACAAACACTAACAATTGGCACAAGCATTTCAATTGCCTTAAAGTGGATACTGCTACAAACACTAACAATGGCCAATGGGTACCAATAATTTACCTTCAGATGGTCTGATCTGCCCTTTCACCAAAGACACATGGCAATGACAACTAAATGATGTGATGTCCATCCATGAAGAATTTCAGCATATCTTTTGAAGGAATAAACCTGAACAATGCTTGAGCAGCTGTCCGAAAGAAAAGGAAAATGGTATTAGAAGAAGAAAAAAAGAAAAATGGTGATGTCTGAGAGCATAAAATTATGGGAGATTATCTTCAATGCTAAATTTCAAGTTGCAGTATTGATGCAGGTATAACCAACATAAGCTATGAGGTCAAATACACTCTAACTTGATGGACGATATTTAAACAGACCAGAGCAATGCTAGGGAAGTCCAACTAACAAAAAAAAAGCAAGTCAAACTCATATTTAAAAAAAAGGGATATGTACAAATAGAAGCATGTTTACAATACATGGTAGGAACTAAAGAAGGTCAAGAAATCACTTAACTAGAGCTATTCCTCCCTTCCAGCAACACAACACACATACTCCTTTAAAATGCATGGCAAAGGGCAATAAGGCATATAGTTTTTCCTCATTGAGACCGCAAAAATATATCATTTCAGAAATGCCATCCCTTAGCATGCCAATATCTCCGTGAATTTTCACAGTAACGAGCATCTTTAATTTTCAGATATAGCTTATATGCCCTCTCTGCTTTATTTGAATCAAGCAATTTGTTACTTAGTCTGCTATAGACAGGCCTACTGGGGCAAAAACCCTTTTGCAAAGACTCCTCCATGACAAGTACGGCATTTTCAAGCTGCCCTATGTTGCAAAGTCCAGTTATAACAAACTCATAAGCTTCCATATCTGAAGAATGACCACATTCTTGCATCTCATTCCATAACTTCAACAGCATTCCACATTTTCCAAATTTAGAAAGCCTCATGAGGAGTAGCTTATAAGCAGTCACTGATATTTTGCATCCAACATTTTTTGCTTTCTTGTAAACCATCATGGCAGCATGAGGCGGGCCGTAGCTACACAAAGGTTCAATGAAAGAGGTTATAGTCCCAGTAGTGGGAATAATTCCTTGAGTTAACATTTCATCAAACATTTCGAGTGCATCAGCTACTTTTCGGGCTTTGAGAAAAGCAGTAATTAGTTCAGTATAAGTATTAACATTAGGTTCACAGTTATTACTCAACATACTCTTATATAACTTCATGCATTTATCAAAATCTCCCACTGAAAGAAAGGCATAAATCATTGCATTGTGAGCACTAGTGTCTGGGATGCAACCTCTCTCTCTCATACTATCAAAAACTTCAACAGCGCCCTCAACCCTACCAGCTCTTGTCAGTCCCTCAATAAGATGACTAAAAGTTGAATTGTCAGGCTTGATTCCATCTGCTAACATTGCTTCAAGAATCCTCTCCATCTCACTAACTTTACCATACTTTGACCACCCACTCAAAATAATATTATAAGTAACCCCATTTATAGGTATCTTACCCTTCATTGAATTCATCAATGAATTTGCAGTGCCTACATGGGACCGACAGCATAGACTTTGTAAAAGCGCATTCAAAGACTCGGTATCACAACTCAATCCAAATTCTTCTAAACTTCGAAACACCTGAATTGCTTTGGATACTCGGCGAGCCCTCACAAAACTGTCAATTGCAATCGACATAGTCTCTAGACTGGGACTTATACCTTCCGTCATCATGTCATGTAAAATTCCTATCATATGGTTAAAGAATTTTCTTCTTCCTAATGCTTTGAGAATTATATGATAAGTACAAATATCTTTGGCTATATTTGGCTGCTTAATAGCCCAGTTGAAAAAGACAACCATTTTCTCACCATCTAAACCCCCACGATTTACCACTTCTGCTACAACATCCACATTCAAATCCACTTTTGAATTACTTAAAGCATTCTCAATTGCAGTTTTGCCCCTCAAGTTCTGAACAAAAATCCCACGTAACTTTTCCGCAGGCAATAAAAACCCATCAACCGCTCTAGCTTCTATTTGCTTCTCCAAATTATTACACTTTTTATACAGGTTGGTAACTGAACTATTTCTTGATAATGGTAATAAATTTGAGAGTTCATTGAGAACAAAGCTTTCGTCTATATTTTTCTGCTTCTTTATTTGACGTTCATCGTCTAATGAGTTTGATAGATCATCTAGGGCTGAAATTTTAGAGAATGAAATAGCTGAATGAAGATAGGGTAAACAGTACCTGGCTTCAAAGAATTCAGTTAACAGACTCTTACGTCGTCGAAATTGATAGGAAAAGAATTTCCATGAAGATCCACGAAAAGCCATGGAGGTTGTGAGGTGAAGAAAATGAAGAACGCCGTACTGAAAAAGAGAGTAATCGTGAGGATCGACTGAGAAGGAGAACCGGTTCTTTTGCGATATTACGAAATGACCCATGTTTATATATTCTACGACAATGTTAACATCGTCGCTTTCTGCCTTTTGCAAGCATAATGATTCTTTTATGCCAAAGCTCCTCACTGTGCCGGCTTCGTTTGAAACTCATTGACCACTAACAACAACTCCAACCCTTGTAATATATTTAAATTTGATATAAAATTTAGCGTAAAGTTATTCAAATTTTGTATTAAAACTTATACTAAATTTAATTTAATAAGATGAAGAATGTTAACTTAAATTTAATACATGTTATTCATTTTTTTATCACTGTTCATACTGCATTATTTTTTAAAAAATATTAAAAAATATTATTATATATAATAAATTAAAATTGAGTATATGATACAAAATGATTAAAAAAATTACTAAGACAATAAAGAGTTAAAAATTTAATATGAACTAAAATAACGATTTAAACTTTTTTTTAAAATATTGTTAAATTTTTATTATATATAATAAATTAAAATTAAATACATTATATAAAATGACTAAAAAAATTATTAATATAACATGGAATTAAAAATATAATATAAACTAATTTATGTATGAATTGAATATTTGTAGGATAAATATAATAATTTATTAAATTAATATCTATACATGTGTATTGATTTTTAAATTAAATGTAATTTTTAATTTATATAATAAATAAAATATTTTATTTAATAGATTTTTAATTTTTTTAACAATATAATTTTTTAATTATCTATTTTTAATTAATTAATAATAATATATAATTATTCAATTAGTTGAATATAATAATTAATAAAATAAAAATTAAATAAATATTCTATTTTATAAAAAAATATACTTGTTAATGTAATATTTGGTGTTGTGTTTAGAAGAAAAATAAAAATTTGATGTAATTTTTAGAGTAAAATATTACATAACTTAACGCAAAATAGAATAATAAGTTGGAGATGCCTTAAAGTATCAAATGTTTGTTTTATAAAAAGTGGTTGAGAACATTTTTGAGATCTTATAATTGTTTTTTTATTAAAAGATGATCGCAAACATATTATATTATTGAAAATAATTGGTCACCGGAAGATTAATTATTATTTTTAACATTTTAATACTATTGAATATTTATCGAACTTTCATTCACCATAGTCACTTACTTAACTTGTCAAAACCTTCTAAGAATCTCTTTTTTTTTTTAAACAATTATGTAACTCATTTGAAGTTCCCCCCACTTTTAGCCCTTTAATAAAAAATACTCACATTTTTAGTAAATTAAGATTTTTTGGTTTTATTGATGAATGATCGTGTTTTAGCTCAAAGTCTGCAGGGCCATGGGCAATTGAAGAATTTGTGTTTTCTATATGGTCATACGAAGCTTATTTGATTTAAAAAGGATGTCATGCGTTGACTAAGAGCTATGTGAATGTTGTAACATCAATTCCTTGAGTTCAGCTGTTGAATTTCATCTTTGTAATTGCTTCCTTAATGATGAATTCTATTACAAAGGAATTGAGCCGATCAGCTACAATTCCAATTCTGATTTAATTTCAAGCTTGGAATTAATCCTAGACCTACGACATCAATATATCTCTTAAAAAAAATTAAAAATGCAAGGTTGTACTGCCTTTTACCCGAGCAATTGTTATTATTGATGTGGTATCACACTTGTTATATATGCAACCAACACTGTTTAACTACAAAAATGCTTATTTCTTGGGCTTTTTTTTAGGAATGATAGAACCCATTGGCATGTGCAATAAAAGCCAATGAAGCAAATGAAACATGTATTCATTTCAGAACTCAATATTTCATTTCAAATCACCTATGAATTATAAACATACGGAATGTTCAACCTTCTAGCTGTTTAAAATCAACACCAAAATAATAATTGAAGAGGTAAAGAAATAAATGAAGTGGTTGAAGAGGTAGAGAAATAAATGAAATGGTTGAAGGTTGTAGAAATAAATGAAGTAGTTGAAGGTTGTAGAAATAAATGAAGTAGTTGAAGGTTGTAGAAACAAATGAAGTAGTTGAAGATTGTAGAAATAAATAAAGTGGTCGAAGGTTGTAGAAAAGAGAAGTGTGTAGATAAGATTTGTATGGTTAGGATTATTTCTTAGTTTTATATTTGTGTGGTGTAGATTGCATGGTGAGGACTATAAATAGCCTACCTTGCATTTGGTTTAATCATTCCATTAAAAAAACAAATAAGTCTTTGTATTCTTAGTTTGAGTGTAAGTTAAGAGCTTTCTCTTTGAATGTTTGTATTTCTCTTCAATTTGTGAGTTGCCTTTGAAAGGTGTTATAGTGAGTATAATACAAGTAGTTTGTTTACTTGTTTGAATCTAATATTAGTAACTTTAGAGTTGTTCATTCTAAATTTTACTCAATAATTGGTATCAGAGCGGGACGGTCAGGGATAGTTCTTAGTGGAGTTATCTTGAGTCGTGAGGAGTTTGGTACTCTGCAAGTTCATTAGTCAAGCTTGTTCGGTATAGTCGAAGTCTTGCCAACACGATGGGTGATCTTTAAGTAGTTGGAGGAATCAAGAAGCTCAACAACAAAAACTATAACACATGGGCAACATGTATGGAGTCTTATCTACAAGGTCAAGACTTGTGGGAGGTTGTTGGTGGTGATGAAGTTACACAACCAACAGTGGAAGATGCAAACGGCATCTTGCGGAAGTGGAAAATTAAAACAGGCAAAGCGATGTTTGCTTTGAAGACCACAATTGAAGAAGAAATGTTATAATATATTCGGGATGCAAAAACACCAAAGGAAGCATGGGACACTCTTGTTACGCTCTTTTCAAAGAAGAATGATACAAGATTGCAACTTCTGGAGAATGAGTTACTATCGATGGCGCAACACGACATGACGATTTTCCAATACTTTCACAAGGTAAAGTCATTATGCCGCGAAATTTCAGAGTTAGATCCAAAAGCTCCTATTGGAGAAACGAGGATAAAGAGAATAATTATTCATGGTTTGAGACCCGAATATCGAGGGTTTGTTACAGCTATACAAGGATGGCCGACACAACCATCTCTTGTTGAGTTTGAAAATCATTAGCGGTCGAAAGCTATGGCTAAGCAAATGGGAGGAGTCCAACTGAAGGGTGAAGAAGAAGCGCTCTACACTAGCAAAAACAAAGGCACTTTCAAGCGGTACAATGGAAATGGATATAAAAATGATGACGAAAAAGGAAAAAATCCTCAAGGAAATGGAGGCTTTCGTCCAGGGGGAGCTTGGAAGAACGGCAATAACAATAAAAAATTTGACGGTGAATGTTACAATTGCGGAAAGATGGGTCACATGGCAAAAGATTGTTGGAGTAAGAAAAAGCCTGTTGAAAGCAATACAGCTACTTCCAGTTCTAAGGAGCATAGCGAAGATGGTTGGGATGCCGAAGCATTATTCGCTATAGAGGAAGAAGAATTGGCTCTTACGGTGACAACATCAAAACAGATTGACTACAAGAATGACTGGATCATAGATTCGGGCTGCTCAAATCGTATGACAGGTGATAAACATAAGTTGGAAAGCATGTCTGAGTACAAGGGAGGTCGTGTAGTGGTGACAGCTGACAACTCAAGGTTACCGATAGCCCACATCGGTAAGACGATAGTTACGCCTCGATATAGTACAAACCAAGTACCACTTCAAGATGTTTATCATGTCCCAGGAATGAAGAACAATTTGCTATCTGTGGCTCAATTAACATCATCAGGCCACTATGTCTTGTTCGGTCCCCGAGACGTGAAGGTGTATCGTGATCTCAAAATCTCAGAAACACCAACAATGGATGGGTAACGATTGGAATCAGTCTACGTGATGTCAGCAGAATCTGCATATGTAGACAAGACAAGAAGAAATGAGACAACAGATCTATGGCATATGCGGTTAGGTCACGTTAGCTATTCCAAGCTAAATATGATGGCGAAGAAGTCGATGCTTAAAGGGCTTACTCAACTAGACGTGCGAACAGACACAATCTGTGTGGGATGCCAATATGGTAAAGCTCACCAATTGCCATATGAGGAATCAAAGTTTAAAGAAAAAGAACCATTGGAGTTAGTTCACTCTGATGTATTCGGTCCTGTTAAGCAACCATCAATTGGTGGTATGCGATACATGGTGATATTCATTGATGACTTCTCAAGGTATGTGTGGATTTTCTTTATGAAAGAAAAAATCTGACGTATTCTCAAAGTTTAAAGAGTTTAGAGAGTCAACTGAAGGAGAAGTTGGAAAAAAAATCCGTTGTTTGCGCACAAACAACGGCGGAGAATATAGCTCAGGCAAGTTCTCTCAATACCTAAGGGAATGTCGAATACGTCATCAGTACACTTGTGCCAACACGCCATAACAAAATGGTGTAGCAGAAAGAAAGAACCGGCATCTTGCAGAAATTTGTCGGAGTATGCTACATGAAAAGAATGTACACAGGAGGTTTTGAAATTTGAATCGATGAGGAACTGACCTTTGTGATCAACAGACTTCCTCAACCAAGGTTAGAATTTGTTTCACCCTTTGAGAAACTATGGAACATGAAACCTACAGTTAGCTACTTTCAAGTATTTGGTTGTGTATGTTATGTATTTGTTCCTGATCATTTACGGAGCAAATTTGACAAGAAAGTTGTTAGATGTATCTTTGTGGGATACGACAGCCAAAGAAAAGGATGGAAATGTTGTGATCCAATGAGTGCAAGATGCTACACTTCACGAGATGTGGTATTCGATGAAGCATCTTCTTGGTGGTCATCAGAGAAGGAAGCATTGCCATACTCAAGAGAATTTGGAGATAAGTTGCAACAAAAGATGGAGGAGCATACTATAAAATTTCAACCAAGTTTAGATGAATCCAAAGATCCAGACAATGATCTTTCTTGGGAACAAAGAGTAACTCAGAATCCTTGGCAAACTGGCATATATCAACAACTAAATGAAGAAGGTGGGCCTAGTGAAATAGAAGAATCAACTCCACAATCTCAACTCCGTAGGTCAACAAGAACACGAAGGTCAAATCCCAAATATGCCAATGCAGCCATAATTGAAGAAGCAATAGAACCTGAGACGTTTAAAGAAGCATCGCAAAGATCTGAATGGATGACAGCTATGAGAGAAGAGATCGATGCACTTCAGCAAAATCAAACTTGGGATCTGGTGTGAAAGTCAAGAGATGTGAAACCCATATCCTGCAAATGGGTTTACAAGATAAAGCGTAGACCAGATGGGTCAATCGAGAGATACATGGCACGATTGGTAGCTCGTGGTTTCTCTCAACAGTATGGACTAGACTATGATGAAACGTTTAGTCTTGTGGCGAAACTTACAACTGTTCGAGTCCTACTTGCACTTGCAGCAAACAAAGATTGGAAGTTGTGGCAGATTGATGTGAAGAATGCTTTTCTTTATGGAGAGTTGGATCGGGAGATCTACATGATCTAACCAATGGGTTTTCAGAGCCAAGATCATCCTGAATATGTGTGTAAGCTGCGGAAAGCACTCTACGGATTAAAACAAGCACCCAGGGCATGGTATGGTAAGATTGCTGAATTTCTAACACAAAGTGGTTATTCAATAACACCTGCAGATTCCAACTTATTTGTTAAAGCCAATGAAGGAAAGCTAGCTATTGTGCTAGTGTATGTGGATGACTTAATCATAACTGGTGATAATGAGGCAGAAATTCTTCGAACAAAAGAGAATTTGTCAGTCCGTTTCCAGATGAAAGAACTTGGCCAACTTAAGCACTTCCTTGGTTTAGAGGTTGATCGCACACAAGAAGAAATATTTCTTTGTCAGCAAAAATATTCCAAAGGTTTGATAAAACGGTTCGGAATGCTTGAATGCAAACCAATTTCGATCTTGGAAGTGGAGCGAATGCCAACATGTGTGCACGTGAAGGAAAAGATTTGGAAGATGCGACAATGTATCGAAAATTGGTAGGCGATCGATCTACTTAACCTTAACTCGACCGACATTTCTTATGCGAGTTAGTGTAATGAGTCGGTACATGCAAAATCCAAAGAAGCCACGTTTGGAAACGATTCGACGAATATTGAGATATGTGAAGAGTACAATTGACTATGGTCTTTTGTACAAGAAAGGTGGAGACAAACAAGTTAGTTGGTTCTTTGCGATGCGTACTATGCAAGAGATCATAACACCAGGAGATCAACAACGGGTATGTGTTTAAGTTGGGTTACGGAACAATTTCTTGGTGTAGCAAAAGACAACCAACAAGATCATTATCAACCACTGAAGCTGAGTATCGAGCAGCGGCAATGGCAGCTCAAGAGTGTACATGGTTGATACAGCTAATGAATAATCTACATCAATCAGTAGATTATGCAGTACCGTTGTATTGTGACAATCAATCAACAATTCGTTTGGTAGAGAATCCGGTCTTTCATGTGAGAACTAAGCATGTTGAAATACACTATCACTTTATCAGAGAAAAGGTTATGCAAGCAGAAATTGAAATGAGGCAAATCAAGACAGATAATCAAGTTGCAGACTTGTTCACAAAAAGCTTAAGCGTTGGCAAGTTCGAAATGTTTCGCCATCAGCTTGACACAGTAAAAATAGTGAGAGTTGGTGTTGAGGGGGAGTGTTGAAAATCAACACCAAAATAATAATTGAAGAGGTGAAGAAATAAATAAAGTGGTTGAAGAGGTAGAGAAATAAATGAAATGGTTGAAGGTTGTAGAAATAAATGAAGTAGTTGAAGGTTGTAGAAATAAATGAAGTAGTTGAAGGTTGTAGAAATAAATGAATTAGTTGAAGGTTGTAGAAATAAATGAAGTGGTTAAGGTTGTAGAAATAAATGAAGTGGTTAAGGTTGTAGAAAAGAGAAGTGTGTAGATAAGATTTGTATGGCTAGGATTATTTCTTAGTTTTATATTTGTGTGGTGTAGATTGCATGGTGAAAACTATAAATAGCCTACCTTGCATTGGGTTTAATCATTACATCAAAAACAAATAAGTCTTTGTATTCTTAGTTTGAATGTGAGTTGAGAGCTTTCTCTTTTAGTGTTTGTATTTCTCTTCAATTTGTGAGTTGACTTTGAAAGGTGTTATAGTGAGTATAATACAAGTAGTTTGTTTACTTATTTGGATCTAATATTAGTAAATTTAGAGTTATTCATTCTAAATTTTACTCAACACTAGCATGTGACATGTGGTATAAATTTACGAAGAATGATTGAAAATTATTATAGGTGATCAAGTATTAAAGCTTAGATGGAACATTTCATGAGAAGAGAATAATGAATTCTGGTGATTCAATTAAACTTTGATCAAGCTTCTTACAAAGACTTTTTGTCCATTTTTAAAGTCACAATTTAAAAGGCTTGATTCATTAAATGATTGATCGATGAATCAAATATATCAATAAAGCACACATTTGTTTGCATTTTGTGGAAATGGTCATTCGGAGCATTTGAAATACATCTCGGTGCACGAAATTGGAAGAATAATCATGTATTTGATAAGAAGGAAGAGGGGATTACATACATTTTTTAATTGCTTTTCAAGGTTTAGGGGATTCAATAGAATTAGACGTGAGAGATTTGAGAGAAAAAGAGAACATTCTCCATTGTTGGTAGACTAAAAGTTATGGCTCTTTTTGGACAAACCTTGCTATTAAGTCCATTAAGTAAACCTTCGTTTGTAATCCATTATTAATTCAAGAATCTAAATATATTTCCATTAAGAGTGAGATTTTAAATATGTTCTTGGTTGTAAAGATGATCTGGATGTGAGAGTTTTAGTCCTAAAGTATATAATTTTATTGTTATTGAATAATACAAATTGTAATCCTCTTATAGTGAAACATTGTTTGAGTAATTGAATGTAGATGCAAGCTCCAAATTTTAGAAACAGATCACATTTAATGTGATTCATCCAATTATTATTATTTCTCTCAGTTAATTTCTTTGTGAGTTAATTAGTGTGACTGCACATATATTGGATTAATTTTTATTTGATTCTTATGTTTGCTCATGGATTGATTAAATAATAGCCAGTTAATATAGTAACTCCATTCCATTGTGTGCTAAATACACATTTCGAACATCAATCATTGTTTTCAACAGTAAAAGCAAACAAAACGCAAATTTCCAATATGTATGCTTCATCAAATTCTAGATAAGTTCCAAAAGTAGTAACATACTAACATAGTAATAACAAGGTGTGCAAAAAGAAGTTTAAACCTTATAAGCATTAATAAAAAGTTGAGCCTAAATTAGAAAAAAGCTGCTAATTACAAACTAGAAACCACTGTATGCATAACAAAATGAAGGCAACCTATGCCAAGAGTCCAACTTTTCATTCACCAACTGTTCGACAAATTTACTCATATAGGTTGCCTCCTAAACTTACCCAAACGCATAAATCATGGTAAAATTGCAGGAAAATGAAAGCAATAAAGCTCAAACGCCTGTAGATCCAAACCCACCACTGCCTCTAACAGTGGAATCCAAATCCTCAACCTCCATAACATCAGGTGTAATAATCTTATGAATTATCAGCTGAGCAATCCTATCACCGACCTTGATTTCAAAATCCACATCAGCATGATTGAACAATATTACCCCAACTGATCCTCTATAATCAGCATCGATCACTCCCGCTCCAACATCGATTGAATGCTTCCAAGCCAACCCAGATCGTGGAGCTACAAAACCCCCCAAAAAAATTGAAAATTATTTAACCGAAAATAACTTTAATAGAGAAAATGATCAGTGAAAAGGAGAAACTTCCACAAGAGGATTTACCAATTCGAGCATAGCTTCCTTCTGGTACTGCAATGCTAAGATCAGTTGGAACCAAAGCTTTCCCCCTGGCTGGTACCTTAATCTCTGTTGCACTAAAAACAATTACAAAATCTTACAACAATCACTTCGATTACAGTATTTTTATCGCATTAAACGAAGTTTTGAAAAAATATTTCAGTAAAAGAGAGGAAAAAACTATGAGAAAAAATCAAGTAAATTAGGATATTGCAGTGTACCTTGAGAGATCATAACCAGCAGAAAGAGAAGAAGCTCTAGTAGGTAAAACAGCTTTCTCAGAAAGCTTTTTTACCCTGAAAAACGAGATAGGACTCTGAAGGACTTCAGCGACGTCGTTCTCATGAAGCTTGGGTACCTTAGAATATGGTTCTTCGATTTCATGTCCGTTGTTTGCTACTTCTTGACGGGCCATCTTTGGAAGTTAAAAAAGACGAGAAAGAGAAAGAGAGAGGTTGCAGATAAATTAGAGTAACAAACTATATTGGATTATTAAGGGTTTGGTTTAAATAGAGTGTGAGGCTAATGGTGTTTCCTCGATCTGGCGCCAAGTTTTCCCGCCACTTTGCTTATGTGTGGGCTTACTTGGGCCATTGGTGAATTGGGCTTTTTGTCAAAATAGTACCTCTAAATTGACATATTTTTTACAAGTTAGCTCATATCTTAATTGCAAAATTTGAAATTTAAATTTATTAAACATATCAACCCCTTATTTTTTCTTCTTCTTCTTCATGTTTTATTATGATAGTTCAAAGAAGAAGTAATAACCTTTAATAGGGATGTCTATGATCCAATTGAATTTTAATATGATGTTTTAAAAATTTGCAAACCTTTAGTGAATTGTTTAGATAACAAACATCAAAACGAATTAGATAAAAATATAAAATTCAATGCAATTTTAATTTTAAACTATTTATATATGTGTGTGATAGAATTAATAGTTATAATTTATTATCTAATTTTTTATACTTTTATATATTAACCATTTAGATTTATAAAAAAACTTAAAGAAAGAAATAGAATTGATTAGATCTCAATTCTTAAAAGTATAAAATGTTTAAGTAATATTATATATATGACAAATGAGGTGAAAACTTACTTCCAAATTTCTACGTACTCAATGGATAAAATTCCAATCTTACTATTAGGTTATATACCATAAGAATACTACATTGTTATAAAATCAGATGTAATTCTTACTATTAGGTTATATGCCATAAGGATCCTGCATTATTAAAAAATCAAATATAATTTTTTTATTAATTAAAATTTAATTAGATATTTATGTAATTTGATTTATCAAAATTAGATAGATGTTCAGTTGATTGGAGTTATAATCCAACTTGTCAAAGTTGAGTTGTATAAGTGTCTAAGTTAAACAGTTATCTAACTAATAAAATTTTGATCATTCGATGACTCTAATGACCAGAATCAAATTATAAACATATTCAATTAGTTAAATTTTGATCGACCAATGATCCCATTAATTGGAACTAAATAAGACACATATTCAACTAATCATAACTCAGGTAAACAAATATCCAACTTGTTGATTTTTATCATAATTTATTATAATCAAATTAGAACATATCTAATTGATTGGATCTTAATCGATCTGTGACCCGACTAACCGTACCCAAATAAAACATATGTTCAACTCGTCATAATTCAACTAAATAAGTGACTAAGATTTTATTCCAATTTATTTGAGTTGAATAAGACATATATCTAACTTTTAATAACTTAACTTGAATCAATATAACTGTAACCAAATTTACTATGTTAAATTTGAGATATGTATGTATAAATAGCTTTTAATATTTATATATAATTAAAAGCACCATCATTTATATAATATTTTAAGTAGTTAATGTACGTTTGTCATCTTTATAATTATCAAATGTTAGTTATTTCCTTGATTATAACCATTTCGTTGGTCTCCGTATTCAACATGGAGTTTCACAACCACATAGAAAACAAACTTTTCATCAACAAGCAATTTAGAAAATTAAGAAATCCAAATTTCAAACTAACAATAAAATCACAACCATGTAACATTTTTTTAGCTAAAAATTGATCAAAATAACATACCAAAAGATATCATATATTTTTTTCTGAATGAACTGACCTTCGTGAGTCAATATAGCCAAAAATTCATTGAATTGACTATTAGCATTGATAAGAAAGCAATCAAAAAATGTACCCATAATATTTACTTCTCGATCTGACATATTATCAATCAAGCTAAACCAATTGATTGCCTTCGAATTTGGAAATGAAACCTTTTGAATGGCTTGATCCACTAGCATCACAGATTGCAAACCATGAATGACACTATGGACGATGATGCCTCTAATTTCAGCAACCTGAGTCTCGTGCTACTCTAGATGATGATTGCTATGAGAGATTCTAATAAAACTTAAATGGGAAATATGTTGATGAGTAGAATAAGAAAAATGGGTAATTTTGAAATATCAATAAAATTGTAAATAAGGTGTCTAATTTAAATCAAAAATAGTAAAATAGATTATAATAGCCTATTTTTCATTAGTTTTTGATATTTTCACGAAGAACATGTAATTTATTTAAATAAATACATTTAGAAACAATAAGTAGTGCAAGTGGCTTTAAGCCTCGGTAGGAGTTCACATGCTAAATTAGAGGGCAGGGATTTGACACATATTATAGACATTTTTCATATGTTTTTATTATTTTAATTTAAAATAAGAAATTGGTCTGACTGGTTCTATTTGTCCAATGATGTATACATAAAAACTAGATCAGGTCGTTCTATTATAAAAACTATATAATATAATCTAGTTCTACTTGGTTTTCTGAATTGTTCCAATTTATAAGAAATATATGTGAACAAATTCTTAATGAAATTATTTACTTATTTTTTTTTTTGGGTCAAAAGACGCTTAATAAAAGATAAAAATGTGAAGAAAAAATAACTTGTTAAAATTGAAGATCAAAGAATATAATAATATTGGAAAATTTATTTCAAATAATATTTTTAAAATTTATAAAAATAAAAATAATACTCAATAAAAATCAAAAAAAATTAATTAAATAGAATTCAATATTACAATATGCTTGACTAGTTGGTATTTAATATAAAATATTTGAGTTAGTTTTTTTTTTGAAGTAAAACATAGAAAATGAATATAATAGTTGTTAATTTTATAAATATAAATTTTAAGGGTGATAAACGATATTAACATATTTTATTACACATTGTTTTATGATGTCTAAAAAAACCCAATTCACACCAAAAAAGTAAAGTTAATTATTATAAAAAAGAAAAAAATATTACAAAAATCATTTAAATTAGATAATTTGTGTTGTTTAAACCCTTATATTAACAACGATATCATTTAGTTTATTAATTTTGTAAAAAATACAAACTAAGTACAAATTATTATTTTAATTATTTTCTATTAAATTGTTATTATTTTTTATTAAGTGATAAAACGTGATTAAAATATAAGTCTTTAACAATGATAGAGTCATAATTAATATAAAACAATTAACAAAAAATTTATTTTTTAATATTTTTTAATTTTCACTAATTTATTTTAATATTTTATTAATTAATAATTTTTATTAAAAGCCAAAATATATATATATTTAAATAATATTTTGTTTAAATTTTATTATTTTTTAGTTTTTCTTAAATCATTTCACATTAAATTTCATTTTTATTCATATTAAAGACTCGTATTTTAATTATTTGATAAAAAATAATAATATTTTAAATAAAAAATTATTAAACTAATACGACTTATTTTTAATTGATCATTTTTACAAAGTTAAGATATTAAATAATATCATTTCTAATATAATAAATTAAATGACACAAATAACCTAATATAAAGTACTTTGTGATGCTTCGTCCTAAAGAAAATAAATATATTTTAAAAATATATACAAATTTATATATAATTGGATCAATTTTATATGAAATAGTTATTTAAAAAATTTTACTTTTAACTTTTAAACTTTATGTTATAAAAATATAAAATTTTACTTTATTAAAAAATTATTATATTTTTTAATATAAGTTAAAGTATGTTTTTTTTCCAGTATTTAAAAAAAAATGTGTGATGGCTAGAGAGATTACTTGTGCTATCCTATATAAGTAAATCATTTATATTTTTCCTTCGTAAATATAAAACAATTGGCATGTATATATTTTCTCTTAATTTTTATACGATCTTATTATTAATTTAAATACCATATAAAATATAAATTTGTATATATATATATATATATATATATATATGGTATTATTGAATATAAAAAAAAAGTTATAAAATGATTAAAAATAAATATTTATTTATGAAGAGATTACCTATACAATTAAGCACAATATATCTTTGGAATTTGGATACTTTTTTTCCACAAAGATAAAATTTCCATCGACAGTCCCACGTCAAATCATTCTGTTATCCCGAACCGTCACCAATCCCTCTATTTCCTTACCAAAAGTCCTCACCATTGACCACGAAACTTCAAGTCTCTTTATTAAGAAAATGTAAATGAAGAAGCTACACAAGTATGACTCCTTATTTGCATATTTATCTTCTTCCATAAAACACTAGATCGAAACGGAAAAATTTTCAATTCACAGCAATATTAACACCAGTTCTGAAAATCAATCAATCAGTAACTCTCTCATGACTTTGGTTAAGAAACTTCACTCTTTCTTTACCAGTATTGCAGGTACGCAAATTCTATACAATTGAATTATTCTTCTTTTATTTTCTTAAGAGAATTTCTTAATATCACTAAAGCTATATTTGGATCTTATACTTATTTGTATGAAAAAAAAATGGTATGGAAAATATGAGGGAAAAAATATAAGTTGATTGGTACATGAAGAGAAGTTTATAAAAAGTTTCTTGAGATTATTTAAACCTTTCATTTTTTTTTACTCCACATATTTTTCTCTAATTTTTTATGCAATTATTGTATCCAAATATAACCTAATTTTTCCAAAAAATTAAAAGTTATATATTTGGAAAAAGTTTCCATCATATTTTTAACATCTATCAAAAATTATATGCACTTAACACTTAAATTTAAAAATTAAAGTTACTTGTTTCAAAATTCTAACTCTCACAAGATACGATTTTAAAGTTTGGTGATGACCAATTAATCCTATCAAAACTTAGGCTTAAACTAGGGCAAACAATAGTCTTAACATTTAGCTATTATCATACTTGAGTATAGTTTTTCAATTTGATACACTCTGTAGATTCCATTATAACTAAAAATTGCTAGTATATTTTGAAATGTGAAGAAACCATAAAGCAGATCAAAAAGAAGAAAGAAAAAGAGAACCTATTTTTGTTAAGGAACGGCAGCATGTTACTTGAGGAGTTAATAGCAACTTCCAATGGTCTACACAATCCTATTCGCGTATTCTCTGTTGAAGAGCTCCTAACAGCTACAAACAACTTTCAATCTCCTGACTCTGGTCTGGAGAGCCCGTGGTACAAGGGTACTTTAGATGGCCGTCCGATCTTAGTCCGTAAGGACTACAACGTGGAGTATTGCGTTTGGAAATGGATATACCGTGATATTGCAATGAGTATAAAAATGAGCAGCCATAGTAATGTTCTCAAGCTTCTTGGTTGTTGCTTGGAGTTTTCAAATCCAATCTTAATTTTTGAAGATGCAAAGTTTGGACTTTTCGAACAATGGCTTGGCATTCACTCTAGTGAGTCATGTTCGTTCCCTTGGAAAAAGAGGTTGAAAGCTGCTAAAGACATAGCTCATGCAGTAACATTCCTTCACACTGCATTTGATAGACCCATTGTTCATAGCGATATAAATCCTGGGAATATATTATTGGACAAAGATCATAATGCCAAATTGACTGGTTTTTCTTTTTCCATAACCATTCCTGAAGGTGAAACGATTGCTGAAGTTGATCAAATATCTGGGACATTGGGATATTTAGCTCCGGAAAGCATGTGTATAGGTTATGTCTCAGAGCAGTCTGATGTGTATAGCTTTGGACTATTTATGATTGAGCTTTTGATTGGAAAATCAATACGTTTTATGAATTTAGCATTTAAAGAGAAAATCAATGAACCTGATGCTATCACTCAGGAAGATGAATGTAAGATGAAAGTAGATTATATTTGTAGCATAAGATACTTTTTGAATCATAAACTGTTGCATGAAGTTGTGGATCGTGAAATTTTGGAAGAGGAAGGAGGAATTAGCCAAAAGCAACGATCACAATTTCAAGCTTTTATACAACTTGCCTTGAGATGCACAGAGTACAAAAGTGGAGATAGGCCACTTATGATTGATGTGGCAAAAGAATTGAGGCAGATTGAGAGGTCAACCATGGTAGCTCAGCAGCCTCGTCAGTGTGGAACATGAACAGAGGCAGTCCTCATTTGTATCTTAAACTGTTAGATTTTACATTTATTTTGATGATAATAATGATAGAGTTTATAGGTAATATAATTAGCATAAGGTTTATAAATGTTCGTAATATTTGTAAATAAAACATCAAAATATAATTTTAATTTTAAAGTAAATCATTAAAAAATATTTTTCAAATCAAATAAACTATAGAGTTATAATGAATACATGTCAAGTGTATATCTGTTTTTATATATATCAAATTTCATATTAAACATATAGAAATATTTTACATATAGGTAACTCGATTGATCGAGGTGTGTAAATCGATCCCTCCCGACTAAAAAGTACTTAAATTAATTTTTAATTATGGTAGATCGATCTAGAGATTAATGTTCAATTTATCAAGCACTAGATCGATCGAAAATTGAGTAAATTAATTTACCTATTTTAGAATTTATTTTTTATTATCCTAAATCGATCAAGTATTTTTTAGATTGATCGACCTTTTTGGCTCGATCGATTGAGCTTGACTTAGATCAATCGAGCGGTTATATTTTAAACTTTAACCTAATTTTTACTCGAATTAAATGATTTAATTACTATTTTATCCCTATTATTTAGTGCTTTATAAATTATTTAAGAGATAGAATTGTAATTGGACTTTAACATCACATTAAGGCTTCACTCTTTCCTATATAAAGAACCTAATGTTCCATATTTTATTTAACCACACTTGAATTAACCTTTACATTTCTAAGTTTTCTCGCTAAATCTGTTTTGCAAAAGCTATTAATTGGTTTTTTCATTCGTTAATTTATCAAATATTTTGTGGTTACATTTGATAGATTAATAAACTTATAATATTTGTGATATTTTGCTTTAATATCTATTCTAGTGCTGATAGTGATTTTGATTTATCTCTCATTCTATTAAATCATTTAGCTAAGATTTTTCATTGTTTAATACATTCTAGGACACATATTATGCTTGTGTTTTTGTGCAAACGTTTATGATACCGATTGACTAGGTTCGATAACTCATATGGCTTAAATTTGTCAAAATATTAGTCCAGATCTGAACACTTTGCTTGTGGAGAATGTGAAAGAAAGCGTAGGCATGTAAGAAGGTTACTTGGAGTTATTATCTTTGTAGTTAATTTAAGTTATAACTTATAATCAAACATAATTTTCGTAATAGATAGATAAATGATGCGATGGAAATGGAATATATTGAAAATATATTTACAACTGAAATACCATGAATGATAATACAAGTATAAATACAAGAAATGAGAATCTACTTTTTAAGAAAAGTGATTTTAAGAAAGATATATTAGTTGTATACAGCTGATAAAGTATATTAGTTGTATACAACTAATATACCACTAATGATGATTTATTAATACTCTCTCTCAAGTTGGTGCATAGATATCGATCATGTCCAACTTACTTAGTGAGTCATATAATGCCTTCTTGGAAACTCCTTTGGTAAGCATATCTACAAGTTGCTCTTCAGTGAGAACAAAAAGAAAGCTAATAAGTTTGGCATCTAGCTTCTCTTTTATAAAGTGATAATCAACCTCTACATGCTTAGTACGATCATGTTGTACTGTATTTTGTGATATATCAATGGCTACCCGATTGTCGCAATACAACTGCATAGTATTTTTTAGTTCGAAACCCAAATCAAATAACAAAGTTCTTATCCACAGTAATTCACAAACCCCATGAGACATACCTCTATACTCAACCTCAACACTAGATTGTGCCACCACTTTCTGCTTCTTACTTTTCCATGTAACCAAATTACCTCCCATAAAGGTGAAATAACATGATGTTGACTTTCTATCTATAATACTTTCTGCCAAATCTGCATCTATGAAGCCACAGACTTCAAGAGGATTGTTGTGTTTAAAGAATATTACTCTTCTTCCTGGAGCCGATTTCAAATACCTTAAAATTCTCAAAACTGCATTCATGTGGTTCTCACTTGGATTATGCATGAACTGACTCACCATACTTACTGCATATGCAACATCTGGTCTAGCATGAGCCAAGTAAATCAAACGCCTAACCAATCTCTGATAGCGAGCTCGATCAGTTGGTATCCGATCTGGATACTCTACTAAACAATGGTTTTGCTCAATAGGAGTGTCAATAGGTTTGCAATCCAACATACCTATCTCTGTTAGCAGATCAATAATGTACTTCTTCTGACACAGATATATTCCTTCTCTTCTCCTGGCTACCTCAATTCCTAAGAAGTATTTTAGTTCACCTAAGTACTTCATCTTGAATTCAGAGGCTAGATGTCTTTGTAATTTATCCATCTCAACAGTATCATCACCAGTGATTACCATATCATCAACATAAAGGATTAGGGATATAACCTTTCCTCGTTGATGTGTGAGAAATAGAGTGTGATCTGAATTACTCTGTTTGTAACCAACCTTCTGCATGAACTGTGAAAACCTTCCAAACCAAGCTCAAGGGATTGCTTGAGACCATACAAAGACTTCCTCAATTTGCATACAAAATTACCAGGAGAATCAACTACATACTCATGTGGAAGACTAATGTACACCTCATCGGCTAATTCTCCATAAAGAAATGCATTCTTGACATCAAACTGTCGAAGTGGCCAGTTTAGGTTAACGGCAAGTGAGAGCAGAACCCGAATAGTATTCATTTTGGCAACAAGAGCAAAAGTCTCATCGTAGTCTACATCATATGTTTGAGTAAACCATTTTGCTACAAGAAGAGCTTTATACCGATTTACAGATCCATCACCATTATGTTTTACAGTAAACACCCATCGATAACCAATTGCCTTTTTTTCCTTGTGGTGGTGGCACAAGTTGCCAAGTATCGTTCTTCTATAATGCCTTCATCTCTTCAGTCATTGCCTTTCTCCATATTGGATCTCCCAACACATCCTGCACTTTGTTAGGTACTGATACACCAGATATTTGATTCACAAATGATTTATATGACTTAGATAATCTTTTAGTGGACATGTAATTGGTTACTAGGTATTTTGATTTTGCATGAATATTTGGTTCATACCTTTTTGTTGATTGACCTCGAGTAGACCTATTTGGTAACACATACTGTCCAACATTAGACTCAATGCTATTAGTATCAGTGGATGTACATACCTCAGATGAGTGACCTTCAGTACCAGGGAGTTGTTGATCAGGGGTAGAAGTAATGCCTGAGGGAACAGTTGTGTCTTCAATTTCATTTGGTGTAAGCGAATTTGGTGCTTGAATACTTGGAGCATCTGCTTCTTTGATGACTGGATTCAATGGATTAGGAATCTCATATGGTCTCATTGAAACATCAGTTGGTAATTCTTCTAATTCATCCCCCTCACCATGATACAGTTCTTCAAAATATGTATTCTCCCCCTAACGAGCAGTAATAAGTGAGGAAAAATAACCCATGTCCTCAAAGAAGGCAACATCCATAGTGACATAATTCTTTATGGTCGATGGATGGAAGCACTTAACTCTTTCTGATAACCTCCATAACCAACAAACACACATTTAATTGCCCAAGCATCTAATTTAGAACTTTGATTTTTAGGAACATGCACAAAGGCAACACAACCAAATACACGGGCAAGAAGATTATGGAAGGATGACAAGGGAATGTAAGATGCGAGAATCTGAAATGAGATATTTTTGTTAAGGACACTAGACGAGAGACAATTGATGAGATGGGCAGAAGCTTGTACAGCATCACCCCAAAGATATTTTGGCATATAAGCACTAAATAGGAGTTCACGAGTCATATCAAGAAATGACGATTTTTTCTTTCAGATACTCCATTTTGTTCTGGTGTTTGCGGACAAGTAGTTTGGTGAATAATCTCATATGTTTTGAAAAAATCTTGAAAAACATGATTAACATATTCTACCCCATTGTCAGAACGGAAGATCCAAATGATGTCATTGTATTATGTTTGAAAAAAGGTATGAAAAGTTTGAAAAACTTAAAAGACTTCATCTTTTGTTCTAAGAAGAGAAATCCACGATAACCTTGTACAATCATCGATAAACGAAACAAAATATCTCATACCCGATATAGTGGGCTCTTTAGATGGTTCCCAAACATCAGAATAAATTAATTCAAAATGAATAGTACTATTATTAGAAATACTAGGAGAATAAGTAATACGATGACTCTTGGCCAAAACACAAGTCTCACAATGTAAAACAGTCTCACTAACACCAATAAATAAAGTGAGCATGGATTTTTTCATAAGACTAAAAGATGGATGCCCTAAGCAGCGATGCCACAACCAAATTTCACTTAGCTTATCAGAACTAGAAGTTAATGCAGTGCGTGCCAATGGTCCTAGTTTCTCCCCTGCGTAGTTTTGATCCAAATGAAACAATCTACCCCTCAAATATCCTCGACCAATTATTTCCCTGGTAAGAAGATCCTGAAAAGCACATACATAGGATAAAAGGTTACAGAACATTTAGACTCAATATGCAACTATGGGACAGATATTAAGTGATGAGATAAGTCAGGTACATATAAAATATTATGGAGCTATAAAGATGGAGTGATATGAACTGACCACTTTCCTAAGATAGGAAAGGCCTCACCGTTAGCGTTTGTAACATAAGACACTGGTGGGGAAGATAACTCATTAAAATAAGATTTATCATAAGTCATATGATTAGATGCACCAGAATCAATAATCCAAGTATTAGACCCAAAAGAGTGAGAAACGTTTAAGGTCATACCAATCTTACCACAACCAACTATTGAAGCTATAGGAATACCTCCACATTCCATATGATGATCCTATCCAGTTACTTCATAGTATTCTAGTTCCAAAAACTTGATGCGTAAATTCGCAAGTGTATGAATCGTTCAAGTAATAAAGTGTACAAAAGTACGGATATCAAACCCACAAGGAATGGCGTTACTAAGTAACGAAATTGACTAATCCTAATTTTATTTGAAAACCGAATTTTTGAATTTGTTTAAAAAGTAAATTAACTTAAAACTAAACGCAAATAACAAAATTTAATATTGTTCACAAATAATTAAAAACGCTAAGGCATTTGATTTCGCTAAATCAATTAATTCCGATTTCAAGTCATGTTATATGAGAATCAAAGTTAGAAGTGATGGTTGAAAAACCCAAACTTATCTAATACTCTCTCTCGAGTTATATTAGAATTACTTATCTATGAAAACCAACTATATTTCTATGAAGATTTAATCACAAATAAGCACATTACGATTTATGGAATTTCTAGAATAACCACATACATCATACATTAGGTGTCAAACTCGCATTCAACATACGGTATTTATCACAAGAAGCATTCATTACACATCTCCTCTCGGTCTCAATATAATGCAACAAATCATCTAAATCTTGATCAGAAATTTAAAAGCATTAAGCATGGAAATAAATACTCAACTTGAAAACAACGAATTCATATAACGATAACACAAGAAATCAGATTTTCTTGATTCAACTACATCATAGCCTTAGCAAAAATAAATTAGTTCATAACGGAAATAAGAACAAACATATTTTCAATTGAATCCATCGATAACAAATCTAAATAAAATGTAGAAAATAAAAGCTAAGGAGAAGAGATAAAAAACTCTTGAAGATGAAGACTAGGTAGCAACAATGGTGATGATCCTTCAAGCTTCTCCAACCTTTCTCTTCAAAATTTATTTTTCTCCTCCAAAAATAACTTAGATCTACTCTTTCTGTTGTCCCCCTCTTTCTCCATCATAATGTATATATACATCTAGGGTTTGGGGGGCAATTTTGGAACAAAACAACAAAAAAATGTGTTTTCAGACGAAACTCGCCGACGGCGACATTATTCTCGCCGCGACGAGATTTCTGGCAAATTAAATTTTTTTTTTCTGATTTTGGCCGGTGGCCAAATTGATGTGGCCGGCGGTGAGATACTTTGGCCGGAGGCCAACTTAATGTGGCCGACAGCGAGATTCTTTGGCCGGTGGCGAGATTGATTTGGCCGGCGGCGAGATTGCTTTGCCAAAATCCGTGCTCCCTGTATGATTTTCAACATTTTCTCCGTAAGGTTTTTGTCAGTGGCGAAATTCCAAATTTATAAATTTTGTTTTCTTTTTATTTTCACTTAATCCCATTCATTGAAATTTGTCCCAAACTTTTCCAAAATTATGATTTTACCTGAAATTGCACTTTAAACACGAAATACCCGTGAAATGACATTTGTGGATTAAATAATCAAATAAACACAATTTTCACACAAATATCAACATTTAAATCATAACAAAAATGCAATAATTTAGCTCTTATCACTAGTTCTTGCACAATTTGCACTACAACTACTTTTGCTTTAAGACAATAATTTTGTCTTTTTGCTCCATAATAGTCTCCTTTTGATTACAAGTGTGGATACAGTTTCCAACAAGTCTCACGAAGATGCCCATGTTCATTGCAATAAGAGGAGTGATAACGAGGTCGATTGGTAAAGCCTGGTGGAGGTCCTTGCTGATGAAGTGGAATTGAATTTTATTGCTTGAGGAAAAGTGCATTTGATTTGGCTTGAATGGCTAGGCTTGATACCTCAACTTGTGCCTGATGAAGACTTTCCTGCTGAGATTCGTCTTTATGGATGTATGTAAAGGCGGTAGTCAAGCTCAGAGGGTCTAACATTCGAAGCAATTCTTCTTTAGCACTATTATGTTTTGTATCAAGGTCTCTTTAAAAAGTATGTACTTGTTCAAGCTCCTTCTCCTTCTGGTACCATAGAAGGTCTTCTTGATTTTTAATTTTGCACAAGTATTTCTGGTCAATTTCAGCCCATATATTTTTTAGCTTGGTAAAAAACAGAGATACTGGTTGCCCATTTTGCTGCATACCAATTGCTTTGCACATGAGTTCATGAACTTGAATAAAGTTAGACTAATTTGTATAAAGATCACTTAAGGTATTCCATATGGCCTCAACAGTTTCACATTCCTCTACCATTTGTAATATATCATCAGTGATGGCTCTAAATAGAATTGACATTACAAAGCCATCATCATTTTCCCACCTAGTATAGGCTTCTACATCATCTTGACTAGGAGCCCTGATTGATCCAGATACATGTCCCATCTTATGCATCCCACGAAGATAAACATACATAACTTTTTTTCATGTTCAAAAATTGGTACCATTAAGTTTAGTACCCCTGAAAGAACCAATTTCTGAACTCTTAACAGAAACTTCAAATTTTGGAACTTCATTAATTCGGGAAACCTGATGTTGTCTTGAATTTTCCATTGAAATAAAAAAATATTATGCAGCGGAATAAAAAATTTGGATTTTTTTTAGGCCAAACTGGACTGTGGATTGGACTGGTAAGTGGGCTGATGGGTTAGACTAATGAGTAAGTGGGCTGATGGGTTGATGGGCTTGGACTAAGGCATAGCTGAAAACCTGAAAGCTTAAAAACTAAAAAGACACTGTAGTGAAAACTGAGTAAATATTACTCACAAAAGAACACAGAGTAGTGTGGGAGCTGGACCTGGTGCTCGGACGGTGTAGGACTGGAGCTAGTGTGCGGACAGTGCATGGTTAGAGTTGGTGCGCGAGCTATACGACGCAGACTGGACGATGGATCTACAATGGACGGACAAATCTACAACGACGGCACGAACTGGACAGTGTGAGAAGATTAACGGCACTGCATAAAACTGACGGTGGTGCTACTGCTAATGGCGATGCTACTGCTGACGGCAGCGCTACTACTAATGGCGACACTACTACTATTAACATGTTCCATACGTTTAAGGGCACCAAAACTCACACAAGCCAAGTAAGAAATCGGAGTTACACTTGATTTCATATTTATAGCTCATTATAGTATTAAAAATACTAGTAGAGATTCTAGATAACTTCGTATTTATAGACAAATGATTAATAAAGTGTTGATATGAGTTCGTCGAAGGATTATATCACTCGAATGTCGCTATGGTAATCTCTTTTTTATGGTAATATTTATAATGATTTAATTTCTCCATTTATATGTCTCTGAAGTTTAGACTACTTCTTTGATGGATGTTTATGTGCTCATGTATGTAGAGGAATATGAATTGTTATATGGATCAGTTGTTTTTTGTCTACTTTTCTTATCATAATGCTGGTGATTCTAAGCCAACCAAGATTCTAAGCCGACCAAACTTGTTCGCATAATCCAATTACACTTTAACGACATTATTTTATTTATAATTTAAGTTAAAACTATATATATTGTATATTTATTATTTTATTTATAATTTAAGTTAATTATATCTATTGTATATACATTATTTATTTTTATAATAAATTTAATTATCAATTAATTAATTATATTTAGATTTTTAATTATTTGTATTATTATTTATATTTTAGTTTTTTTTATGTTATATATATATATTAAATATTGAATACGAAAAATGAGAATAAAAATAAAAAAAATCATAAAATCTACGTGTAAAGTTGGTTCATCGTGTGAACAGACTTTATCTATAAATTCGATTCACGCAATGAACCGACTTTAATGTACATTAATGATATATACAATAAAGTTAGATTATTTTTTGCAATGCACCGAGCATTTTGTTGGGTCAGTATCACGTTAAGAATCACGGCAATTTAAGAAACAAACACATGCATAGGATCACAACCATCAGAATAAATAACTGAAAGAGCTAAACAGATAGAGGTTGGGATTACAAGGATGAGAAAGTGAATAGGATTTAACAGTATCCCATGAAGAATCAAATCAAAACCTGGTTAGAATTAAAAGGAAAAAACTGTAAGGCACAAATCAAAACCTAGTTAGAAGAAAAAACTGTAAGGCACGAATCAAAAAGATCCAGCTGAGTAGTGACGACCTTATGCATCTGAACAGTATGCTCGCAAATGGTGGCGTAGATAGAGATCTGTCGCCACAGGAGTTCCATTTGCTCGTCAGACATCACTTTAACGTTTAATTCCGAAACCTTCTCTTCATCTACATGCATTCCCGACACTTTTTTTTTTAAATTGCATGAAACATAGATAAGTATATAAAATTTAAATAAAATGTGTCCGAACCGAATGAGCCCAGCGTTAAACTCCATAAAATATTACCTTTTATTACAATTAAAAAATTAGATAATTTATAAATTATAAACAACTAAAATTTTCAAATTAGACAACTTAAACTAAAAGCTAAATTTTAAAATAAATTCTATAATCCTCTTATAAATCCCCATAAACCTTAAATTAATATTATATTTATTAATTATCTAAAATTTATTCGAGTTAACTAAAAAATAATAGACACTATAAATAATCAATTTGTATAAAAATAATTAAAAAAATAAACTATTTAGTTATTATTCATTTGTTAAGAAATTTAAAAATTTAAGATTTTTAAATTTAAAGTTTTTTCTAAAATAATTAATATATAAAAATAAATTATAGTTAACAATAATATATAACGATAAAAATATTAATTTAATACTCATTTATAAATTAATACTAATATTATAATATTAATTTTTTTAAAAATATTTAATTAAATACTTTTAAAATAATAAATATTAAAAAAATTATAAATAAAATAAAAGTATTAAGAGTGATTTAATTTAGCACCTTAAATATTATAAATATAGTGAAGATGAGTGGAAGGTGCTAAAAAGCCCACCATACGCGCCTCTCTTTTGCCGTCGTTTCTTTATTTTTTTTCATAATTAAAAATTTACAAAAACAAAATATGAATTCTGTTATTAGAAAATACGATTTAATTTTTATACTATAAATTTTGATTACCGGTGGGATTTCAAGTATAAATTTAAGATTAAGTAACATGTATAATTTAATTACGGTTATATTAAAAATCGTATTCATTCATAATTGAAATTAATTATATATATTTAATAAATTAAATTATATTTTTTAAATATTTTTTTAATAATTATTTCGAACCGTTACTCGTATATAAAAAACCGTCTCCAAATAGTAACAATTTTAGACGATATCAAATACAAATTTTATAATTTAATTAAAAAATGATTATATAAAAATTATCTTACTAATAACTATTTACATACCTATTCATAATGCAATAAAGTTTTATTCACTTTTTTAGATGATAATCACACACATGGTCAAATATAGCTTAAATTTTTTTCTTTTTTCTTAAATAAGTAAAAATTATTAATTAAACCTTAAAAAATTATCAATTTAATCTCGATACTAAATATTTCATATTAAAATATTAAATTTAGATAAAAAAAAATTTAATCTCTAAACATTAATATAAAAATATTAATATTTAATTATAATTGTAAGAAAAAATTTAATTAAAATAAATATATAGAAAAATATTTTTTTAATTAAATTCTATAAAAAAAATTGGATCTCACAACTCTACTGTCCTAAAAATATTAGTTCCACAAAATTTATTAATGTAAATGAAAAAGTGTGAATATTTTATGCATATTAGATCTTCAGATTTTCAAGTAGATTCTTCTATGTCGTGGATTCTCCAAATAAATTTTACCAAATGAATTGTATTGTTTAAAAGGACCTAATCTTTCTATCAAGAATTTGTAGTGATTTTTTTTTATATGTCATGTTTTCTCTTAATTCAATGGGGAGGGATTTCGAAACATAGAAAGGATCACATACATACTTTCAAATGATACAAATATGAAATACATTATAGATTCAAGAAAATTCAAAAGGTTATTCTAAATAATAAGTAACCGAACCAAAGTGTTCTATACCTTTGTATGTACCAATGTATCGATTACTCAACTTACTTCTTTTTCTTTTCAAATCAAACAATACCTTTTTATGAAGAGATTTTAAAAATATTTGATGATCTTCATAACTCTTTGTCAATTTTGAACAATTTTCATTATTTTTTTAATTATTCAAACTTTATCACACATCATGTCAATATATTTGAGATGTAGAGGTCTTTGTTCACTCACTTTATCTCAACATATAGGTGTCTTATATTTCCTATCATACACTACTTCGTAAGTAGTCATCTCAATACTCGAGTTGTAGTTATTATTGTAAGAAAATATTAATTACCTCTAAATTGCAAAACACAAACACATAACATATCTTCAAGGTTTTGAATAATTCTTTTTGATTGGTCATCCACCTGTAGATGAAATACAATATTAAATTTCAACTTCGTTCCAATAGCTTTCTGTAAGTTTGGGTAAAACAAGGATGTAAAACATAGGTCACTATTTGATACAATAAAAACTATAACATTATGTAATCTAACAATTGTTCAATAATTTGGTAATGAAAAAAGTTTGCATATAACTTCTTAAATCTCTTTCAATATTAATATAGGAATTTTTTATTGAATATTAATATAAGATTTTTTTTATTGAATTGCCTTATGCCATATAGTTTTTTTTTCTTTCTAATTCGTGTGATCTTAGAAGATAAAAAATATCTTTCCAAAAATAATTTGGCATGTTAAACCTTGTCGTGATAGTACCTTAAAGAGATAAAAAAAATGCTTAAATTTAAATTGTTTTTCAATGATCCCAACCCATGGTAAAACAAATTAGATAAAACTATTTTAAATGTATATTTATATCTTCTACTTATAAGCACATGAATGTAGGTAAAAGATAAATTAGTATATATATGAGTTCAAATCCTACATCAAGTTTAAATACACAATGCATAAGGATTGTTACTTCAAGTGAAGGGCAGCTTATTCCTTAAGTCTTAGGTATCTCTTTATGTTTGATTTCATATTTATTTGAAAAAGTGGATTCTGTTGTAGTTGCTTGTAGCGACCCTTTTTAATTATCTCAAATTGTAGCAATGTTTTTGTTTCATTTAGATACTAAAAAGTAGATCAAAAAATTAAAAGTTAATAAACTAAAAATAATAAAAAGAACTATAAAGAAGTTAAATTAAAATAAAAATAAAGATGGTCCAAGATTCAAATAATTTGTTTATTTTGTATATATATATATATATAGAACAATTCTATTTAATGTTTACAAAAATCGATATTGGGTTATATAAGGGTAGTGTTTCCAAAGGAAGATGGAGTTTAGGATGAAAGGTTAAGGGACAAAGTAGCATAAAGGCAACTAACAAATTGTTTTGAAAGATTTTATGGGCTATAAAACTTTCTAGCAAGCTCAAATTGTTAGCAATGTGTTAATAACATTCTCTCACCCTATTCTAACCCCGTTAAGTATGATATGCAAGTTGATTCTATATATATGCCCTTTATGTTATGAAAAAGTGGAACGTTAAAAGCACTAATTTGGAAACCGTGAGTTTTCAAATAAAATAATCTCTAATTCGGTATTGTCTCATGAGTTAGTTCCTAATAGGTCTTTTCACATTTAATTAAGATTGGATGAAAGAATTAATGTGTGGAGTAAATGGGAAAGCAAAGTACATGAAGAAGATTTATATAATAAATTTATTGTTTGTTGGTGAAGGGTATGAAAGATGAGGAATGACAAAATCTTTCAAAATAAAATTGAACTATTGATAAGGTTATGCTTTTGATTACTAATTAATTATCAGAGAGAGAGAGAGAGGGAGAGAGAGAGTCCATTAATTATTTTTTTAAGAGTCCATATTTTTATTTTTTATTTTTTATTTTGTTGCTAGTACCATGAACCCAGATTTAATGACAGAAACTTGACTATAAATTAGTAGTAAAAAAGAATATCTTAAAAATTCATATGATAAAAGTCTCTCCTATAATTAAAAGAGATCAAGTTCATGTAAAAAGAAAAAGAAATCTGACTCAAACCTCAACTTTAAAATGGAAAATGGAAAATGAAAATGAAAATGTTCCACTCATTTGTTATTATTAAAAGAAAATGTCTGATTTGTTCTTAAAAAGAAATATATAATGACCTTTTTTTTTATTTTTATTTTTATGATGCATGAAGAGAAGCATAGGATTCACTTTTAACAATATCATTTGTAAAACAGATGCTTGGATAGTTTTGTCGGCATCAATTTCGAGGAGCCGACCTCTCTTTGATGAAAAACAATAAAGAAAGTTAAGAATTTATAATTTGTGTAAAATTTCGTATAAAATTATTTTAAAAAAATTAAATCATATAATTTAGTTTTTAAATTTTTAATTAGTAATTAATTTATGATTTATGTATAAAAATTTAAATATTAAATTATAGATTTTAAAAATTAAAAAAATCTGTATATAATAAAGTAATAAAAATTTGATTAATTAAAAATTTAAAAACGGTGAACTTTACCCAATAAAGAGTTCATTGTCACCGAAATTTGTAAGAAAAAAATGGGTTATTATTGATTTTAAAAACGAGTTGCTTGCTTTTTAACTTGAATGCATAAAAAGAGTTTATTGCTGATCATGTTGTTGTTTCTGTTCGTGTTGTGATCTAGAGTTTTAATTTTTCAATCATTTTTATTACATGTTAATTAAATAACATAATCTTTTTTAAGAATACTTTTTTTTTCGTATAGAATTAAAAAAAATATATGTTTTTAATATTTATAAAATAGTTACATAAAAAAATAAACTATATAAATAATTAATTTATTAAAAAAAAAATCATCTTTCCAATTTAATATTCTTTAACACAAGTGGATGAACATAGCATTAAGTCTCAAAGTCTTCACTGTTGACCAGAAAAAAACTCATCTTTTTATAGCGTCTACGAACATTCGTGTCGAATTGCAAATGAAGCCACAAAGAAAGTACATTGTTATTTGCGTATTTATCTTCTTCCACGAAACACTAGAACAAAGGCAGAGACATTTCAATTCACAACAACAGTTCTGAAAATACTTGGACTCTCTTATGGCTTTGGTTAAGAAACTTCACTCTTTCTTCACCAGTATTCAAGGTAAGGCAAATCCAAATTCTTCTTCTTTTATTTCGTTAAGAGAATTTACTAATATCTGATTAATATATAGTTTTAGTATACTTGTTCAGTTTGATAGACTTCTTACAATATTCCATTGTAACTAAAAATTACTAGTATTTCTTTCATTTGTGAAGAAGTCATGAAACAGATGAAAAAGAAGAAAGAAAGAGAGAACCCATTCTTGTTAAGGAACGGAAGCATATTACTTGAGGAGTTAATAGCAACTTGCAATGGTGTATATAATCCTATTCGCTCTTTCTCTGTTGAGCAACTCAAAACAGCTACAAACAACTTCCAATCATCTCATAACCCTGATCAGTGGTTCATGTGGTACAAGGGTACTTTAGATGGCCGTCCAATCTTAGTAAGGAATTATTATTCTACAGGGGACATGGATTTCGCTAACAAAGAAACGTACCGTGATATTGCAATAAGTATAAAAATGAGCGACCATAGTAATGTCCTCAAGCTTATTGGTTGTTGCTTGGAGCTTCAAAATCCAATCTTAGTTTATGAAGATGCCGAGTTCGGAAGTCTCGATCGATGGCTTGAAATTCACTCTAATGGGTCATATTCTTTTCCTTGGAAAAAGAGGTTGAAAGTTGCTACAGACATAGCTCATGTTCTAACATTCCTTCATACAGCATTTGCTAGACCCATTGTTCATAGGGATATAAATTCTCACAATATTTTATTGGACAAAGATTATAATGCGAAATTGACTGGGTTTTCTCTATCCATGTCCATTCCTGAAGGTGAAACGATTGTTAAAGCTGATACAATATTGGCAAGAATGGGATATGTAGACCCTGAATATGTGATTACGGGTTATGTTTCAGAGAAGTCCGATGTATATAGCTTTGGAATCTTTATGATTGAGCTTTTGACTGGAAAATCATTACCTACTTTAGTTTTGATAATTGGTGAGGAAAATGGAGAATATTTGAGTAATAATTGTCGTGGAATTGAAATGAGAATAAGATCTTTTTTTAATTATAAACAACTTGATAAAGTTGTGGATTCTAAAATATTGCAAGGTGAAGGAGGAATTAGACAAGATCAACAATATTTACAATTTCAAGCTTATCTACAACTGGCCTTGAGATGCATAGAGTTAAAGAGTGGTGATAGGCCACTTATGATTGATGTGGCAAAAGAACTGAGGCAAATCGAGAGAGGTCAGCCTCATTAGTCTTGAACTTGATTTGAGCAAGTTCAGTGAATCTTCATTTGTTTATTTAACTGTTTGATTTTCAATTTTACAGAGGCAATTATAATATCTTTTGTAATTATGTTACTATGTATATTTGCCTATGTTTTTAGTAGTGTTAATTAGGTAGTAGTTCTCTCTAATGTTGTTCTTAACCTTTGTCCTTAATACTAAAGGTAACTCAGGTATATGGGTTTGTTTGCTACTAATAGATTTATTAATGATATTTGAATATTAAAATTGGAAAATAGTTATCCACATGTGAAAGTATGATTAACTGGTAAGTGTTCTTACAATCGTTTCAATATTCCACAATTTTTAAAAAAACATTTCAAGTTGAGTTGTATAACATTACTCTATTATGATCTGTATAAGTGGACTTCTTACGTTGTTTGACAGTTGAAGATGAGGTTGTGATCGAGGTTCTGTTTGGTTGCATGGTTTTGGTGGTATGTTATTGTTGCCATCAGGGTATTATCCATGCACTATTACAACAAAAGCTTTTTAAGCGACTAATAACTGATTTAAGAGGGATTTATCAAATTGACTTAAATTGAATTCATTTTAATTTTTAATTCGGTTGTAGGATAGAATCGACTTTATATTTTAAGTTGGTTTACCGGTAGAATCGGTTTTAAATTTAAAATTGATTGATACGTGAAACCGATTTTAAATTTGAAGTCTAAAATTTAAAGTCAATTGTCACGTAGAATCGACTTAAAATTTATAATCGGTCTCATGTGTTAACCGACTTAAAATTTTAAATTGATTCGACCAGTGAACATATTTTGGTTATTTTTTGTTAACTTTCCTACATGTTTTAAATCACATAACAACATAAAAAAATCATATGTTTAAAAGAGTTTTTAAAATTTTTTATTCATTTAAAAACTAGATATTAATTAACTACTTAAGAACTAACTTATAACAAAAAAAAATAACTTACATACAATGCATATATATAAATTTAACTTAATTACAATATTACTAAATATTATAAGCAAATATACATGTACATGATATATTAAATATAAAAATCACATATATCCATTAATATATGCAATTTTACAAGATAAACACATAATAATAAGATACTTAAGTTATTCAATGTCATCAGATTCTTCTTCTAATTCTTCTTACGAACTTATAATTTGAAGCATATGTTCTGCCCATTTTTCTCGTAAATCTTCAAAAAAAATCCTATCATAACCCGTTTTACTCCGACCAAAGAACTATATGTATTTAAATTCAAAATAACAATGTAATATCGTGAATTCACAAAAAGTAACTTATATATGTTAAAAGACCAGTATATTAGTTATTTAACAAGTATACATTCAACATCACCTCAATGTTCTCGTGACCTCAAATAAGGAGGCTTAAAAAATGTCATAGCTTAAATGTTATATGAAATATTAAATCTAAAGTTTTTAAGGCCAACAAATCTAAAATATGATTATGAAACAAGTGAGCACATCAAATAGCACCTAACAAGTATTACAATTCCAAAATGAACAAAACTTATTTTATAAATAACATCATAAATTCATTAAAAAAAATAACTTATATGTTAAAAGAGTATATTAGTAAAAGAGATTACTACATCTTTAATTGACATGTTAATATTTGAGATGATCTTGCTCATAAATTTCATAACAAAGTAATCACACATAACTAATCACTTTATCATGGAACCTACAAAAAAAGTATATATGGTTTATCAATTTGATCATCTTTATTATTCAATTGTATAATTCATTAAATTAATAAAATTCATTCTTAATATTCACTTGCACATACCATAACTTTATCTCATATAAGCTTATGTGATTTAAAAAAACAATTTTCATACTCTTATTTCACAACTTTTATGCCCTATCAAAATATAAAAGAGTTAGTATTTTCATATCTATTCAATATTATAAAGTACGATAGAAAAAAAATAGCTAGTTATAACCCTTACATTTAAATAATTATCTTTGTGTCTTTATTCACTTTTATGGAAGATGAGTAACATTACCAAACATGATTACCATATAGATCAAAGATTACCAACATCCAATAATCTTGACCTTGTTCAAAATTCAATGGCCAAAAGATTATCAACTTTTGATTTCTCTCAAGTGTTAATGCTCTATCACATAATTATTTCGCTCTTATGCTAGCATTATGCTCTTGATATTGATTCATATATGATGAATCATAAAACATCGCTAAATGTGACATGTGATTAGCTTCAAGTCGATAATAACATGCCTTATATAAAAGAAATATATATGATTAATTAGATAATATAAACATAATTATATTCTCTACATAAATAAAAGTTATTTACTGATTAAGGACTCACCTTATACACACTTGAATTATACTTAAGTCGATCATTTGAAACTCAAATAATTGTAATATGCACTCGATTGATATATAAGATTGTTCAATGTATACTCTGGATATTTCTTTAAGAAGTGGTACAATCCATTCATCATTCATATTATTTTTGCTCACAACAATCGTCATCTAAGAATCAAGATTTTTATCAAAGTTTATATCATACTCATAAATATATTTTTTTCTTCGTGGCTTCTTCTTGAATGACTTGGTACGTAATGATTTTTCACTAGATACAAATTTTCCACGAGATACTTCACTTGCATCTCTTAAATTTGCGACACTTACCAACTTCAGTATAATAGATCAAACAAGAGCTATTATATTAGTAATAATAAAATACAAGTAGTAAAAAATCTTTTATCTCAAGTAAAAATAAATAATACAATGTCAAAATTTAGTACAACTTGATTTGACGGTCAAGCTACATATTGTCCAACAGCTTCTAAGAATGTGGTAGTATTAAAAAGCACCGGTAGTAGACAATGATAAAACAATGATTGATCAATTATTATTTTTCAATGATTTGACAAATATTGATTATGAATCTTTAGACCATTCCTTAATTGTTGTACCATTTTAATAACAATATAGCCCGTAAATGATGGATCTTTCAACAGATATTTCATATTCTGTAAAAAACTTAAACGTTATATACAATAAATAAAATATATAATAAAAATAAAAATAATATTCGAGTTATATAAGCTTTAAATATTACCATGAAAGATTCATCAAATGGAGAATGACTCCCATGTGAGGTAGCTATTGGAAGAACATTCTTATCAAAATATTCTTGTGAATGATGGTAAGAATTCACAAATTACATTGGAAACATTGGACTACTATGCGCTTATATGAGTATTCCCCGTATATATGTGGGTCCAATAGGATGATTATATCCCATAGAATACATAGGTTGGTCATAAGATTGTATAGGTGGTATGCCTGGCATAGATGGTGGCATACCTAGTATGGATGATGGTATGCTTGGCCAATAGAGCATGCCTTGATTGTAGTATAGTGGCATCCTTGGCATGTGTAATGATGTCCCATCTTTGTAACTTTGAAATTACTTTATACTTGCAAGCCCACTTAACATAATAGCCGTAAAAGAGTTCAATTCTTCTTCAACTTTATTCAACTTATCTTTACTGACCATCTTAGGCTTTTGTTTTGTTTCATGTAACCATCATATTTGCTTCCTCCCTTGCAGTGCCTACACCTCTCGCCTATTGAAGTTATATTCGAGAACTTGTATAGAGAAAGATTTTCCATGGTGCAACAGTTCTTCCATACCAACTTAGTTGCTCGGCGCTGCTATTAGCATAACAACCGTTACACCATAGGTTGGCCCAAACCAGTCCTTGCATAATATATGCCATCTTTTCCTAATTGTTCAATTATGTCATCCCTATTTATTTATTCTTGGACCGTTCTTTACAAATAATAAAGCAATAAAAAATATCATACATTATGACATGAATATACAAAAATCATAATGACTTTATATCAAGTTAAATTATTAACCAACTTATTGAATTGTTCTTCTTCTTATTTATTCATTGGTTTTGACTTCTTTGTTTTTTGTGTCTTTATTTCTATATACAATTCAACTCGAGTAACTAGTCTACCCAATTCAACTTCCTATGTACACAAATAAATAAATTTATTGACCAATTTATTAACTTAAGTTAAAGAAAAACAAATATAAAAATAGTTTTAAATTAACAACTTAATATTATCATTCTTTGTCTAACTTCAAGATTTGATTATCTCCTAGTAAGATTAGATATTTTACATTTGTATATTTTGGTATTCTTCCATAATTATTGACCAATAGCTATATCTGCTACTAAGGGAACTATGTAGATTAATTCCATCAGTAGCAATGGCAAGACAAAGATTACGTAGATTAGATGCAAATTGAGGGGATCAATTTTCTACTATTTTTTAATTTGGAGAATCGGAAGGATGACATAGCATCCCATAATCAGATCGATTATTAGAATGCCAAGTCAACATATTTAATGTCTCTTTAGTTTTGAACAACCTTTGAAAGTGAGGAATCGGAGGAAAGTATAAAAGAACCTTTGCAAGCACATCTTTTTTAGGTGTTGTCTTATTTGTAGCATGATTCTATCTTGATTCTTTACACACTGAATAATCATTTAATGTATCATATTCTTTCCTATAAAGAATGTGATCATTTGGATAAGCATAAATCTTATGATATTCCATACCAAATTGACTAAGAGATTTTTTTACTTCATACATTGAAGATGGTAACTCATTACTCTCATGAAACATATCTATTAGTGCATTTAGCAATTCTGTGAATCTCTTGTCCAAAAAATCATTTGTTTGCCTTCACTTTGTACAAATGAATCATTCCCGATATTTTAGTCAATTTCTTGCATTCTGGATACAATGGCTTTTCGACATCTTCTAAAAAAATTTAAAGGTTTTAGGGTCATCCTTATGTAGTTCATCTTGTATAACATGAAACATATTTTATGTCTATTCATTATGTTTGGAGTCTCTATCCTAATAAGATATATATAATCTACTCATGACACAAAAGAATATCATTAAAGTATCCTTAACCTTATCAACATCATAAAATTTCTTATTTTTATATTTAATAAATGAGCATCAAATCATATTGATTTTATTATTGCTATTTTCACAGGTGAATTCCAATAAAGTTTAAACTCCAAAAATAATCATACTCAATTCTACACTTTGACATCCAAGATCTATTCATTTTCTATTAGTAGCATTAAACATATTAAATATGTACCCAATAAATATAAATGTATTAATCACCAATACATTTCATAAATTATTATATGAAGTTTATAAATTAATAGAATATCAATCAAAATATCATATAAAATAAATATATAAAATTTAAATAATTAATAAATTCATTATAACATTAATAATATATAATATTATTTAATACATGTAATAATAAGTTCAAAAAAATTTCAATTCAAAATAATATATATATATATAATATGAAATTAGTTAAAATAAATAAAATAAAAAATACCTAGTCTTTTTTAAACTTGAATAAAAATGAACAATCTACATAATACAAATATATATATAAATAATCAATAACACATGATATATATATATATATATATATAATTTTTTAAATTAAATAAAAATATAAAACATCAATAATAAGTCTAAAATAAATCATAAAAATACTTACAAGAATCAAACAAGTGAGAAAATGAATGAAAAATGTGTTTCGTATTTGGTAAGTGAGAATGTGTAAAAAAAATGGGTAAACAAATATTGAGTGTTAAGCTCAAAAAAATGGTGGGATCATTAAATGGAGGGAAACAAAACCTAATTGACAACACAAGAAATGGTGATCGAAAATAGTCGAAAGTATCCCATGCACGTTAGAGAGAGAGAGATAAAATAGGAAATAGTAGAAAAAATATCAAGGGGAAGAAGAAGAAGAAGAAGAAAAGGAAAAAAATAGTTAGTATCGGTTTTACGTGACAACCGACACTACACGTGACAAAACGTCGGTTCTATACATTAATCGACGCAACGTCGTGTGTAGTGTAGGTTGCCACGTAGGACCTACACTATATTACACGTCGGTTGACGTTCACAACCAAAGCTAATTGTCACTTATAACGTCGGTTGTTCGCATAAACCATGCTATTTTTTATTTTTTTCAATATTTTTCAATTTCAAATCCATTTAAAATTGATTTTTTTGTAAAACTTACTTTAAATTCTAATTTTCTTTATTGTAGTAGTAATAATGTTATGTTATTTTTTATTATGGTTTTGATTTCCAATTAAACTCTGGTTGTGATGATTGATTGTAATTGTGCTAGCTTAATATCTTTCTAGAAAAAAAACATCTACACATCAAAAGCTTTTTGTAATTGAAATCGACAAGAAGAACATAAAGAAAGAGAAAATTCAACTCAATAATGTCGTTTTGTATTAAAAAAATAAGTTATATCAACGGTGGGCTAATTTAGAGGCATTCTTGTAAAAATTTGGCCAACCAAAATTTTATCTTATCTGAGCTCACCATTACGTTGTGCAAAATTAATCGAACTAATACAAACCATTTTTTTTTCTTCAAATTTTCCAGTGTTATTGGAGTGTTTTGGTTTTCAATTTGTGAGTCCATTTGCATTCCAATGGAGTCAAAATATGGAGAGTGAATAATTTGTTGAGTTCCACATCGATCAGGGATACTATCAATGTGCTAGTTATTAGTCTGGGTGGCCCCTTTCCTAATAAGCGCATTTTGAGGGAAAACTTTGGTTGCCCAGCTTTCAATTTGGTATCAGAATAGGTCCCTGGAGTCAACTGATGAGTCCCCTCACGCACACTGGCACTCGGGTCTGGTAGAGCTATGTTCTCCCGTCCGATGTGAGGTGGGGTGTTGAGTCCCACATCGACTAGGGATGCTAGTAATGTGCTGGTTATTAGTCTGGGTGGCCCTTTTCCTGATAAGCGCGTTTTGAGGGAAAGCTTTGGTTACCCAACTTTCAATTTGGTATCAGAGCAGGTCCCTGGGGTCAACTAATGAGTCCCCTCACGCATACTGGCACTCGGGTCTGGTAGAGCTCTGTTCTCTCGTCCGATGTGAGGTGGGATGTTGAGTCCCACATCGACCAAGGATTCCAGCAATATGGTGATTATTAGTCTGGGTGGCATATTCAAAGTCACACATTAAATAATAAAAGTTTTATTTAAATTCAATTTAAATAATTTGTTAATAAATTTGAACATTTTTTAATAAAAAATTATTTCATTAGATATATATCTTTCAAAAAAAATACAAACGTGCATATATCGTATATATTATTCAATTATATTTAATAAAAAAGTACATAAAAATTAACTTTATCTTTACTTTATACATTTTTTAGCATTAACGAATTGAGTTGCAAGACACATTTCCCTTAAAGCTATATATTCAAAACATCACATTCTTTCACCTTCATTGTGCAGTAAGAACCAAGGTTTAAAATTTTGATATCGGTAAAGATATCAAGATATAATTTTTATGAAAATATTAAAGATATTTTTCGTTATCAATAGAAACTTTAAAAAAAATCATAGAAACGATGAAAACTCTATCAAAAAATTTTTATAAAACATCCAAATAAACAATTATTTATAATTTAAACTATTTTTTTATTTAATGCATATATTTTTAAATACTTGAAATATTTATATTAATCAATAAGTTGATCAATTAATTAACATATTGTATAATAAAATATATTTTTTTGCTAATTGTTGTAGAATAAGTAGTGAAAATATTTGAAATAATTAAATAAACTATTGAATTGTATTAAGTATTATAAATAAATTTTATTGATTATTTATTTTTAAAAGTACTAATATGTATGGAAAATATGCTACAAATAAGAAAAAAGATGATATATTCTCTTATACAGAAAGAGAAAAAATTGAATTGAAATGATTGTTCATAAATAAGAATAAATAAGAGAAAAATAAATCAAGAATCGATATTTTTAATATTTTGTTAGATATTTTAGTGACATTTTAAACGACAATATCTAAATATTTTAGCAACAATATCTAAATATTTTAGTCAAAAAAGAAATTTAAATAAAATTTAAGCAACATCGAGATTTAAGCAAATATTTAATGATATTCTTGACAATTACCAATAATTTTACCAAAAGATATAGATATTACGTTTCGATTTCGAGATGTATAAAAAAGAGACATTATCGCGATAATATCAACGATATTCTCAACTTTATTGTTGTTGGTTTTGTTGCCTTCAACGTTAGTAGTTTTGTTGTGCTCTATAATGGGTTCAACACTAATGAGTTTTTGGCTGGATGGGTGGTGTTTTCCACTCAACTAAGTGGTGATTTCAACTCAAATGGTGGTGTTTTGTGTATTTCTAGTTCTGCAATTTTTGATTCATTTAAAATTTGTAGGTATTTTGATTTTTTTCTAAGTTAAAAACAGATTGCTTGTGGTTAAGATGTTTGTTAAAATATATCTAAAAAGTTTCTTGTTTATCTTATGAATCGTGACAATAAAGTTTTAATATCCACTGTTATTAAAGAAATATTGTTTTAGTTATTACAATCAAGCATTAAATTGGGTTGTAATATGAAGCTATTGTTGAACGCCCATGTATATTCGTTGACAGATATATTGATGTTACGTAGTTTGCTAGTTTTGATTTTGTATCTATATATGCAATATATTTAGTAGTGGTTCAAATTGTAACTTTTTCTCTTATTCAATGAAATTCTTATAATTTTTATAAAAAAAAATCCTTTATATTTTTAAAAGGTACTAAAGAATGATAAATTTCACTATTTACTCGATATTTTAAAAGTTTTGTGATGAAAATTTAACTATTTATTTAATATTTTAATAATTTTTACGATAAAATATCATAATCAAAAGTCATTTTTATCATTTCTTTATTTATCAATAAAATAAAGCAAGTGAATATAATATTTTTTATCTATAATATTAATAAAAAATAGTTTTGGATTTTTTACAATAGTAAATGACCAAATGATGCCTTTTTTTAATGGATTAAATGATCAATTTAACTTAATATAAGATATCTATGCGATATTTTTCTCAAAAAATAATTATATTATAAAAAATAATCAATATTTTAACTATTAATATTTTTTACTTAATTGATAAAAAATAAAACTTAAGATAACCAATTGAATAAAATGATATTTTTTGTGTTTCTTAAGATAAATAAATTTCTATAAAAAAATATAAGTAATTATAATTTAAAATTTTTTTAATAATTTAACTGTTAATAATTAATTATTTAATTATATTAATAAACTGATTAACAAGTTAATTAACAAGAAGAAAATAATTATTATTATTTTATTGATAAAAAATGATACTTAAGATAGTTAACGAAAAAATACAATTGTGTATGCTACTTAAGATAAATAAACTTATATAAATAATTATAATCTAGATAATTGTAAATATTTTAACCATTAATAATTTATTACTTAATTGATAAAAAAATTATATTTAAAAAATACAATTGTTTATGTTACTTAAGATAATTAACCTTATAAAAAATCTAAATATTTATAATCTTGATAATTTTTAATATTTTAACTATTAATAATTTATTACTTAATTAATAAAAATATAAATTTTAATTAAATTGCATAATAACTAAGGGAAATAATAGTTATTAATCTAAAAAATATGGATAATTTGGTTCAAAAAATTATAAAGTGTGATTTATATTTATATGTGTAGTATAGATTTTTATTTTTTACAACTCATATTTTGTAACTTTTGTGAGTAAATATAAATAGCTCAACTAAAAAGTGTAACCTCATCACTAATTTCTATAATATTTATAATCGATAATTATATAATATGTTACAAAAATATAAATACATAATCACTTTGTTATTTAAATGTGTATATTTAATATGAAAAATATATAATCTTTGTTCAAATATTATTGGACATACATTATTTTAAATATATATTATTTAAAGTGTAGCATAAACAAGTGATAAGATGAAAGTTATTCTTGAAACAAGTTCTTTTTTTTTTCTTTTTCTTTGAGTAAAGCCTGTATTCAAATAATGCAATAAATTAATTAAAAACTGGAACGTGAGGAAGGACTTAAAAGATTTATTATATAGACACAAATTATGTGGGATATTGCATACACGCACAACCAACCACAATAGTAATCTTTTTTATCTCTTACAAAGTGTACATAGCTTTCCTACCATTAACTCATATCAAGGAAAACTTTCCATTACTCCTCTTTCTGATGCGTTATCTTCAATTTGCTTCCTTTTTTTGGAATTTTTCAGCTAAAGTCTTCTAAACACCTATTTCTTGAATGAGGCATCTTTACTCATCTAGTTGAAATATATCCAACCAAGAGAGTCGTGCAACCTAGTAAACCTTCTTATTATCTTGACCTGTAGTTCTCCTACAACATGTTTTAACTACTCTAGCACAGAGCTTTTTTCATCTCCTATATCTTCTTCTTAGAGCCCAAGTTTTGACACAAATTCTTAACCAACTCCAATGATGATGGACAACAACAACTTAAATACTGACAAATTATGTTATGTATTTAAGTAAAGGTTAAATCATAAATACTATTTTTTAACATGTGTTCAAATAAATTTTATTTATAAAAAAAATGAGTTAAGTTTTGAGTATAATTTAACTATGATCAAAAAAGAAAAAGAAGTGTATAAAGAAAAATTACTTTTCATTATAATTGAGCAATTGAACTTCTATACATTATAAGTTTAACATAATCATAGCTGAAGGGGCAGTTTTTTTATGGTATATAATTTGTGATAAATAAATTTTTTTATGGTACAATCTCATGAATTTGACCTTCCTACTTGGTATAGAAAGAATTTTGATTGATACATGGAGTTAGTTTCACACTATGTCAGGGTGGATCACATTGGAGGTGAGAAGGGATACATACTTCACTTTAAATTTTGAAAACAAAATTGTAATTATAATATTTATAAAATTATAGAAAAATTATATTAAAATTTGCTGTGAGACCCCAAGCCTTGAAATTAATTTTTATAACATTAAGAATTATACTTTGAATGGTATTTTTAAGATGTATCAATTTATCAAGAATTTTTGAATAAAAGTCATATTTTTGTAAATTTTTGAACTACTCTATTCAAGCTCACCGCTGTGGTTGAAGAGGGTGGTCGACGAGTGGCGGGTGAACAGTTGGTGAGAGGTAGTGAATGGGTTGATGAAGAGATTTCCAACTATTGTTAAGGGCCTCTTCGTCATGGTCGATAAGGGTGCCTTTTGGCTATAAAAGGGCATAAACAGCTCTTATTTTCTAACACCAAATGTCATTTTTTCCTTTTCTTTCTACAATTTTCTTTCTTTAAAGATTTACAGAAATATGATTTTTATTCAAAAAATTCTCAATAAATTGTTACACTTTAAAAATACCACTCAAAGTATAATTCTTAATATTATAAAAATTAATTTCAAGACTTGGGGTCTCACAATACTACCCCATTAAAGATAATTTTATCCTCGAAATTTGCAACTATCTCAAAGTAAGTGAGGATACTTAAACCTCAAAGTAATTAAGTAATTTGCAACACCTTTAGTGCTTTTGAAGTTTCAATTGAACCTTTACTAAAGATATTATCCTTTTTCTCAAGTTCTTTGAATTGTAATCAATTATTGCCTCTCATTCTTTCTCATATGATGTGTCTTCTTAAAGTAGCAAATATATCCAATCAAAAACACTACATTGATCCCCTCTGATATTTCTTTAGAGTAAGTACATGAAAAATGTTATGAATTTGTGATAATTCCTGGATAACACCAATTGATGTGCTATATCACCTATTCTTATAATAATTCTCATGCGTCGAAATATAGGTACGTGAATTTTAAAAAAAGAAATATATTTACAACAAAATTTCTTAATAATTAAATACATTCTTCGCAAATAATACAATTTGGGCACTTTTAAAGAATTTTCTTATTTAAAAAGCAAGTTACATTATAAAATTCATGAACTTAATCCAAAATATGTACAAAGCCAATAAAATTTATCAATATCAAAGTGGTCTTAGCCTTCCTATATGTGAAAGTATACTAGACAAGTATGATTTTAGGTTAAACCTTTAACATTTAAATTCTCTGGAAAAAAAATCTATATCTTTACCACCAATATCACAGTTGAAATATGAGACCTCGAGTCATGAAATTAATGTTTATAATATTAATAATTATACATTGAGTGGTATCTTTAAAATGTAACAATTTATTGAGATTTTTTAAATAAATATCATATTTTTGTAAATTTTTAAAATTTTATGTTTAAGCTTACTGATATGCTAGTCGTCGTGGCCAAAAGGGTGGCCGATGAGTGATTGGTTAAATGGTTTGTGTGAGGATAAAATATCCAAGTGGTCAAATAATTAAGAATGAAGTTTCATATTAGAGAATTATATTTGAATTTCAAATGGTTAGTATAGAAGTATCAAAAGAAAATGTTTAGGCCTACTCTTAAATAATCAATAGGGTAACCCTTCCAATTGGCTTAAAATTATGATTCATTTAAATTATGGATTACTACTAATTATTAAAGCAAATGTTTATAGACTCTACCTTAAAGGAAAAGATTTTGGCTAAAGGAGTAAGAATACAAGATGAAAGTATCTTAGATAGGAGTTCTTACTCCAACTTTTTCTTCATGCATTTGTTTTCATAAAAATGACATACCTCATATATTATGGATAAAGAAAAACATATGCCATGATTTATATGAGAAATGTTATGAATGTTGTAATAATGAAATACTCATTATAAATATTTTTTATATGCATACATAATTTTTAAATGAAATGAGTATTAAAAGTATTACAAGTCGCATATGAGATTTTATACATGTGTTATGAAAATTGATCGGTGCAAAATGATAAGTGTACAGTATCGTAATTTTATAATAAAGTGATAAGAAGATTATCGTCCTCAGGGATTGGTAACTTATTTTTAACAAATACCAAAATTATACTAATCTCAATTTTATCTAGAAAAGTCACTAAACTTGTTGTAATTAAAATTTAAAATAAAATTAATTTAAAAAATATATGCAAAAAAAATAAAGAAATTACTCAAAGATCAAATTAATGAGAAGAGAACTTCTAGGAAATCGATTTCACCTAATCCATCACTATGTTTTACTCATCTAATTAATTAAATTTAATTCTTTGTGTATGTTAGCAATCTCCAAAAACATCCAAAAGCCTCTTTCGATAGTAAGTTGGAAACATTCTTATTTATCAATTTACATAAGAGTATGCAATTTAACAAAGTACGAAAACATTAAGACCAATGAATTTTAAAACTACACAGGTTCATACCAGTCTTTCGATCTCTATATTTACCTATGCCAAAATATTTCAGATCTATCATATAATTCCCTCCTTCGATAGTAAATCATAAGACTAAATCATCTAACTAATAGTCAATTAATTAGAAGCAATAAACTCAGAATAAATCAGACAAACATGAAAAGAAATAATTCAAATTAACATAGAAAATCAAGCATAGTTTGGAATTAAATTACATTTTTTCCTAAAATAAAGATAAATTAGTTCATACTAAAAATTAAATTAAACATAAACGAATTCACCATAATTTTCTGAGAATTGAAAGAAAATTGAATCACAAAAAAAATCTACTTTCGCGTCTTCTCTACCGCCTCTCAGTATCGTTATTCCCAGATTTTTTCCTTTATATATATATAAGCATATTATCTAAGGACTCTGAAATTTAAATGAATATTTATTTAAATAAATATTCATTTAAATTTCAGAGTCCTTAGATAATATGATTCTAAAAATTTTGGATCTTCATTATCTTCAAATCTGTAATAAAATTTAAATAATAATAATAAAGTCTAAATTCAATGAAAAATAAATAAAATAAAACTAAATTTAAAGTTAAGAAGTGATAAATTATGCAAGTAATAAAAAAAAATTCATAGGGAGTATACATGTATGTATGTCTTACAGAGTATGGTATCTATGAGATATTGGTTGTAGTGGACTATTTTTCGATGGATTATAGATATGCATTGTACTCATATGTATTCTCAAATTTTATCTGGATCTCAAAGTATGTCTGCCTATAGGTCTCGTAGTTGGACCCCACATTGTGTCCACATGATAAGGACATTCACCAGTACATGTGCCACATGCATCACAGAGGTTGATCGAGCATTTGCTTCTCTATTTTAGAGTTGACCAATACATCTAGAGGCTGTATATAATGCATATGGATTTTATACTTGACATATCTAAAAATGTGTATAAATGCATATAAAACATCACTTATCAAACTCCGAGAACTTATTCTTATGATGTGAACCCATGAGCTCAATCCTTAAAACCCACAAATGCGAATTGATTTGAGAATTCCATGAGACATGACCAAAGACCCAAAGACAAATTGAAATTGATTCTAGAACATAACATGCACCACAAGGTTTTCTAAGCTTTGATAAGCTATTGATGAATGCCACAAGATTTGTAAATCCTTTGATAAGTCATTTTCTAGAGGCAAAAATCTCTAGAGTTTGATATAAATCCAATGTATTATTAAAATCTGAATTGAATGTTTAACAACCAATTACAACTATTTAAAACAAAAAATAAAGTGTAAACACTAAAAAGATAACCATTATCCTAATAAAAGATATCACTAATAAAATAAAATCATAAAAAAGATAGCAATAAAAAGGGATATTCATGTTTTGATTAGGTCCATCGCGAGGAAAACTATCAATTTTTAGAATTTCTCTTATTTTATTGACTAGTTCATTCCATATCTTATTCTCCATTTGTGGCACTCTTTGATCATGATTTAGCTCTTGAATAAACTTTATCAATGCTTTTTTGAGTTGCTCCGTCTTTGATCTCGTGATAGGCCTGTTTAAAATTTGTAAAAGTCTGTGATTCCATCATCTTTTCTAGTCCTCGAGAAATGTCAACACCCACAGATGAGAGAGTAAGCCATCTTACATTTTATCTCAAGGGCTTAATAGAACTTATGCTTGAAAATCTAATAAATATTAGTTTGGGTCTATAACCATTCATTCTCTCTATCATTTTTCATAAAAATATACCTCAAAATGAGTGTGTATATCAACCTTATTAGTCACAATCAACCTATGTAATTTAAACCATAAAACCCATATGCATTCTCATAAAACATTACCATATTTCTAGAGTTATATCAAGCACCATAAGCTTTTGCATAATATTACATCTCTACTCACCGAATGTATTTTCCAATATCAAAAAAAGTCTTTTATTTGGTTGTAATAAGGTTAAGTTTGTTGGTTCAATTCAAATGAAAGGGAAAAAACAAAAAAAAGTTCTTAAGTCCATGGAGTAAGTGGAAGAAATCTATAAATAACATTATCCCCAGACTAATCATGTTAATAAAGTCGGGTCAAATTTATTTATTTTGGACCCAACACTATTATTAGCTTCTTTTTCTCTCTTTTTACCATTCTTCTTTCTTTTTTCTCAATGGTTAGCTCCTTTTGATATTTCTTTTCATTTTATTATTATTATTATTATTATTATTATTATTATTATTATTATTATTATTATTATTATTATTATTATTATTATTCAAGGGGTATATATTGTAGAAATGACTATTTTGTATAGATTAGGCATTTATCAATTATAGCACAATTATGAACTCTTAAATCTTATTTTAGTGTTTCCATAGTCTATCATCTTTTATGTAACTCTATTTTTTCTAGAACTACAAGGCATGATTAATGTGTTTGGTTCAAAGGGTGAGGAATGGGTACAAATAATTGGCTCGTGTAGGCTCAACTTGGTTTACTAAATGAGTTGTTCTTATAAGAATAACAACATCAAGGGTAGAACAATTTGGTTAAGAAGGTTAATTTTAATGCCATAATTATATTTTCAAAAAATGCTCAATTGGTATTCGCTTTGATAAATCTAAGAAAAAGTTCTAGCAACTTAATCGTGCCAATTGGAATTTAAATAATATTATAAGAAATTAACACAGCACTTCAAAAATTCAAATACTTAAACCATCATATCACCGATTTAGCTACTTGTGCATGCAAGTTTTGAGCTAGATTATCACAAAATATGATTTCACTTAAGAACAAAATCAAGATTCTAACGACATTCATTATCATTGAAAACTTCATGTTTTTAAGTATTTATGATCAATTTTATTAAAAAACAAGGATGGAACATGTGATTGTTGTTTCCAAGCTCATCTATTCATTCCACCTATCCGAAAAATACAATAAATAATCCTAAAAATTGAAAAACATTTATACTACCTAGTATGGGTGTCCAAAAACCAACCGGAACTGGGTTAAACAAAAAAACCGGACCAGACCGAACAGTTTAATAAATAAAATAGTCCAATCCGGTTTGTATTAAGTAAAACCAATTTTCAAACAATCTAATCCAGTTATACAAAATTTTAAACCGATTGGACCAGACCGGAACGAACCGGTTTTAATAAATAATTAAAAAAAATCTAATTAAGCGTATATATTTGGACACCCCTATTTCAGTTTTCAATTTCTAAATATCCTTGCATCACGACCCCGAAACCCTAAGCTAAAACCTGCTACCGCCTCCAGCCTTCCACCACCAGCCAAGCGCCAACTGACATCTCATCACGTCACCTCGGTAAGCCTCGTGTCACCTTGGTTGTTTTGCGTTGCCTCGCATCACCTTGGTTCGCCTCAATTTGCCTCGCGTCCAATAATCCATAGACAAAATAAGTATCAGAAATATTTATTTAGGCTAACGTAATTAGAAAAGATCAATAAACTAATAGACTCCCTTTTATGTTCAATCTGAACGAGCTTACTATAAGGGTTGTTTCATAGAGTAATGGAGTGTTAGATCATGTATATTTTGTATGGATTTTTGTTTGGATGTTGTGTATTCATTTTTTTTATATCTTAGCTTTTGTTAATTTGTTTTTTTATTAACTTAGCTCTCATGTCATTTGTATTCTATATTCATGTTATTATTAGACTTGATTATGAAAATAAAAAGGTGATTTCGCTATATTTTATAATTTGATTTTTTTTATTAACTTAGCTCACAATCTGAATTACTGCAACTTGCATTACATATAGGCAAATGATTTGGAATTCATTCATTTATTATTTCCACTAAATTACTGCAACTTGTATTACATATAAATTATAATCATCAGAATTCTAAAGCTTGTCTATGTTTTACATATTGGATGTTTGTGTATGTTTGTATATGTTTAAGAAATCTATGTAAATGAGATATTTGGATTTCATTTATTCATATCTAATTTTTTTTGCTTTTTGATTTTGATAACATCTTATGTATTTATTTATGTATTATTAACTATTAAAAACCGTTAACCAAACCATACCAAACCGTTTGATTACAACATTTTGGCTAGCCAAATAGTCCGGTCTGATTTGGTTAAATTTTTTTATTTAAAATCGGACCAGACCAAACCATAGACACCCCTACTACCTAAATCATACTAATCCTAAAACATACTAAATCTAATAAAACATTAAAAAAATAAAGATAATAATGTGTTAACACTCCCCCACATCTAATTTTTACATCGTCCATAATGTAGGCACCTACATATATATAATGAAAAAAATAAGCAAAAAGGGAGTAGAAAACAAATATGATAGATTTCTTGGCACAAAGTTCTTAGTCTAATATTATCAGCCCGACTTATCCAACTCTTATCATCCACCATCATCAAAGATCTTGAAATATATGATGAAAAACTTTCAAGTTAACAATCCATTATTTACATCCTTGCACATTGGTGGTAGTTTCCTTTAAAGCATACTAAACACATATTCATTTTCATACCAAGGTTCCTCCTTAATATCTTCCATAAGAGGTATGTGAATTTGTACCATATGTCTCAAAAAACTTCTTTTCATGATTCTACTTCATTGAATTGTCAAACCCATTAAAGAAAGATAAATCATGATCATTAGTAAAAAGAAATGGTATGAATACTACCTTTGGTGTCACATTGAATTCTTAGAGGGTGATTGTCCTTTCTTCCTCACTAGTCCCTTCTTTTGATATATCATTCGTAGGGCTTCTTTGGGGCTTATCCAATTGCTTATTATTGTCCACAATAATGGCATTAATGGGCTCCCTAGAGTTATAATATATTTAGGAAGGGAGCTCAAAAACTACCTATGCTTCTAATCTTTCCACAACGGTGACCAATAGGCCAATTTGAGTCCCAAGATTTTTGATTGAAGTTTGAGTTTCTTCGATAGCAACATCTGTTCTCTTCATAATAACATTGCTTTCTTGTTAATATTATAAAGTGTGAGCAATTAAGAAGTTTACTAAGCCCTCAAAAGACTTATCTTGCACAATTGAAGTAGTTTGTGGCAATGAGAATGGGAAGCTAAAAGTGATATTGAACTCCTTTGCTAGAGTAATCTTTGAAATTTGGTTAACCTATATCTTAAGATCTATCCTTGGAATTTCTTGTTTTTTGAGATAAGTTTGGTTCTCCTTCTTAAATTTCAGAGTGTTAGCAATGATGGTACTTACTAAATCTTTAAGAGATTTACCTTTGATGGTTATAATAGGTTGTTGTATTAAGAATGAAAAACTAGGTATAATGTTGAAATCAGTTACTACATTTCTATATGAATAGCTTGGGTATTGATGATTTTTCCATCTTGCATTTTTCATGTTGGAGTCTGAATCGTGTCTAGGCCTCTAGCTTTCAAATCCACCCATAACATTAACATAATCAAAATTCTCTTATTGATACTCAAAGTATGGTATATAATATAAATTGTATGTAGGGTATGTTGAATCCATGCGTGTACATTTTCCCGTTGCATTCAACATTTCAAGAGAATTAATTTAATTTTAAAAAAAAATCATAAACCTAAAAATCAAACCAATAAACAATAGATCAAAAATTTAAAATTTAAAATTAAGTTAGAAAAAAAACTATTAGTAAAATTGTTAAACAAATCCCAAACAAAGGTGCCAAAAAATAAACATGATCTAGAACACGCAAGTATATGTGAATTAATATCTAAAAATATATATATAATGACATGTTTGATATCGTATAAGCATGCATTGCAATACTTGTAATATACACTCCACCCAATTTCAAAAGTAAGAAAATATGGGTATATCAAATTTTATAAACAAAATTCTCCTTACATGATACTGAATATTATTAATATGCAGCATCCATGTATATTATTTGTTATGATATTATTTGGAGTAAAATTGTACTAAGTTGTAAGCACACTCCTTCCACTTTTCCCTCACCATTCATATGAAACCCTAAGTTTTTAAATAAAATTTTATAACATTGGCAATTATACTTTGAGGGGTGTTGTATGTTTTGCAACACACAGAAAAACGTGCAAGTATACACGGTCACAAGTAATAATATGATAAGTAAAATATCGTTCCCACAGAGATTTGTTACTAGTATTCGTTAATTATTAAAATTATTTCAACCTAATTTTTATCGAAGCGATGCGATAATTTGATGCGGGTTTGACTAACTAACTTTTATAACAGTTACGAAAATTCTAGGATTACTTGATTTCACCAAATTAATCCACTTGAATCATTATATTTTATCTTGATTTATGTTATCGTGTTTTAAGTTGTTAACCAAGAACTCTAATTTATCCATATATACATTAGAGCTCCATCTACGAAACATCTAGTTAAAATGATTCACTATATTCCTATGCGAATTAAATTCTTGGAATTTATTAAGTTAAGGTTCTCTATGGATTACCACGTACAATAAAAGTATATTTCTATCTCTTATGTATATCGTTATTTCATCATGACGCCTTTACAAAAATGCCTTTTTCAAGTTTATTTAAATGTCACATGCTCGGTTAATTAATCTTCGATAATTAAAAGCATTAAACACGGATAAAATAAACAACTTAAAATAGTCCCGTAAATCATTCAAAAATACTTAATTCAAATTTCATAATTTATTACCACTGCTATGATCCTAGAACAAATGTATTAGTTCGTAGCGGAATTTAAAATTACAACACAACAAAATAAAACATTGCGAGAGAAAAGAAAATTAAAAGAAAATAGATAAGAAAAAAAAACTCTTTCACGATTCCTCAATGAAAAATAAATTTCATCCCTTTTCTTCTTCTTTATTTGTCTTAACTTTCTACCTGTAATTTCCTTAAGAAAATACAACATAAAATGTTAAATCAATACTCTGCGTGTTTTGTGTAACCGCATGAACAAGAAAAAAAAGAAAAATTAAAATGTTACAAGGAAGAAAAACTTTTGCAAGAACTTCTAGTTTTCTCCCAGAAATTTAGAGAAAAAGAAGAAAGAAAAATGCTCAGAAAAATGAACTAAAAAAAAGAAAAAAATTCATTCCCTAAATACGCGTATCCCGAAACACAAATATCACTTTTTTTCTTTTTTTCTTTTTTATTTTTTATATTTTTTATCATCAGTGGGGAACAAGATTGTGTGGGAGTAGCACGCGTAAACACACTCTGCAAATTTTTTGAATTTTTTTCTTTTTCCGCATGTCACGTGTCACCATGTGATTCGCTGAGAGAACTGTAGTGACACGTGGTAGCTTTTCATTGGGCGGTAAGCCGGGCGCATGAATAACACGTCGCACACGATTTCTCCGGATTTGTTCTGCGTTTTTATTTCACCAAATACATGCCACGTGTCATAATTTTAGTCGTTGGAATATTTATGAGACACGTGGCTGGTCATTTTCTGTTTGAAGAGTGAGGGTGCACGCCGCTTGGATGGACCGCGTCACACAGGATTTTTACACGAGCGGCTCGGTGCGCGGCTGACTTGGATGGGCCGCGAACTGGACGTTCGACTCGTCAACGGCGATCGATGCGCCTGCGTGGGAATCGCGCGGCCGACATGTGGGAGCCCATTCTGCGCCCTGTAATGCGACACGTGGGACCACGGCTGGAACAGGCCGCGAAGATTCTACCGCGATTTTGCCTCGTCTGGTTGTACTCGCCAAATCTGGACCGTTGAATTGATGATCAGGCGGTGCGTGATTAACGCCGTGATTTGTGCGTGTGCGAGTTTTTTCCTATGCAGAAAGTGCAAGCTTTTATTAATTATTTTTTGACCCCCAAATTTAATCCAAATTACATTTTGCGCTATCTTAAATTACAGTTTAGCCCTTTGCTAATTTTAAATTAAATTTTTAAACTTTTAATAATTATAATTAAGCCCAATTTAATTTAAATTATATTTTTCGATTTTTATAAATTGTAATTAAGAAACTATATTATCATAAATTATATTTGTGCCCAGAAATATGAAATTAAGTACATTTTCGATACAAATTATTTAATTTTATTAAAAATGTATTTTTAACACATAAAAGGAAAATATTAATTTATTTAACAAAAATTAACTAAATATTAATAGAACATAGCAATTATCATTACTAAAATTGATGAAAATAACTGTATAAAATACAGTTATCAAGGGGTATTTTTAAGGTGTAACATTTTATCAATAATTTTCAATTAAAAATAATATTTTTGTAAATTTTTAACTTTTCTTTTCAAGCTTGTCTACGTGCTTGCCTACGTGGTCATCGAGGGTAGCCGGTAAGTGGTTAGAAAATGGTTTGCAAATGGTTGGTAAGAGCAACGAGTGGATTGATGAAGGGATTTTCAACGATCGTTGAGTGCCTCACCAAGGCCTTGCCATTGTGGCCGACGAGGGTGCATTTTGGTTATAAAAGGGCACAGGGAACTATCATTTTCTCAAACCATATATCATTTCTGTCCTCTCTATATTTTTTTCTCTCCAAAACTATTAACATTTTTGGTACATGTCTAAATAGTCGATTCGGGGATAAAATGTTCGAGCAATCGATTAATTCAAAATGAAGTTTTTTGATTGGAGAATTATATTCGAATTTCAAATGGTTAGTAGAGAAGTATAAAAAGGACATGTTTACGCCTACTCTTAAATAGTCAATAAGGTAATCATTCGAATTGGTGTAAAATTATTATTCATTTTTAAGTTATAGATTACTACTAATTATTAAAGTAAATGTTTATAGATTCTACCCTAAAGTCACATTTGGTTGGAATGAACAAGACTCGGACAGGGAATGGAATTATTAAAGTAAATATTTATAGGTTTGATTGTTTCATAGACATTGAATTGAATGAAAATAATTCCTAAAAGACATGAAAATATTATTCCACCATTCTTTTTTAAGAATTGTTATTTCATTCCCTTCCTACGATATAAAATGTATTATTCTAATTTTACCTTTAAATCTAAAATCCAAAATCTTAAACTCTAAAACACTAAACTCTAAATATTAAATGATAAATTCTAAACTCTAAACTCTAAAACCTAAATCTTATATCGTAAACCCTAAAATCTTAAATCCTAAATCCTGAACTCTTTTTCCAATTTTGATTATGTGATATTCGATGTTGATATTGTGGATTACAAATAGGACTTCATGTAAAGTATATGTATTGGCGATATTCGTTAACAAAATGTTTAAATGTTCTAAGCATGTACTCATTTCCTCTATTCAAGTTGAAGAAACTTTAGAGTTTCAACTTAATATGTTTCAGGTATACACTTCTTCTTAAACACGTTAAAATGCATTTTCACACTTATGAACATTTAGTATATACTAGTCGATCAATCAAAGTTATAGATCGATCATGTACCATCTATTTCCTCTTGAGTTGGATTTCAGATTAGGGTAGATCCAAAAATTGGATTTGATCGATTGAGAAGTTGGATTGATCGTGTTTGATCTACCTCGTCTCTAGTTGTTTTTAATCTTTACAAGATCGATCGAGTGGCTAGGATTGCAACTTAAAACCTATCCGTGTACTTGAGCCAAACCGTTGTTTTATCATATTATCATTATTAATTATTGCTCTATGAATTATTTAATGGACAGAATGGTAATTGCTCTTTAATCTAGTATTAGGATTTTACCTCTCCTATATAAACAACATAATGCTCCTTGTTTTAAGAAACCACACTTTTTTCTATTCTTCTAATTATTTTGTGCTTTCTCTCTCATTTTATAAAAACTTAATCATATATTTTAAGCTCTTTCTTGAATTGATCTATTAAATATTTGATGGTTATATTTGATTGATTAATAAACCTACTTGTCTTATGATACTATGATTTATGTTCATATAGCTTCTTATTGATTAGGTTCTTACATGTTTGGATCAAATAATTTTGTGTGTGATCATAATTATTTAATTTTAAAGAACCTATTTTTATTGAACTTGTACTTAATCAGTTTGTTCTAGAGTTTGCTAGATGATTAATTTTAATTGATTTAAGTCTTGAATCTTCTAACTAGGGTTTTTTACTTTTGAATCTGCTTTATGACACACTTTACACTTGTGCTATTTGTGCTAAATTTCCAAATGCTTACAGAACGAATTCGATTGTTTATGTGACTTGAGATATCAAAAAGTTGGTTTGGATCCATACGCCTATATTGTAGAGACTGTGAAAGAAGCAATAGCCTTTAAGTAGATTACTTTGAGAGCTTTATCTGTGAATGATAATTTAAGACCTGGCCTTGTAATTGAATATTGGTTTTCATAGTAGATAGTTAGGTGGTTCAATTAACCTATGGTTTTTCATATAGGTCGTTGTTATGGCCTAAATTATTTTCACCTAAAATATCGTGTGTCAAGTTCTTTTTATTTTACTTTTTTATTAATTACACACTATTACATATCTCCCCACTTATGAATTTTTAATTAGATATAATTCAAAAAATTACTTATTTATCCCTCTAGATTAATTAGATTCATAACTTTAAATTTTTACTTCACTACCATATATTAATACTTAGGTATTATGTTTTCTTATTTTTAAATTTTTACGATTAAATAATATTTTCAAACAATAATTATTTAAAAAATAATAATTTTTAATAATATATTCTATCTGATGGAGAAAATAACAACTAAATGACATTTAAACTTCACTAACATAAGGGTATTGAGATAATATACAATATTTTTTATTTCATTCCATTATAAACTAAACACTACAATGTTGATTCTTTCTTTAATTCTAATAGTCAAACTAAATACTGTAATAATAATATTGTTTATTTATATTCAATTCTATTACAATTATCATTTTATTACTTTTTTTATTTTATGAACCATACATGACCTAAAGAAAAGTGTTTTGACTATTGGAGTAAGAATCTATAAACAATTACCATTAAGGTAGAATTTAATTCTCTGAAAACCTTTACCTTTAGAGTAAAATATATAAACATTTACCTTAATTATCAGTAGTAATTCATAAATTAAGTGAATCATAATTTTAAATCAATTAGAATGATTACCTTATTGATTACGTAGGATTAGGCCCAAATATTTCCTTTCGATACTTCTCTACTAACTATTTGAAATTCAAATATAATTCTTCGATCTACAAATTCCTTCTTAGTTATTCGATTGCTCAAACATTTACTCCCCAAACCAACCATTTAGAAATGTATTAAAAATGATAATATTTTTAGAAAGAAAAAATTTTATAAAGAGAAAAGAGAAATGAAATATGGTGTGAAAAATGAGAGTTATTTATGACTTTTTATAGCCAAAATGAACCCTCATCAACCACGATGACGAGGCCCTCAACGATCGTTAAAATTCCTTTGTCAATCCACTTGCTACCTCTAGCTAACCATTCGCCAATCACTCCCGAGCCACACTCATCAGCCATAGTGGTGAGCCCTTGGCAAGGCCCTCAACAATCCTTAAAAACCCCTTTGTCCAATCACTATCTCTCCCCAATCATTCCTTAGCCACTCGTCGCTTTCCTCTCCAATCACAGTGTCGAGCACATTAACAAGCTTGAACAAAAAAGTTTAAAATTTTACAAAATATGATTTTAATACCAAAATTCTCAATAAAGTGGTATCCTTTAAAAATACCACTTAAAGTATAATTCTTAATATTATACAAATTAATTTTAAGACTCGTGGTCTCACAATGTCCTACCTAAATTTTAAATTTTAAATTTTAATACGCAATAGTTATATAAAAAACTCAATAATTGAAATATATTTTTAATTAAAAATAATTAATAACTAAAAATAAGTAATATTATTTTTTAATGTATATATTATACTAATATAAATCCTAAGTATACCATTGCCATGTGCCTTAGTCCAAAACTCAAATGTCCCTTCTCACTTATTGAAAGAAATCTAAATAGTTGAGTTGGATTGAATAAAGTGTACTACAAGTCAATTTCCTTTTAATTTTAATTGGCTCACCTCAAGTAATCTTTCTTTTTAAAATAAACAAATTTAATTCAATTTATATTATTATATTTAAATTAGAGAAAAATACGAGAATGATAAGGGGATATTGTTGAAAATCAACTAATTTATTTTATTTTTTAAAAGTTTTTTTAAAATATTTTTTTACACGTATCCATGTAGCTTTTTGAAGTTTTTTTATTTTTAAAATCTTGCATATAATATAAGATAATTATGAGGATGAAATTATTATGTTAAAAATATTGTTTAAACAAATGGCATAAAATCAAATGGATCAATTGATTTTCTACCATATCTCTTTTCATTGTTATTTTTCTATAATTCAAATATAATATTATAAATTGAAGTAAATTTAGTTATTTTTAAAAACAAAATAACTTTGGATGAATCACTCAAAATAAAAGTAACTAATAAATTTGTAAAAGAAAGTGACTTATGTTGTACTTCATTCGGGTTGGATTGGGGTGTTATAATGTCACGGGTTAGTTTGGTTCATAACCCTACAAATGAATACGTAAATGCAATAAGTATAAAAATGAGCGGCCATAGTATTGTCCTCAACTTCTTGGTTGTTGCTTGGAGTTTCCAAATCCATTTTTAGTTTTTGAAGATGCAGAGTTTGGACATCTCCGTCACTGGCTAAAGACATATAGCTCATGTTGTAACATTCCTTCACACTGCATTTGATATAACCATTGTTCATAGGGATATAAAGCCTGAGAATATATTATTGGACAAAGATTATAATGCCAAATTGACTTATTTTTCTCTATCCATATCCATTCCAGAAGGCGAAACGATTGTTGAAGATCAAGTAATGGGAACAATAGGATATTTAGACCCTGAATACATGATTACAGGTTATGTTTCAGAGAAGTCCGATGTATATGGCCTTGGAGCATTTATGATATTGCTTTTGATTGGAAAAACATTACATTCTATAAATGATTTATTATTTGAAGATAAAATCATCAAATCTCGTTACATTAGCCCGGAAGATTTGCATCGTAGCCTAAGATACTTTTTGAATTATAAACCACTTCATGAAGTTGTAGATTGTGAAATTTTTGAAGAGGAAGGAGGAATTAGCCAAGAGCAAGGATCACAATTTCAAGCTTTTCTAAAACTTGCCTTGAGATGCATACAGTACAAAAGTGGAGATAGACCACTTATGATTGATGTGGCAAAAGAAGTGAGGCAGATTGAGAAGTCAACCATGGTAGCTCAGCAGCCTTATCGATCTGGAACATGAACTGAGGCACAGTGAGACCTCATTTGTATCTTAAACCGTTTGATTTTACATTTATTTTGATGATAATAAGGAGAGAGTTTAAAGGTAATATAAACAGGTTCTACCACAACCATGCTTGTGAAGATAGAATAAGTAAATACATAACTGAAAATGGAATATATCCGAGAAGTTATTGCAGATTGGTAGGAAAAAAAAAAATTATATTCAATTGAAAGCTTTTCTATAACTTGCTTTGAAACCCAAAAGGACTAAAGAAGAATATAGGCAAACATTGAATAAAGAAAGTAAGGATGATCTCTAGATCCTTCAAATTCCATTAATTACTAATAACTAATGGAACATGAATAATGACTGTATAAGGATAGAGTGACATACGAAGAAAAACAGGCTAAAAGGTCAAAATAAGAAGAAGAGTCAACTGTATTAACCCATCTTGCTCTACTTCCATACGAATTTATAACATGTACCTTGAAACATGTTTTGTTTCACTGGATAGAAAGAAATGTTCAGCGAAATAATGCACAGCTGAGAATGGATTTGGTGCTTATTTAGTCATTATAAGATAGGCTTCATCCCTTAAGCCCAACATCACACTTCTTTCGTCTTCATCTGTATTATCTGAAAAACATGAGTGTTTCTACTGACATCCCACAAAAAAGCTATGAATACTTTAACCCTTATATTTAAAATTGTTAAAACAATGATTTACAGAATTTAAAATAAGAAATCACCCAAAAGTAAAAACAACAAATACATCCCACGCACAGCCAACATATCGCGTAAGTCTCCTCCTCTTTTCTTCTCCACAACCTACGTCGTCCACCATTGCCATTCTCATCGAATTTCAAGTACTTCATCGTCGACTACTGTTATTACCCCGGAACACTTGTCTGTCCTAACTTCACTAGAATTTCAAGTTTTTTTCTCTTATTCAATACAATATATAAGTTTTCACAAATTTATTATTAAAGATTCATTACATTTTGGTTGGGAATTGATGTTTTTACAATAGTTTTTCATGGATCGTTGCTATTTTTGTTTATCGGTGGTGTATAGGTCAGAATGGGCATTTTCAATACAATTGAACGAAACTACAGCTATCCATCAAAATCTAACAAATTTTTTATAAAAATAATCATAGCAGATAAAATATTGATAAGAAATGACACAGCAATACCAAAATTATAACTAATCAAATCAAACAATAATTTAATATTATTTTTTATATACATATAATTACATACTTAAAAACACCTTTAAAAATATAACATACAATATTTAAAATAATTATATTAAATTTCATTTACATTTTTTATTCTACTTATATATATATATATATATATATATACTAAATCATAAAAATAAAAATTATATTAACAATTAATTTTTTAAATAAACATTATTAAAAAACACTCCATTACGAGGAGGTTGTTAGCCACAACCATAATCAACATTGCCATGGGCCAGCTTGGCTAGTTGTGCCAAACATGTCCTTTTTTGTAGTCAATAAAAAACAAAACAAAACAATATAAAGGATCCCTTGTTTGGGTGGGAAATTGACTAAATGTTTACATGAACCGGGCCAATGATTAAAGTTAGTAATAATTGTGGTGGTGGGCAAAATGTCAATGGGAGGTATTTTAACTGGAAGAAAAATGTGGGATTGTATTTAACAGATTGTAAATATTTCGTTTTAATTATTTCAAAATATTTGGGATATGTATATATAGTGGTACATGTGGTATACAAGTAGAATTTCCCAAAGTATAATTAGATCCACAGATCGTTAAGATGTCAAGCCAGATACCGCGAATTATTTCCAAGACTGAAGTAATCCAAGGACCAGACTACATTGAATAACAAAATAAGAAAATCGACACCAATAAACTTTTAGCAATGTTCTAAGTGGCTAATAGTTTTCTTGGATTCTTCTGAATTTGTTTACAACTGCTGTTAGGAAGCAATAACATATATTCTTCAAAGTGAAAAGGACATGATAAACATATGATTATCAAACCATTGAAATGGATTGATCAAAATGTCATTAGACTCGTACAGCCTAGATAACTATGCTACTTCATGTAATTTCCTACTCGTCATCATCCTCCTGCAACAAGTGAATAAATCATACTCATTCCATTAGGCATTAAACATTATCAGATTCAAATTGGAATTGTGAGAGGAAGATTCTAGACCAAACCTCATCACTTCCGTCATCATCACCATCGTCTTCATCATTCACCTCAGAGACTGATTTTTCATCAGATCCTTCTTCCTCTGCTGCATTAGCACCTTCAGCCTAGAAAGCAAAAAAAAATACAGTTTAGGAAATGAAATAACAAGTTACGGAGCAATCTTTAATTTAACTCGCCATGAACCCATCTAATATAAAAGAATTACCTGTTTCATGTTATAAGCCTTGATGTTTTTCTCATACTCAACCTTTCGCTTATCAGCCTTTGCCTGATATGGTACTTTCTCCTGAAATTTTCAACAAATATATAAAATTAAGTTTCTCATGAAAATTATAACGAACCAAATAAATCCATGCGTTTAAAAACTTACAGCAGCAGACATGGATTTCCATTTAGCTCCAGCAGCTTTGCCGACCTAACATCATTCCCAATATATATTATAATTTAGAGTAAGAGCTAAATTGTTAACAGATGAAAATATACTCACAGCAGATACGGCTTTATTATTAGGATGCTGCTTGTTGAATTCCTTCCTGAACTCTTCCCTTTTATCCATAAAAATTATGTTACACGATAGAAATTCCAAATATACTAAACCAAACAAAAAATTAATTCAATATAATTGCCATAAAGTTTTATTCAATTTTGAACACAAATAGATCGACAACCATTTCTGGTGTTTCATTATTAAGAGCTTAAGATGAATATATCTGCCAAATATAATTAAAATCATGATTTACATAATTAAATTAATCAGAGAATTTTTGGAGGAAAAGCAAAAACAGCTTTCCGAACAATATTTCTAGGTCAAATAGATCTTAAATATAATTTTCCAAAAGAAATTTAAATTCGAGATAGGCTTCACATCAAAAATGAAAAGCAGATGAATAGCAAAAAAGTCAAAGGCATAAAAACTTACATAAAAACAAAGAAAGCACTGGCCGGCCTCTTAGGCTTGTTTGGGTCCTTCGTCGCCTTAGTTTTTCCTTTCGCAGTTTTAGTAGCTCCACCTCTCTTGTTAACAGCAAGCCTAGAAAAAGTAAGAAAAATAAATAAATAAATCGTTATATAAATAAAATACTCAACAACATCGTAATCGAATATTTGTGCATAAACCTAGATCTGAAGCCAAATATATCATCATTGAAAGCCAGAAACAATTACATAAGGTAAATATTGAAAGTAAAACCCGACTTACTTGTTGTCAGCCTTCTGGGAGTTTGATTTTCCTCCTTTCATTGTAACTCCTGCAAATATAAGATCGGATCGGACTCAATCGGATAAAATGAATCCAAAAACGAACAAAATACGCCAAGATTCAATTGAAATCGAGCTGGGACGTACCTTTTTGTGCAGGTTGTTAGGGTTTGGGGGCTAAGGTTAGGGTTTCCAAAGGGAGAGATAAACACAGAGCAATGTGTGGGTAATGTGAAAGGAGAATGAAGTTGAGGTCTAAAGAGGTGGAGATATTATTAATATTTTAAAAAAAAAAAAAAAAAAGAGGAAATTGAAATTCAATTGCAAACGAAATGACACTGGAGGGTTTAGGCGGGATTTCAAATTTTTATTGCCATGTCAGAGATCCAAGCACTTCATTTCCATTGGGTTTCATTGAGTGTGTCAGAAATATGCTATGCTCTGGTTTCCCTTTGTGTTTCCTCTTGTGTCTCTTTCCCACTTCTCTTTCCCTGTTGTTATTGTTTGTAAGGCAATACAAGGCAATAATTTGACAAAGCTATGACACAAAATGAAATTGTTTGATGATTCAAATTACTTCTGAACAAGTTTCAATTGTTTTTACATTGTTTAAAATTTATAAGAAATTAAAAAAAAAATTATATAATTATTTTATTTTTTACAATTGTAATATATCTGTTTCTATTAATTATAACTTTATAATTTATCAGTCACTTTCTAGCAAAGTTAATAAAAACTTTATATTCATTTAAGTAATTTTTTGGTTCAATTATTTTTTAAAAAGTAACAAATCATTAACTATATAACCTAATCTTATTTATCTATACACTTTTACTATATATATAAAAAACAATGCCAAGAAATTGTTACAACCATTCTATTATTAAATGGGGATAAGAGTGATTCCAACAAAAGTACTCGTCTACCGTTGCTTGATGACTAGAAAATTTACCACTAATACCCTTGCAATAAGATTATGTCTTAGCGAAGAAAATCATTAAAATTCACCACAAAAAGTATGAATATTTTTGTATATAAAAAAATATGTCAACTACCCAACAATTGAAGTGGTATACTTAGGTAAATGCAATTGGAATGTTTCCTCGACTCAAGGCTTATAGATAAATAAACTATGATTCAAATCTGTAATATTAATTACAAAATACGAAAAAGTTTAAAGAGAAAAAGAAAAAAGGTTAAATCCTTTAATAGGTTATATACGTTTCATATATATATATAAGCTTTATTATGTTTAAGTGTTGACACCTTGTTAAAACTATCACATATAACTTGTAATAACACAAAACAAATTTATTATATAATGATAAGATATATGAGTTATTATCTCTTAATCAAGTAAGATATCCTATCATAAATATCTTGCATACCTCATGCAATCGTACAGTATGTATGTACAGATCATATAGATTATATAACTCGTTTAATAATTGAATATATTTAACGTAAAAATAATTGATTATATTTATTAATAATTATTTTTTATTAAAATAATTTAAATTAAAAATCAAAAGAGTTCTAAAATATTTGAGTGTATGTGAAAAGTTAATGAAATTTATAATTCAAAAGAAAATGAAAAAGACTTATAAAAATTATAATAATTGTCAATTATTATAAAATTAAAAGAAAGAATTAATTTTTTATTAATATGTGCTAAATTAATATACCTTAAGTATTATTGTATTTTCTCGTATTACAAAATTCAACTATAATTAATTTGAAATAATTTATTTTTTAAATTATATTTAGTGTAAAAATAATTTATTATTATATTATTTATTTATTTTTAGAAAGGAAATAAAAGAGAAAATTAAAAGACACATAAAATAAGTAATTATACGTGAATAAATACAAAATTTATAAATATTCTCTCAATGAGAATTCAAAAGAGTAAACCAAAATATATATGATCGTTATAACAATTGTTTATGATTACGAAATTAAAATAGAAAAAAAAATCTCTAAAATATGTATTAAATTTTAATTTATTTTTAAAATTATATTTAGTATAAAAATAATTGAATATTAATAATTACTTTTTAGTAAAAATCTATTTATAAACATCATCACCAGTACTCTCCACTCAAAAGCACAATTATGCTAATACAATCACGAAACATTGATATCGAATAACATTCAAGGTATTAGCGATCTAAAAATAGAAAAACAAAATATTAATTTCATAGAGGTCTATAATATTTTTTTAAATGACAAAACAAGAGAAAAATGGAGTATTTATATAAACCAACTAAGTCATGCCCAACCTCACCACCACCTCACCGTATACGATACTTATATCAAATTCCTTTCTAGAAGTAAGTGAAAGTTTATGATTTTTACTAACTTTACAAGCATCACATATATGATACTTATCATTCTTATTTTTAGGAAAAAAAAATATTTAGTATGTTAAAGCTTTTCTTACTATATGAAAGAAATTATGTGCTAAATATTTATGCAATAAAGTCAAGGATGTGAAACTTGAGAATGAACATAGGGAATAAAAGAGTTATTAGAATGAGATGGCTTCTTTTTGGACAAGTCTAGCTCAAACTTGTAAAGATCATCATGCAATGTTCCTTTAAGTGGGAATTATTTTGTCAACAAATATTTTACACATCAATAATTTGAGTGAAACTCAAAATAAACATTGTCATCACATGTAAATTGTGACATATTTAAAAGATTTTTTATTATGGATGGAACATTAAGAATAGTTTTCAAAAGCACTTTTCTATCTCATTTAGTGGGATGAAAATCGATTCTAATCAAAAGATGAGATGGAAAGACTTTTAATCACCATCACATATCATAAGATTTTCTGGACTATTATAAATAGATGACACTACAAGATGAGAGAGATCAATTGTAATATGATGTGTTGGCCCAAAATCAAAATATTAGTAGATTTCTATAGGAAATTACTCAAATGTAATGTAAGGATATGGAACAAATGGAGATAAAGATGGCGCATGTGTTAGTTGTGGTACAAAATGAGGATTAGAAATAGGTTACATGAATTATGTATAAGAAAAACGTGGGTTATAAAAATGTTAAATAATTTGTAGAACCTGAGCTACTATTATAACTTACATTGAATGTGGCCTTTATATAGTTTGAACATATGATAAGGAGAAGATTAATGATATGGGGTACCATAGTATTTTGAATTAACTCCATTTTGAGTAGGTGACACATAAGTTTTGTCAAAATGAAACCAATAATTTGTTACAAATGGCCCAGCCTTTTACATAAGTGACATTGTAGGTGATTGTTACCTCTATCATAACCATAACCTTCTCTACCTCTTCCTCATGGATCATAATCATAGTTATCCTGAAACTAGACACCATTTCTATAGCTAAGATAATGTTGTTGTTCATTCAATGAAAGCTTGTTAAATTGTTGTACATGTGATCTAGATCACAGTAAAGATTGTGTAGATAACTTTGTTTCAACTTATTGTGATTCATAAGCATTTGCATTTTTGACACTATGATTTATTATAAGCAAATGTTTGGCAAATGTGAGAAAGCTACAACTCTTTTTCTCTTTATTTTGCGCTAATAGCAAAGTTTTGACATCATCTATAATTACTTTTTTAGTCATCATTTTCTCAACGAGAGTTGAAAATACATTATCATATTTTTCATCTAAACCACCAAGATTTGTCAACAATTTTTTCTCTTCAATTAATCCACTGCTAGCTCCTTCTACTTCATCAGTAAGAATCCTAATTCTCAACATATAATATGAGATTATTAGATTATATTTTTAAGGTTTTGAAGTTCTTCTTCACCTGAATACTTTTAGCTAATGACTTAGATGCATAAGACTTTTATAGTTATATCAATGCATCTCATGTATTGAAACTATATATTTGTATAGAAGAGTAAGATGGATTAGGGTCTCTTAAATAGCTTAAGATCAACTCAACTCATTTAATTTAATTTTTAAATTAGTTGAGTTGGACTCAAATATATGTGAGTTGAGCTGGATAGCTCATGGGTAGCTCATTTATATTTTTTTATTGAACTCGTTTAAATTATTTAAATATTTAAGTCAAGTTTTATAATCACTTCAATTTCTAATTTGTGATTCTTGAATTTTATAATTAAATTTTTCAATTTTAAAATAATTTATAAAAATATGTTATTTGATAACTAATTTTTAATTTTTAACCTTTTAAACCGAGCACAATATTTTATAAAAAGCTCGAAATCATATATCTTGAATTTTATAGAAATTATATTTCTATAACTTTCTAATGGTATATGGAATAATTCATAATATTTTGTGTTGTATCATCATTTATATTTGAAAAATGAGTCAAAAATGTTCTAACAAATCTAAACAATTATTAGTAAAATGAGTATAAGTTTTAAAAAAAAAATCATGAATTGTAAAATTTATTACAAAACTAGACTTCTACAGTTTTCTAATGATATGTGAAATAATTTACAAATATTTATAAATTAGTACAATTTTTGGTTTAAAAATGAGAAAAAATATTATTTAAAATCTGAATAATTATTAATTAAATATGCATAATTTTATGTACAAAACTTGAAATCACAAATAGTAAAATTTATTAAAAATTAGAATTCTAGAAATTTCTAATAGTATATGAAATAATTTGTCAAATTTTGTTAATTAGTATAGATTATATTTTAAAAAATAATATTTTTTTTGAATTTAAATAATTATTAGCAAAATGTATATAATTTTTATAAAAACTCGAAATCACAAACAATAATATTTTTAAAAAAACTAGACTTGTAGAGATTTATAATGATATATAAAATGAATAATAATATTTTATGAATTAGTATAATTTATATTTTAAAAATGTTTAATAAAATATGAACAACATTCAATAAAATGAATATAATTTTTTTAAAATTAAAAATTTTAAAATATTATATTTTTTTATAAAATAGAGTATTTATTTTTTTAATGATATATATGTTTAATTATAAATTAATACAATTTAAATTTTAAATTTGAGTCAATTATCATTCCTTTGACTTCAATTATTATTTATCTTAAAATTATAAATATTCTAAAATAAATTTAACTTAATTTTATTTGTTAAAAATTAATTATTATTTTATTTTATTTTTAAAAAATTAATTGTTATTTTTTTATATTTATTAATTTGATTAATATTCATATTTTATCAATTATATAATAATAAGTAATGATTATATTTTAATAATGTTTTTTATTTTTTTATTTTTTAATTTAATATATTTTTATTAAATAAATTAATGATATATTTACTGAAGTTTATGGGTTAAATAAAATTTTTTCAGTTAATGGATATAATTAGTCAACTTTAAATTGAATTAAACTTTATTTAAGAGGTAGTATTCACATCTCCTCTCTCATACGTGACCTTACTACCGTCATATAGAAGAAAATTAAGTTACAATTGCACAATAAAGAGAAACTTTATTTGAATGATTGAGAATACAATTATGAAAACTTACACTCTATCTAAAGTAAATTGATCTACACCGTTGATCATATAGCTCCTATCTCTAGGTACAACCAATTACAGCTAGCTTGTAACAAACTCAGGAAAGTTATCTTCTACAATCTATTCCATACAACTTTACAGTACAATTATTTAATAACAAGTGACATGTCATATACTCTTTTCCCTCCTTGATGCATAGGTATATGCTCTAAATCACTTGTTTCCTTCTTGCGTCTAAGACTCTATTAAGTTTGTATCACTAGCAATCAAACAAGGATGAAAATGTTTCAACCATGTCATTAATACTTTTAAGATAATATTTTTTTAATACATATTTATAATAAAATACGATATCTATATTTTTTAATTAAATTATCGTTAAAATATCACTTCAATATCACTTTTATAAATATTATTTAAATGTGTTATTTAATTAAAATGTTATAGATATTGCAAATATTTTATTAAAATATAGTTAAAATATTAAAAATATTAATTCTTTATTAATAATTTATAAAATTATTAATTAATATAAATATTTTATGTATTTAAAAATATATGTATTAAATAATAAATTAATTTAAAATATAAGTAATCGATTATTTTGATGTTTTATAAAATTTTATAATTTTTTTATATTTTTAATAAGATTTTATCGATAATAGTAATAATTTTATTATTTTTATAAAAATTATTTCTCGATAATTTATCAATTAAAAATTATGTATACGTTTCCAACAAATTTATTAACCTTTTTTCCGTATATTAAGGCATACTTTATTTTATTTCACTAAAATATTGATAAGATAGTGATAAAAAAAAGTGTGAAATGATTGATGTCATTCTCAAGATTAAATTTATAATTAAAAAAATATTATATAAAAAATAAATAAATTAACTCACAAACCTAACCCTAAGAGGAAATTAGAAAATTAATAATATAAAATTAAAATAAAAGAAATTAAAATTTAAAAATATATAAATATAATTAATTATAATTCTATGATAAAATACGAAAAACAAAACTTTTTTGACTATAAATAAATAAAAGAAAAATAATAATTAAAAAAATATAAAAGGATAAAAAACGAAAGTTTAAAGAATATAAGGAAAAATATAAAATCAAAGGGGATTTAAAAAAAAACCTTGAATAGCTTTCGTTTTTATACAAAGGTAATGTAAGATGATATAATTCAATTCAAAACGTTCGAGAAAATATATGAAAATAAAATTTAAATATAACGAAAATAAAATGTATTGAAAATATATCTTTTATCATTGATCAAATTTCAATATTAATACGAAAATTTCAATATATTTTCGATTTGATGCTCTCATTGATTTCTTATACTTATTTTCTACATTTTGACGATATATCTCAATAAATAAATGAATAATAAAAAGATTTAATGTTTTATAAAAATTCTTCCATCAAGAATCTCGTTTAGTTTTGTAACCGACTTACGGTTTAATGTTCTATTGTATCACTTATGTTACATGTAATAATGGAAAAAAATGCCAAAAGCGACAATTACGGGGGCTTAATGTGATGGGAAGTGAAACATTTTGTTTGGCGAATTCTTATGTGAACTACACCTTGTAACCAGCTGCTGGAAAAACGACATGTGCTTGACAATGCTACCTATCCAATTTGTATGGGTGGCTGTGAAAGTATTAACCATGCTCTGTGGATATGTCCAAGGGCCAGAGATGCTTGGAAGTGTTCATAAGTGGTGGGGTTTTTCATGAAAAACAGGCAGCTAGGTGTGGTGGAGGGGTTATGGGTAATGGCCGAGGTGGTGCATGCACCAGTGGGCTGTGCATCAGGTGGAGCAATAACCACTAAGGTTTAGCTTGGATATGGGGTTCTAGGAGGTGATTATTGAGTCTGATTGCTTATAAGCTCTCCTCCTAGTAAATGGAGAGTTATGTTCATTGTCTACTGAATGTCATATAGTAGACGCTATCAAGTTTCTAGTTAATCATACTTTGTCCTTTGCTTGTTGTTTTCGTCCAAAAAGGACTAATTTCACCACTCATAACTTGGAGTGCAATATGGCATTTTTTGTTCACAATATATAACTTTGATTGAGGATGAACCAATTTAGTTCCGTACAGTTCTCGCTGGAGATATAACAGTTTTAAATTAAATAAAGTCCCTCTCATTCTCAAAAAATAATTCCAATAACTAATTAAGTTATAATGCAATACTATACATGTATTGAGATATAATATTTACTATAAAATTAATATTAAGATAACTAACATAAACACTTATAATTATCAATTAAATAAAATTATTTTTTAAGGTTAATTAGATTGTATAATCTATTTTTATATTTGTAATTTCATTTTTAACGTTATTGTATATATTTATTTTTCTTATTACGTAAATAAATATATGTTTTTTAATATTATATAAAAATAAATATATGTATTTTTTACTTAACGAGTCAAAATGAATAATTTATGAACAATTTTTTTTTAATTTGATAAGTTTTTTTCTTTTGTAAATGCTAAAATGACATTACATTAAAAAATTGGATAAATTTTGATTTTTTTACTTTAGATAAATGTCTAACTTTTATAGATAAATTACTACTTTATTTTTGAAAAAAAATGAAATTAAATAAAGTTATCCAAAATTAAAATTAAAATGATAAAACTGTTAAAAATAAAAATTATTAAGAATAAAATTATTTAAAATAAAAATGATAGATATGTAAATATATATCAAAATATGTTCTTTAAAGAATACCTTTAAAATAGTAAAAAAAAAAACCTTACCATGAAATAATAGAAAAACATTTAAAAAAATTATTATTAAATAAAAAAGGTCAAATGATAATGATTATTAGTGTACAAATAATTTGATGAATCAAAATCCATTTAGATCGGGAAATTCAATTCGATGTGTGAAATTCGGATCAGATTGGATTGATAAATTTTAGATTTGGATTGGATTCGAATTGAACAATATAAAATTTATTTAGATTCGGATTGACAGATTTTATAGTCTGTTTTATCTGATTCAGACTAAGTTACTATTAAATTATAAATAAATACATATATATGTTATTTCATAATGTGTTATATTTAAATGTATATATACTATAATTACATTATATTATTATTTTAACTTAAAAATAAATAAAAAATTTATAATAATTTAATAATTGTATAGATATACTTTTTATTCTTTTAATTTTTTAGTTATTACTATAAATAATAGATTTTATTACAAATATATTAATTTAAATTTTAAATGTTTTGTTTTATACATGACAATAATTCATAAATAAATTTTAATAATAATCTAAGCTTATCCCATAAAAAAAAATCCTATATATTTGGATTCAGATTGGATCGAATTGATCACATCATCAAATCAAACTCAAATAGAATAGGAATTGAATTAACAAAAAATAAATAGTATACAAATGTGAGTGAACATCTAATAAGTTATTATATGCGTATTTGATATTTAATTGTATCGATTGAAATTAGAGCTAAGAAATGTATCAAATTCAAATCTTTGTAATAGATCTAATTAGATTTGAATATTTGAATATAAAATTAATACGTTGAAGCGGTTAATTTGAAATAATTTGAATTCAAATATATTAAATTTTTTTGAATTAAATTTTAAATTTATTTATAAATTATGATCGTACATAAAATATTATATGTATTATTTTGCTTTTAAATTGGTGTATTTATAGTGATTTTTTATTTTATAGTAAGAATAGAATTACAATAATGAGAAATGTGTTTGGAAACTTTTTAAATTATTATAGAATTTTAAAATATATATTTTATTTTTAAAATTAAAATAATAATTTAATGTAGTTATGATATGTATAATATTTAATATAACACATTATAAAATTAAATATGTTAATTTGAAATCGAATGATGATATATATATTTAAATACAAATTCAATATAGATTCGAGAGATTGTATTTGATTTCTCAATTTAAGTAGATTTATTAGAATATTTGTTCAACCTTAATCTAAATATATAAATATTTTTTATTTTATATAAACTATTCATTTATTTAGTTCTACTGGTAAATATTTAAAAAATATGTATTTTTTATATTATAAAAAATATATATTCATGATATTTTTAAATATGAAAAAATATACTATACATTTAATTCAAAATATAATCTGTTGGTAAATTTCTAGATATAATTACGTGAATTAGCTATAATATATAATTAAATTATTTGATATTTATTTAAATTGTCTCACATAAAGTGAAACTGAAGTATTCTTCTATTGTATACCCATAGAAAAGTGAAACTCAAGTTTTGGTTTTTCGATTCATAAATGAATCTAAATCAGAAAAGAAAACAACTAGTGGAATAGAGCACCATATTGATATTATATAGAAATTTAATTTAATAATACCAAATGGTATTGGACAAATATATCCCTGAAATTACAACCACATGAGAGAAACATTATCTCATCTGACCATCCGTACATTATCGTCCAGCAAAAAAAAAAAAAAGGAAAGGAAAGAAGAAAATCTAAAATATTACTCAGATTAGATTTGCGGATCTTTAGTTTCAACGCTTAATTTCACACCACTGATTAGGTTCAGTGGATGGATATAGGAATACATTATTTATTTTTAATTTTTTTTAGGAAAAAAATATAAAATAATATATTTTTAACATTTTATAAAAATTAATATATATATATATATATTTAATATTATTGAAGGGTTAAAAGTAAAGTGACATTTAAGTATATGATAGAAATACCAGTTGGGCCTAAAGTGGACAATCCTATTGTCATCCACAATTTTAAGAGCACCAATATTCACAAAATGGGCCATGTGGAAGTGGGTGCTCTTAGTGATATGTGGGCGTGAATATTATCAAAAAGGTTGGTCCAGAGGAAAAAGAGAGAGAATTAAATAAATAAAAGAGATGAGTTCAGAAAAAAAGAGAGAGAAGAGATCAAAAATAAAATAGTGTCTTCTTAGAAAAATAAATAAATAAATAAATATATATATATATATATATATATATATATATATAATACGCTATCGTTTTAGTCTTTATGCATCATCTTCTGAAAACCTAATTATTCTGAAAACCTAACTATCCTGCTCATTGTTAACACATTGTTCATAAGTTCTTCTCAGGACTTTGAATTGAATGGACGCTGAAGTCGGCGTTTGGTGAATGCCTTCCTTCTTGGAGTTTGTATCTTTCAGTTCGATCATACTGGTACCTAGTTATTGCTCGTTTACTTATCTAATAAGTAGCTAATATTTTTCTGTCACTATTCTATATTTGTTTTGCACCCGTGGTTAGGAACCCGTTAATGTTTCTCTATCTCAGTTTACTAGTCGCCTTGAACACGAGCTCGTGTTCTTTTGAAAAAGAAAATTTTTAATGAAAAAGAGTAGTGCGAATGATGTTTTTACACTTGATCTCTGAACTTCAGGTAAGTTCACTTGTTGAAAATTTCATCGACTGATGCATATAGCTCTTTTTTACGTTTTCCAAATAAATTTCCCAATACTTTTACAATTTGTTCACGAGGTTTAATGCAAGTGATTTTTTGTGGGTTCATTCCAGAAGTTTAAAAGGTTACCTCATTTACCATGTTTTATGTTTATATTATTGTTATATAGTTTTAGGATGGAATTTTATATTCATTAATCATTATTATGGCACAAGTATTGTTGTTTTCCATGTAAAACTTCAATGATTCTGAGATTTTGAAAAGGAAAAAAAAAACTATGGTAATATTGTATATCTGTAGTTTTTAATTTATTTTTATTTTTTTCACATTTAGACATGTAGATACAACGCATTTACGTTAGATAGATTTTCACGTTGAGTATAAGATCCCTCTTTGTTTATCATTTACATTTTAGCTGTTGATTGAATAACTTATGGTATCATTTTTATTTATTACACAATCTTTTGGAAATCAAACTCAATCTTTAATTTTTATTATGTTACTTACAATTTTTATAGGCTTTGTAACGAGAAAACTTCAATAATGATGTAAAATATGCTGTCTCATTTCATTTTATATGTTATTTAATGTCTCATTTCATTTTATATGTTATTTAATGTCTCTAATAGACTTATGGTATAATATTGTCTCATTTCATCTCATCTCATCTCCTTTAAATTGTAACCTTAATAAATCTTACATTAAACATATATTGTATCATTTTTTTCTTATTAAACTTACATTATAAATCATTATTTTTGTATTTTACTTGTCTTATTTAGATTTATTAGAGATAAATAAGATATCTCAATTAATATTGTTTTATTAGCAGCTCATCTTATTAAAAATTAAGTGAAACAAGATAAGATATTTTTGAAAATTAATAGATTTTCTTATAAATATAATTAACATATAATTTCAATTTACACCTCTACTAATCAGTCTATACATACATGATGCGGGTTATATGGCACCACCTATGTTGTTATGATCTTGGACAAAGGTCTTAGAAACCCACTCCAGACCCCTTAGGGGTGCTTATTGTTTGGAGGAAAAAAAAAGAGAATTAATAATCTTTAATACATTTAATTTTTCATTAAGTAGCCAAGCTAGAACTCCAGCTTCTGTATTTGGTAATAACAGTTCTTTCTTTCCATCACTTCATATTTGGTGAGTGCAGCATAGAAAATTCATTAGTATATAACAAATTGATGAAATTTACTTGAGTAGAATAATTCCTTTGAATTTTCTGTTAGCAAGGGGTCTCTTTTACTTCCAACAAATATGGAGCTTTGGTTTAACTCCCAGTCAAGAGCACATATACCAGGTAATTTGCTTTCATCAACTTTGACTGTATCTCTCATTAGATTTTTAATCATCTCTTTCAATAGGATCTCACCTTAACAGTATTTATGAATTCGTTCTTTAAATTTGTCATGTTCATATGAAGTAAAAGTCAAAAACATTTTGCATTTCAGTCTCTGCCATCACTCAGTATTTGGACAAAGTGAATGTTGGTATTTGTATATTAGTAAACGGATTGTAAGAAAAAATCAGATAGACTTGCACTTTAAACTTTAGACTTCACCCTAATGATTAATGAAAGTAGATTTTATGTTGTGGTTTTATCAGTGTAATTTGACCTTGTATTGTATCAAGTGAATTAAGTTTTGTATTTGACAGAACACGATTTTCTTGAAACATCTCTTGATTTTAGAATTGGCTTTCCTTTTGGTTTGACAAACCATGTTTTTGGAAGAAACATGCATAATCCCCTGGATTTGTCAGGACTTACAAATTTACAAAAATACAGAATCCTCATCAGAGCCCTCATTTTGAAATTAGTAAAATTAGTAACTCTGGATTACTGTTGAATTTGATCAAAATATATACTAATAACTTAAATAACAACTTAAATAAGAGTAATTGATGTGTCATAGTGGTAATAAAAATAAAAAAAGATAATAAAACAAGAATAAGAGTAGCCTAAAGGTTTCAATCTCGAGAATTTTGCATAAAATCTTCAAACATAATGAGAAAAATAAGCAAAGGTGTGTTTTCATTTATAGAGATAAGTATCATAACAGGTACAAATTGGTTTAAATTGGGACTTGATGTTAACGAGATTCATGATATAATTTATTAATTTTCATAATTTATCATATCTTGTCTCATTTAATTTTTAATGAGATAAATGGTACTAGTTGGATATTATATTTATCCCAAATGGATCTAAATGAGTCGAGTAAAATACAAAAATAAAAAATATAATACATAATTATTTATAATATAAAAGTTTAATAAAAAAATAGACCATTATGTGGAAAGTTAGACACCTTAGGATTTCAATTTAAACCAGATGAGATGAGATGATATGATATTTAAATAAGACGAGATTAGATAATATTTAAATAGAATGAGATTAGATGAAATGAGATGATATTTAAATAGAATGAGATGATAATGTATTATACGTACGTCTCCAATCACACAGTATGTGAACTTTCAAATATACACATTCTCCGATATTTATTCGAAGCTAGTTTATGCGGAGTCTCTGAGGCCTTGGAGCAATTGAGAAAAAACTTTCTTTCCTCGGCATAGTATCGCTAATAAGAGGCTTGCTTTGAATTTATTGCCTTAAATTTAGAGGCTCATTGAAGTTTCTTGTAAACATGACTCTATATTGATATAAAAATACAATTGGACCACTCTGTTTTTAATGATTATAATGGAGTAATGACAATAATAGTAGACATTTATAAATTGGGGGTAGCAATGGTATTTTTTTTTAATGTTAAATGGGTCATTTTAGTCTCGTTATTCTTGAATAAGGTACTATAAGTTCCGTTCTTATGAAAATTTAGTACATTTAGTCTCATAATTATTAAAAATGAACAATTTGGTCTTATAATTTCTTAAAATCATACACTTTAGTCCTCTTGAATCTTTATCTCTTTCAAAATCTGAGTTACACAGAGCTCAGTCCTTGAGTTTCATAGAGCTCAACAGCCAGATTTAGGTTATTATCGATCCAAATTGTTTATTTATAATTATTAGTAACTATTTCTCCTTCTGATTGAAAGTCTTTTCTAACGACCTAAAGTATTTCTCAATGTATTGGGCAATTTCTCTTTTAAGTATTTCCAATATTTTGATAGGTATTTTTAATATTTTTTAAGAAAAATAATACTTATTTTTGGAAGAAATACTTCTGGATGTACGTTCCCTTCCTAAAATAATTATGCAATTTAAAACCACTTCTAAAACATTTTTCTCAAATATCTAAATGGTTATCTAAAAATCACTTTTAATTAATCTACTTCATTTAAATCACTTCTTTTGATACGACTTGTAAGAAAAACATATCCTAAGGAGCCCCTAGCTTTGTAGCTTTGAGATTAAGCTTTTATGCATATATAATCCTTCAGCGGTGCAAGAGTCTCGGATGGATTATTATTACTAATTTATGAAAATTGAGGGAGTTTCTTAGAATGTCTCTTTGAATTATAATTACATTGCGAGTGTAGGCATAAGACGGCGTACAAATATAGTCAACTGATGAGTTGATGCCGCTGGAAATTTCGAAGGAAGAGATAGGGTAAGTGCAATATGGTTGAATGTTTTACTAATTCTGGCCTCTGGGCACCGGTAATGTGTCTACCGGTGCATTTTTGAAGTATATTGTTTCAACCCGCTGCGGTGAGAATATAAATTTTTGAAGCACGTCGCTTGAAGTCCCCCCCCCTTCTTTTTCAAGTACACAAGATCAACCAACCCATATTTATGCTGTTCGCTTGAAGTTTCTGCGATACTATAATTATACCATTTATCATTCGACCATAAATGTATATACGCACTTAAAAATAAATCTACTATCAAGTCCAGAAAAACCAACTGGTGTTGCATTATGTTGCTAGCTAAAACATCATTATTCGAACGCAACACTTTCCACTAAAACTTGGACAGTACTTACTATGTTATCCTAACTTATTTTCCTTTAGTTATATTTATCTTTATAAGTATGAAAAATTAGTCGACCAATTGACCAACCTGCTACTCAGCCAGCTGCTTCTCGAGCTTGCATCTTCACAAAACTATTTTGGTCATATCTCAAGATTCGTGCATTCTATGAAAAATTCGAGACCACCACTAAAAAGCTCATGATTTGATCTATATGTGTACAAAATTTGGGGTCAATCCAACAACACCTTGGTGAGTATATGCGCTCTCATGTGTAGTTGGTGGTTGCATGATTCACCATGATTTTGATCGGTTTTCGAAGATATGAGATCGGGTTTGAGATCCTTAATTTAAAGGATTTTGGATCAGTTGAACAATCGATTAAAATAGTCCAACCATCTCTAGTTTGCAATGATGGTTGATCCTTGTAGCTTTGACTGCTCGTATTTCTCAATCCAAAAGTCGTGATCTCAAGCTTATTGTTGTGCCACTCAAATCAAGGTATCAATTATAGAACTTTTAAAAAATTAGCAACTATATAGGATTTCTTTGCTTACCCTGATTGCACACTTAAACCCCTTTACTTGTCAAAGACAACCAAATAAGCCTTGGGTTGATATTGGGGGATTTGTGTCAAGTACACGTGATGAAGTATCATTTGTCCACGTCACGATTTGATTGGTCAATATCAATGATCATTGTATAGCTAGCATTGATTAAAGCACAATCAACTTATGATTTAAATCAAATCAAAAATCATATGTAAGGAATATTTTTTCAACACTTTAGTTATGCTTAAATTAAATATATTATTTATTAAAAAATGCTTAAAATATACTTTAATTTACTATCTATTATTAAAAAACAAAATAATAATATTGTGACAACTTTTTATTAAACTTTATAAATTTAATAAAGGGTTCAAGGCATGATATAATATCGTTCTCTTTAAAATGCTATATGTTCTCACCAATTCAATAATATACTAGGATTTAACAAGGATACACTAAAGCTTTTGTTGTCTTCGGTAGGGATGAGTAACATATCCAAATTGTCTATTTTAGACAATTTGAATTTGATTCGATTAGAATGGATTTGAAGATTTTCAATCCAATAATATAATTAATTTGAATTCGAACATATCGGATTTTTTTGGGATCAAATAACGTCAGATTGATATAAAAATTTATTTATGAATTATTGTCATATATAAAACATGCGTACATAGATTTAAATTTTTAAATTGATATTTTTATAACAAATATTATTATTTATAGTCACAACTAAAAAAATCAAAAGAGTAAGAATTATGTCTGTACAATTATTATAGACATTTATACTTATTTTTAAGTTAAAATAATAATCTAATATAATTATAGTAAGTATAATATTTAAATATATCTTATTATAAAATAAAATATATATATTTATAATTTAATAATAATTCAGTTTGAATTGAATAAATTAGATTATAAAATATGTCAATTCGAATTATATTAGAATCCAAATAGATTGTATAATTTTTAATTCAAATTTGACTTGATTATAAAATTTAGTAATTCAATGTGATTCGAATTGAATGGATCGGATCGAATTTCTTAATTTAAGTGAACTTATTGAATTATTTACTCATCCTTAATATACGGTATGCACTAACGAAGACAACCTAGAACACATTAAGATATCATTTCTACAATCATTTTTATAAAAATAACGAATTTATTTTACTATATTTTTAAAACATAAGATACCACACGTATAATATCTTGAAAAAAAAACACAGGGCATTATACGTCCATTATTCTTACAAAATGGATTTTTTTAACATTTTGTTAAAGGTATTAGAGTTATATTATCTATCTAATAAAATAGATATAAAAATACATTTTCATTGAAAATAAATAACTCTTCTTTCTTATTTATTTATTACAATATTAATAATATTACCCTTACTTGGAGCCTATATATAATAAGCTTCATATTTGACCTCTAAAGTTACGCTTTCAATTTTTCTTTACCGAGTTTCAGCTCAATTACAAGAAAAGTGACTTATGCAAAAGATTATTTTTGACGCCATGGTGTTGCTGTCCCATGTTTTGCAAGAAGTAAACTTAAAAAAGAAGAATATCGTTGACAGCAAAAATATACTTGAATTCAATTTATCCAATATATATACTATATTAATAGAATAACACTACCTCTTCATATAGTCTGTAATATGCATCTCATCGGGCCTGTGGCGTATGCTCGATAAATTAACAGCAAGAAAAAGGAAACAGAGAACATATAATCTCATTTATTTATACATAGCTCAAATGAAATTGCATAAATTTCAAGCAAAGTAATTTAGCCCTGCTCTTCAATCTGTATAAGAAACTTGGGAAACAAATTATATAAGTAAAAACAAGTCTTTAAAGTAATCTATATCTCTCTCCTTTCACTTTCACATCTCCTTTAACAAAAAGAAAGAAAAGTATTGACGTTAAAGAAAACCAATAATAAAATAAATAAATCAAAACTTATCCACTCTCTAAACCAAAAATGACTATATATCGCTGCACTCCGATTACAATTTATACATGACTACTGTTCTATTCTATATTCATCACACGTGTTCACGTATGCTAACTTGGAACCTATGCGGATTTAAGATTATATATATATATATATATTTAAAAAAATAGTATTAATTATTTTTTAATTATTATTTATTTTTAATTAAAAAGATGTAACATGTATCTCATTTTAATAAAAATATATTCATATTATTGAATTCTTATGATATATTTAGTGTTGTTAACTCAAAATACGTATTAATTATCATCTACAAATAGATTGGTTTTTGTTTGTCATATTAGTTGAACTCTTCCTTAGTTGTTTGTCATATTAGTTGAATTCTTCCTTAACAAATTATGTGTTTCTAAGTCATATAACATGAACATATTGTATACTAAATTAGGGTGTACATAAATCGGTCCATATCAGATCAAACCATAAAATTAGACAGCATCGGATTGGTTTAATAAATATATTAAAATTTTCACCAAAAATTGAATAAAATCGAAAACCGAATCGGATCGAACGGTTTTATAAATCAAACGATCTGGTATGATTTATATTAATTAAAATCGTTTTAAACGATTTGATCCGATCCAATCCGAGTAATACAAACGGTCCGGTCCGATTTGATTAATTTTTTTTTCCTAAAACCGGATTGGACCGGACCGGTGTACACCCTATGCTAAACCATTCAAATTTAATAATAATTTATAAAAATGAAAAAAAAATGGGAGCGATCGAACAAATATATATCTAAAAATTTACTTGGGCTAAATTTAATGCAAAAAACATTCACATTTATATGGAAACAAAACCTACAAGCGTAAGAATTGAAGTCCTCTTTGGGTTTTCACTTGACAGTTTTAAATCAGTAATTGACTCTTCATAATCATGATCATGATCATGACTTTGTATATATTCGTGTTCATCTTTATTGCCAAGCCATTTTGTACCCATTTGAAGCTTTAGAACTTAACCATTTTGTTGTCAATTTTTTCAACCGATCATCATTAACCTCGCAAAACTTTGTAGCCCAATCTTTTGGTTCAATTGCCTCAAACCCTAGCCCTGGAGTTCTATCTTTTGAATTGGGATTCACTGTTTGTTTCCAATCCGCAACGTAAGCTGAAACTCTTCTTCTAAACTTGATATGAAATTCAGGCCAAGCTTGATATTTATAGTGGTTCACAACGACGTCGTTTACACTCACTCGCTTAGACCTATAATCACTTCTTAACTGAAAATGATGTACCACATTAAGCAAGGAGTGGTCCACAGCATTCAAAAACACTATTGACTTGTGCCTTTGCTCAACCTTTCTACGACACGTGTATCCTTGCGTCACTCCCTCAATTGGATGACTACGGTGATTTGACGGACCAAAATCGTTACATCTAATTAACACTTGTCCAATCTGACGGTAGAATGAAGGTACTGCTTGTGAGGCCTTTGGTAAAATCAATTTCAACATGTAATTGGACGGTTGAGATTCATTGTTCCATGATGGAGAATAAATGAATTCATCAATATCAATGTACATCATCCAAATGCAAGAACTGTTTCCGTAGATAGCACTGTGTGAGAACCCAGCCTCTTGTGTCTTTGGCCAAATCCAAAATAACGTCGTTATGTTATAACCTTCCTTATTAAGCTCATCAACAACTACTGTTAAGTTGTCGTTACTGTCGTTATCGTAAAGAATGAACTTATCTACACCAATTTTGGAATGATAAGTCACCCACTCTTTTAGAAACTTACCCACATTGTAAACCATTGTACATGCGCACAGTTGAGATTTTGGCTGAGACTTAACTACAGTGCGCCGTGGAGTGTAGTGTGCGACGGAAGGAACTATAAGATTATTGTGAATTATTTCGAGTGAGACTTTGATCAGATCATTCTCACCAGAATCGAACCCCGTTAAATTCGGGTGGGAACACCTGAAGACCTCTTGAACAGAGCTAGTAACGGCAGTTTTTACGACGTTATCTTTAGTAACATTTCCAAACACACACCTGAACTCGCTCGGTGACCGGTTGGTTCCTTGCCGGTGATTCAATCCTTTAACAAACAAAACAATGTCGTCCTCTGTCGATAAAGATTCGTACACAAGAAAACTAAACTTGAGTAACTCCGACATCGATACCGGGGATAACTTATCGGACGAAGTTTTCAACAAAGTCGGTTGAAAGAACGGTCGAAGACGACGGACAGTATTAGGCAAGACGCACTTGAACGTGGTCAGATTACTAAACGGCAAAACACCAGCGAAACTCGCCTGAGAAGTATGGTTGTTCTGGAATAAACAAACGTACTTATCTTTTAGCGATGTCATCAGAATTGGAGTCTCTGGTGAGACGATGAGCAAAACCTCCCAATCTGGGAAAAGAATTGAGACGGTGGATATGTAATATTTGATCGAGGCAACACGACGGATATGGTAGCTGAGAGGTTGTGAGACTTCATAGATAGCATGTTTGTAATTAATATCGGATTTCTTGGGGTTTGTATTAATGGTTAGATTGTCTGCAGAGAAAGTGAAGAAGACGTTTTTGGGATTAGAAATGGAGTTGCGATGGAGATGAAGATGGAAACAAGAAAAGAGAAAGAGGGAGACGAAGATTAACAAGAAAGTGGTGCGAACTCCGCGATACATGGTGTCGATCGAGGAGACAGTGAATTAGAGAAGAAATGAAATGTGAATAATGATTGGAATTGATGATCAAGAAAGATGAAGAAGAAGGAGAAGAAGATGAAGATGAAGATGAAGATGAAGATGGTGAAGGTTTTAACGAAATAGAAGATGATTCGAGAATATGGGTTGTGTGAGAGGCTTATTTAGTTAAACATACAACATAATTAGTTGAATTCAAACTTATAACTTTTAGACCAATTTTACCTATAAAAAAAAAAAAAAAATTGTGTCCTTCAGGTACACACAAAGTTCATTGCTTAAACTTCGTCATTTTGAAAGAGTTGGTTTATGTGATTTAATTGTTTCAAAAGTAAGTTCACGGGTTAATTTTTTTTTTTTTAATTTAAAATTTTAGATTATAATCCTCATTCATTTATTCTCTTATTCATTGTTGGTAACCGATCGACCATAATATATATACTCTCCATAAAACATATATATAAATTTATAATCAGTGCCAGTTTTGTAATACTCATTTTCTTACAAGTAATTTGGGAGGATGATACCATTTTACTTCAATATATATATATATATATATGGTATCATCCATATACATATAGGTTTCACGGTGAATTGGGAATTAGTATTGTATCCATACTATTATTTTGCTATCTAATCTCACTTATATTATTAAATAGTATCAATTTAATACTTAAGTTCATCTATTCGATACTAGAACAAAATTAAGCGAAAACCATCGCACAAAAATAATTTAAAAATATTTATATTATATTATTCAAAATTAAAGATAATATATACAAAAATATACGTAAATCTATAATTATTAATTAATTTTATAATTAAACATTTTCTAAGTTTACATGTTTTTTTAGAGAATTATTTAGTTTTTCTCCTTACTTAGATAGGATATCAAATAAAAAAAAACAATATATGTGATTTAAAAACCATAATTATTATATATATAACTAATTATTGTATATTTATTTTAAACATCATTAAAATATATATTATACTTCGATCTTTACACATTAAGAACTCGAGTCCTATTAAATGCATTAAAGCTAAAATTACTTAAACCTTATCATATCACTTTTTAATGAATTTAATATTAAATAACCATTTACAATATATAATTATTCACATATAAGCTTAGTATTGAATTAAGGATCCAATAATTGGTATTTTTTTTTGTCAAAAAACTATAGTACACAACTCAAAATTTTAGTCAAATATTAAGGGGTAATTTTGGTATGTAAGTTTTTTTCTTTAAAAAAATTAAGTGAATTTTTTTAATTATTAATAACAAAAATATATTGAATTTTTTTTTCATTTTTTAATGATTATGTATAATTTTATAAAATAAGTAATAATATATTTTTTTTTCAGTATAAGAGTTAATAATACTCAAAAGAAATATATAACAATATTTTTTTTGAGTTACGTTGATATCGTGGATCTAATTTTGCTTTTATAATTAGAAAATTATCGTTAATTATTTTTGTAACAAAATATTTTGTGAACAATTAAAATAAATTATCTTGTAAATAGTATAATTATTTGAAAAAATAAAAAATTATAAATTGATATATAATAGAGTGATATATGTTTATTATCAACATTGATAGGATATAGGTTTTGACCCATCAATGTATATGTATACCTAAGTTTGTAATTTTTATTTCAATATAAAAACAAATTATCACTCATCTTTTTTAAAGAAATAATCTTAAATGCCAATACTATCCCTTTCTATTTGATCAAAATTTTCCTTTCTATTTGATCAAAATTTTAAGTTAATGTAGCTTTTTGATAAAAATGATACTAATAGATAAATTGTGGTACTAAATTGATACATTTTAATAATATAAGTAGCAATAAATACTTTTAATAATATGAGTATCACTAAGCATTGACATAACTAGAAAATTTGTTTAAAGAAGACACCGTTTAAGTTACAAGTGATTAATAAACTAGAAAATTAGTTATCAATAAATCGTAGTTAAATTTCACTAAATTTATTTTATAATATAAAAAGTCTGGAATTCGAATTCTAGTTACATGCATATTAGTGTAGTAATTAAAAAATATATATAATAAATTAAAATTTATATTTATATTTTTGTCATAAAAGAATAAGCCTTTATGTATATAATTTGTGAACAAATATTGAAATAAATATAAAGTTATCCTTTCATTGTATTATAAAATAATAATAAATCAAATTTATTATTAAATAAGTTTTAAAATTGAATGATAATACAATATAAGATGAGATGTTATACATGTAATTATAAATTATATTATTTGTTTCATTTAGTCACTTAGATTAAAAATGTGTTAATTTAATATCTTGACTATAAAAAAGATGTCCAATTAAGGATAAATAATGTTAATTTAATAAATTTTCTATTAAAATTTTATTTTTTTATCAAGTGATTAAAATATGAATATTTAAAGATAAAAATTAAATTATATATAAAATTATTTTAAAAAAATTAAAAATAATAATATTAAAATAAAAAGTTATTTAAATTTTTAATCAAAATTAGAATAATTAGTGACAATTAAAAAATATTCAAATAAACACTTTTTTTCATATTAATTGTTACTTTATTATTATTAAATATTCGTATTTTATTTGAATTAATAACTTGATAAAAAAATAAAAAAAGTTTAATAAAAAAATTATTAAAATAATGTTAAAAAATTCAAAATATAAAAATATAAAAATATCATTGTTATTATCTGTAAGAATTAAAATGAAAAAAATGTCTCAAATTGTTAATAAAACTTGACAAATGTAAAATATATGACATGTTTGGTAGAAAAATAATTTTTAGAGGGGGATAAATCAAATTATAAAAAAAATATCATAAATATTATAAATAAAAAACACATTTTTGAAAATTGGATACTCCACTTAAAACACGCATGTGCCTCCGTTCCTGGCACTAAAGTACCGGACCCGTCCAATCTGATGATATATATTGAAAATTATAATTTGCCTCCATGGTGAAATTAGTATAATATGAATATCTTAATATAATTATAATATTAAATAATAGAAAATGACCAATAGCTATTGCTATTATAATGGCTTTACAGCACATGGAGGTATGCATATTCAATTAAACTAGAAAAGGATAACGTGCTTAACACTAAATTAATGTTGATTTTTATTCTTGAGGCATGCATGATTGCTGACCGTTTTTCGACGAAGGCGATGAGCCATTAATATTTTATCAACTTTCTTAGTGAGATTTATTAACACTAAATTAATATTTTAAATAAATTATATGTTTTTAAACCACAAATTCGTTATTACTGAACACTAAAATTTTCTCATGATAATTATATTAATATTTAAAACCATCATTTGAGTATTTAATATATATATTATAAATTAGTATTCATGGATGGAAATGAAGTTCGAATTTAATTTTAATTGCGTAAATATATAATAATGAGTAATGGTAAAATAATAAATAATGAGAAAATAAATTGAACATAGTGATTTAAGTGGAGAGTGGTTCAACTTTTTTAATGTAAAAAATCTACTCCATTGACGATAACATACCGAAAAAAAATCACTAATAATCAAATAGGGATACAAGCACCAATATTTAGAGATTTTCACAAAATACACCAAAATCCAAAATCCTCTCAGAAAATATTTTCCTCTAATTTACTGGTAATATATAGTAAGAAAAATCAAATAAACTTGTTATTAAAACAGATATTACCATAAACTCCACTAACAACTTACTACATATAGCTTGAAGAAATAGTAGCTATACTACTTCTAATCTGTTCGACAACTTCTACCCAACTGGTGATAAAACAAGTGAGATCTGAAGGAGTCAGATGGACAATAGCTCCCTGTTCATCTTCTATTCGGTAGGTTCTGTTCTATGCTTCTTTTTTCTTATTTTCTAGCGGTTGTTAAGAAACTAAGTCTGCATCTGCGTATCTCTAAGGACGTCAAATCTCTCTTATTCCTTTACCCTTGGCAATACTATATGGTTGCTCATGTTTCTCTTCTGCTACATCATTAGTAGAATCATCTATCTCATCCACATATGACTGATCTGAAACGCATCCTTGCATTTGACTAGGAGCTCTACTCTCAAGCTCCACCTGTTCACTAACACCGTGGTCTTTACCTGAAACAATAGACTCTTTTTTCTTTTCCAACATGGAAAACTCATCAAACTTAACATCTCTACTAATCAAAAATTTAGATGACTTGGGTTCAACACACTATAATCTATAACCCTTCATCCTAGAAGGATACCCTAAAAATATGCATTTCAATGCCCTAGGCTCATGTTTACCATCATTAACATGAGCATAAGTAGGACAACCAAAAACTTTCAAATCAAAATAATTAGCAAGAGTACCAAAGAATACCTCAAACGGAGTCTTCAACTCAATTGTAGTTGATGGAGATCGATTCACCAAATAGTAGGCATGGTTACAAGCTTCAGCCCAAAAAGATTTATCCAAGTCAACTTGAAAGAAAATACAACGAGCTCTTTCTAAGAGAGTCCTATTCATACACTCTACTACTCCATTTTGCTATGGTGTATGACGCACAATTTGGTGTCTCAATATGCCATTTCTTACATAGAACTCATTAAACTGACTTTCACAAAATTCTAAATCATTGTGAGTCCTCAAATGCTTGATTTTATTGCCTGTTTGATTTTCCATACAAGCCTTGAATTTTAAAAAAAAATTGAGAACGCATCATTCATGTTCTTTAGAAAATACACCCAAATATGATGAGAGAAGTCATCAATAAAAGTCAATATATATCGGGCACCACCCCTTAGACATAACACAAGAAGGACCTCAAAGATCTAAATGAATATAATCAACAATACCTTTCGTTTTATGGATGACTATACTGAAATTGACCCTACGATGCTTTCCATAGACACAATGCTCATAGATATCAAGCTTCCCAATTTTTTGACCACCAAGAAAATCCCGCTTGCTTAAAATAGACATCCCTGCCTCACTCATATTCCCTAGCCGCATATGCCATAATCGAGTAGTATCTGAATTTTGATCTAATGAGGAAAAAACTGAAACATTACCAATAACAGTGCTACCCTGAAGCATATAGAGGCCACGCGTCAATTTCCCTTTAATAACAATGAGAGCACGCTTACTAACTCTTAAAACTTCACCTTCAGCTACATACTTATAGCCTTGTGGATCAAAAGTACTCAAAGATATCAAGTTCTTTTTCAATTTTGGAACATGAAGAACATCTTTCAAAGTCATAACAATACCATCATGCATCTTAATTCGAACAATACCAATACCAAAACTTTGTAGGACATATTGTTTCTCATCAAGAAAACATCTCATCAATAGACTAATAAGAAGCAAACCAGTCCCTACTGGGGCACATATGATAAGTGCAACCCGAATCAAGAATCCAAACATCTCTAAGAGAACCAATAGATATTACCAGAATATTTTCACCATCGGAACCAGAACTATCTACAATACTAGCAACATCATTAGTAATAGAAGACGTTGTGGTAGATTTTCCTTTACCATTGAGTTTCAAAAAATTTACTTTCCAATGCCGTTCCTAACGACAATAGTTGCATTTATATTTTCTTTTTTAGATTTGGAGCTAGACTTGCCTTTATTATTGCTTGTACCTTTTTCTTGATTTCTACCTCAAAAAAATAATCTACTGTTATTATCATTGTTGCTAGTAGACACCTTTTTCTTCAACTCTATGGAATTCAAAGCTTCTTTGACATCTTTCAAAGAAATTGTGTCTTACCCATATAACATAGTATCAATAAAATGTTCAAATGAATGAGGTAAAGAACATAATAGAACTAAAGTCTGATCCTCATCATAAATCTTAATACCACCATTTTTCAGATAATGAATAATTTTAGTAAATTCATCAAGGTGATCATGTAAATGTGTACCTTCTGATTTTCTAAATGTATGCAAATGCTTCTTCAAATATAAACGATTTGTCAAAGACTTGGTCATATACAAATTTTCCAATTTAAGCCATAACCCAACAGAAGATTCTTCATCACCAACCTTGCATAACACCTCATCAGACAATGATAACTGAATTGAACTGAGAGCATTTTACATCAATGCATCTTTTTCTTCATCAGTTAATTTTTCTAGCAATTTATCCTTGCCTTCAAGTGTCTTAACGAGCCATTCTTTAACTAATATGACTCGCATCTTCATACGCCAAAGACTAAAATTATTTCTACCATTGAATTTCATATATTTGCCATGATAGAAAACCCAATATTAAATATACAGAAGCACAATCCAGAACATATGAAACCAATAAGATAACCAGAAACTCAAAATAAATCCAAAAGAATAAACTTGATCAGTTCTAATAAATAGCAGAATAATCCAATGCTCTGATACCAATTTGTTATAAATTAACCCTTGTAGAAGCGAAATTCGGGTCCAATTTTAATTGCGCAAATATATAATAATGGGTAATAGCAAAATAATAAGTAATGAGAGAATAAATGAAATACAATGATTTAAGTGGTTCATCTTTTCAATGTGAAAAGTCTACTCCACTGAAGACGACACACCGAGGAAAATTCATTAATAATTAAATAGAGATACAAGCACCAATATTCTAAGATCTTCACAAAATACACCAAAATCCAAAATCTTCTTGGAAAATATATCCTTCTAATTTACTAATAATATATAACAAGATATATTAAACAAATTTTCTATTAAAATAGATATTACCACAAACTCCACCAACAACTTACTCCATATAGCTTGAAGAAATAACTAACAAATTTTGTGTTTCTCTGATAATTATCATATATATTTCATATTATTTCTGTTTTAAATTTCTATACAATTCTTTTGGTATTTGTACACTACGAACTGGTTGGTAAGATGGAGTCGTTAGCCCTAACCGTGCTGCACACATAGGTGCTGCACACCCATACTTCATTGTGTCAACATGGGTGCTGCACACCCATACTTCCCTACTCCACTACATCTATTTCTATGCTCCACTACACACTACACACGCCAAAACTCTCCCTCAAGTTGGTGTATATATGTCTTTTATGCCTAACTTGTCAAGTGAGTTGTAGAAGTTCTTTACAGACATAGATTTTGTGAGTATATCAGCCAATTGATATTCTGATTTAACAAATGGAAGCTTAATAATTTTCTCTTCAAGATTCTGTTTGATGAAGTTGTGGTTTACTTCAACGTGTTTCGTGCGATCATATTGAACTGGATTATGGGAGATGGCAATGGCTGCGTTGTTATCACAAAATAAGTTCATTTCAGAGTTAGGAGAAACACCAATCTCAGTTAGAAGTTTTTTCAACCAAAAGAGCTCACATATTCCCTTTACCATTCCTCGAAATTCAGCTTCAACGCTAGACAAGGAAACTACCTTTTGTTTCTTTCTCCTCTATGTAACAAGATTGCCTCCCACAAAAGTAAAATACCCAGCAGTAGATTTCCTATCCTTGATATTCCTTGCCCAGTCTAAATCTGTATATCCAATGACTTCCAATTGACCATTCTTTGAAAACATAAGTCCTTTCCCAGGAAAGGATTTTAAATAACGAAGTATTCGTATGACGGCATCCATATGGCCTTCACTTGGGCAGTGCATGAACTGACTCACGAGACTCACAACATAAGCAATACCAGGTAGAGTATAAGATAAATATATGAGTTTACCCACTAACCGTTGATATCTCTGTTTATCTGCTGGTACTTGGTCCACATATTCTCCAAGTTTATGATTTTGGACCATTGGAATATCGACAGGTTTACAATCTAATAATCATGCCTATGCCAGTAGGTCTAGAGTGTATTTTCTTTGGGAAATACATATGCCTTGTTTTTATCTTGTTACTTCAATGCCTAAGAATTATTTGAGCCCTCCTAAGTTCTTCATTTCAAACTTATTTGACAGTTGTTCTTGAAGTCTAGAGATTTCTTCTTTATCATCCCATGTAATGATCATGTCATCTACATAAACTATAAGGGCTGTTATTTTTCCCAATCGATGTTTTAGGAAAAGAGTATGGTCAAAGTTGCTTTGTTGAAACCCATATTTTCATTGCTGAACTCAATCTGCCAAACCATGCTCGAGGTGATTTTTTTAATCCATACAATGCTTATTGTAATCTACATACAGTTTCTTTTCCTAATGTAACAGTATATCCTGGTGGGATATCCATGTAAATCTCTTCTTCAAGATCACCATGCAGGAAGGCATTTTTTACGTCAAGTTGGTGCAATAGACAATCTAAATTTGCTGCAAGAGATAACAACACTCTAATAGTTTTTAGTTTAGCCACAAGTGAGAAGGTTTCCTGATAATCTATCCCATATTTTTGTGTATACCTTTTAGCTACTAGCCTCGCCTTGTATCGAACAACTGACTTATCTGCTTTATACTTAATGGAGAAAATCCACTTGCATCCTACCATCTTCCTCCTTTGAGGCAACTTGCTTAAAACCAATGTGTTATTCTTCTATAATGCCTTAAATTATTCTTTTATAGCTTGATCCTATTTTGGATCAGATAAGGCTTCTTCAATGCTACTTGGAATTTGACATGAAGAGAGTGTTTGTGCAAACGCCCTGATAGGTTCTGATAACCTTTGAGTAGATACATAATTGGCTATTGGATACTTGGATTGTCGTTCTTCTCTTTCTAGGGAGTATCGATTTAGAGGTTTGCCTCGATTGTGTATGAAAGGTAGAACATAACCAACAGATGTATCTATAGCATTAGTTTGTAAAGTTGTGATAGGATAGCTTACCTCAAGAGTATTCTCAACATGAGGATCATTGGGTACTACAGAGTGGATGGGTGCATCAACCACTGCATCTTCTGGAGATTCAGTCACTAGTTCAGATTCGGTTCTTAGAAGTTCAAGTTCGGGTCTAGGTACTAGCTTATCCATATTGTTGGCATTATCTGAGTATGTCGGATTGTTACTAATGTCTAATACTTCAACATTAATCCAATTCCGTTCTTCACCATAACTCTCCCCCTAAAGAGGGTAATTGGATACTAATGATAGGAAAAACCATTCAGATTCTAGGAAAGTGACATCCATGGTAATGTAGGTTCTTTTAGTAATGGGATTGTAGCATCGGTATCCCTTTTTTGTATGCCATACCCCAAGAATACACATCGGACAACACATGGATCCAACTTAGTTCGTTGATTTTTATAGAGGTGGAAAAAAGTAACACATCCAAAAATTTGGGGCAGAAGCATCAAAATAGTAGGCAAGGGAACATAATCAGACAATACCTTTAATGGAGTCTAAAATTGTAAGGTTTTTGTGGACATACGGTTCAGTAGATACACAGCTGTAGTAACAACATCACTCCAATATCTACTAGGCCTATGTGTACTGATTAGTAAGGCCCGAGCATATTTTTAAAATATGCCTATTCTTCCTCTCCGCAGTCCCATTCTGCTATGGGGTTTGTGAACATGAGGTTTCATGCAGAATACCATGGTTGCCCAAGTATGTCCAAAATTGTTGATTAACATACTCCCCTCCATTATCAGACCTAAGAATCTTAATTTTTTCAGAAAATTGTGTCTGAACCATGGTGTGAAACAAGTGAAATGTAGAAAATACTTCATCTTTATGTTTGAGAAGGTAAAGCCATGTCATTCGTGTACAATCATCAACAAAAATTACAAACCAACGATGACCCAATGACGTAGTGACTGGGGAAGGTCCCCAAACATCAGAATGTACTAAAGCAAAAAGGAGTCATACTTTTATTCATACTCAGAGGATAAGATGCCCTATGAATTTTTGCTAAGATACAAGTATCACATTTGAAATCCGAGTGTGTGATATTTGAAAATAAACTAGGGAGTAGGTGCTTTAAATACCCAAACGATGGATGCCCAAATCGACGATGACATAACCAAATTTGTCGTTCCTTGTTACTAACGGTGTATTACATGTGATTGGATCTTCCTGAACTGAGGTCATCCACATAATATAACCCTCCTCTCTTAGTACCACATGCAATGATCTCCTTGGTGAGAATATCCTATAGAAGACAAAAGGTAGAAAACATCAATACTACACAATTAAGATATGAAGTGACCTGAATTATAGACATTAGTCTATTTGAAAGAAAGGGTACACGTAATGTATTAGATACTGATAATTGATGCGTAATTTCGCAAGTGTACGAATCATTCAAGTAATAAAGTGTACAAAAGTACGGATATCGAACCCACAAGGAATGGCGTTATTAAGTACCGAAATTGACTAATCCTAATTTTATTTGAAAACCGAATTTTTGAATTTGTTTAAGAAGTAAATTAACTTAAAACTAAACGCAAATAAAAAAAATTAATGTTGCTCACAAATGATTAAAAACGATAAGGCATTTGATTTCGCTAAATCAATTCAATCCGATTTCAAGTCATGTTATATGAAAATCAAAGTTAGAAGTGATGGTTGAAAAACCCGAACTTATCTAATACTCTCTCTCGAGTTATATTAGAATTACTTATCTATGAAAACCAACTATATTTCTATGAAGATTTAATCACAAATAAGCACATTACGATTTATGGAATTTCTAGAATAACCACATACATCATGCATTAGGTGTCAAACTCGCATTCAACATACGGTATTTATCACAATAAGCATTCATTACACATCTCCACTCGGTCTCAATATAATGCAACAAATCATCTAAATCTTGATCAGAAATTTAAAAGCATTAAGCATGGAAATAAATACTCAACTTGAAAACAATGAATTCATATAACGATAACAAAAGAAATCAGATTTTCTTGATTCAACTACATCGTAGCCTTAGCAAAAATGAATTAGTTCATAACAAAAATAAGAACAAACATATTCTTAATTGAATCCATGAACAAACAATCTCAATAAAATGAAGAAAATAAAAGCTAAGGAGAAGAGATGAAAAACTCTTGAAGAGGAAGACTTGGTAGCAACAATGGTGATGATCCTTCAAGCTTCTCCAACCTTTCTCTCCAAAATTTCCTTTTCTCCTGCAAAAATAACTCAATTCTGCTCTCTCTGCCGTCCCCCTCTTTCTCCATCATAATGTATATATAGATCTAGGGTTTGGGGGGTAATTTTGGAACAAAACAACAAAAAAAATGTGTTTTCAGACGAAACTCGCCGGCGGCGACATTATTCTCGCCGCGGCGAGATTTTTGGCAATTTAAATTTTGTTTTTCTGATTTTGGCCAGCGGCGAGATGAGTTTACCAAAATTTGTGCTCTCGGGAAGATTTTCGCCGGCGGCGAGACACTTTGGCTGGCGGTGAGAGTACTTTGGCCGGCGGCGAGATTCACTTGGCCAAAATCCGTGCTTCCTGCATAATTTTCAACATTTTCTCCGTAAGGTTTTCGCCGGCGGCGAGAATACTCTCGCCGGTGGCGAAATTCCAAATTTTGTTCTCTTTTTATTTTCATTCAATCCCGATCATTGTACTTTGTCCCTAACTTCTCCAAAATCATGATTTTACTTGAAATTGTACTTTAAACACGAAATACCCGTGAAATGACATTTGTGGATTAAATAATCAAATAAACATAATTTTCACACAAATATCAACATTTAAATCATAACAAAAATGCAATAATTTAGCTCTTATCAATAATGAAGGAGATAAAGTCACTGTTCCAGCCCCTGTAATTGGATAAGTGACCCCATTGGCATTGGCAACATGGCTCCTTCTCGGCTGAGTTGTATTGGAGAGATATTTTGGGTCAAATGTCATATGATCTGTAGCTCCAGAGTCTAGAATCCAATTCTCATTATCACTACAAGTAGAGATGCGAAATACTTTAATTGAAATACCTAGATCCTGGGAAGATTCGGCCTGAGGAATAAGGGATAATGATGCATTATTGGTAGCCATAGTGGCTCGCCCAGTGGTTTCCCATTTCTTCCATGCTTGAAGATCATTCCACCATTCTGGATACCCATGTAGTTTGAAGCATTTTTCATGGGTGTGTTTGGAGTTTCCACAACTGCCATATTTCATGTCAATATATGGTGGATTTCTCATGGATTTCTTGCTACCCAAAAAATTTCTTGGTTTGGGTGGCAATAGATTATGGTGTCTCTTGATCCCTTTGAGAGCCATAACTGCTCTTGGTGTCCTATCTGCACCCATGATCATCACGGTCTACTGGACCTTTTCCCTACGGATGAATCCATAGGATTGCTCCACCGTAGGGAATGGTTTGATTTGAAGCACATCATTCCAAGTTTTATCTAGTCTGTCATCAAGTCCATCGAGGAAGGTATACACTTGATCTTCCTGTACGATGGAGTTGTATTTTTGTATATCAGTTGCACACTCCATTGGATTAGGATGATGATAATCAATTTCTCGCCATAACCCTTAAAGGTCATTGTAGTATTTTTCAATGGATCCACCCGCCTGCTTTATACGAGTAACTCGACCGTGAAGATCATACACTTGAGACATGTCTGTCCCATCATAGTAGGTGGTAGCAGTAGAATTCCAAACCTGTTTCGCAGTTGGGAATCGAATAAAATTTGCAATCAAGGAGGGGTCGGTTTTAGCAGGTTGAGGAAAATCCCCATTAATATATCCCAGTTTGCCTTTACTAGAGATATACATCTCTACCACCTAGGACCACAAGGCATAGTTGGATCCTCCCAACTTGATACTAATGGGAGTAGTCGACGTTTCAGTTAGCGAAGATTGTGAGGTGGTCTGAGCTCTAGTTAGAACTTCTGTCATTTTTGTAGTCAACTCATTCAATATGGAGTTGGTGGTTAAATCTATAGATTCTGCCATGAAATCTAAAATTTTTCCCTTTTTTTCCACTTCGTACATCAGCCAAGTATATATAGAATATTCTATAACCCTAATTCATTTTTTTCTATTCGTACAGCCCTCTGTAGCGCTTTCTTTTCCTTCTCATTCCCAATTTGTGCGAGCTTAGAATAACAGTATGGTTACCCACGACGGCAGCTGGACTGGTACGTAGAGAGACTGCAACGGCCCCAACGAGTAAATAGACCTGAAACACGGGTAAGCTGCAATGGCTCTAACGAGCAGCTAGATCAGTATGGCTCCCTGAAGGGTTCTGTTGAGGTCGCGACGATGGAATTGACACTGAGCAGAAATGGCGACTCTGGATACTAGATCGTCCTCTCTATCTTTTCTTCTTCTTCTTCTTCTTTGTTTGTTTTGATTCGGATTTCCAGAAAGCACCAAAACACTTTTTTCCTTTTTTTTTTCAATATTACAACTGATTGGTTTTTTTTCCAGCCAAAAATACCCACAAACAAGGTACACGGTGACGTCAAGGGCCTCTTTCCTAAAATACGTTAACTTTGAATTTTTTGAGAACCACTTCTATGACGCGACGCTGTTTATCTATGCGATTCACGTTTCTTCGAGAAAATAGAAAATAGAATTGGTACGGTTTCACGAGTAAACCAGAATGGCTACACTAGAAATCAGAGATCAAAAACAGAGGGTAAGTGTAAACCAGAATGGTCACACCAGAAATCAGAAATCAAATGGTCTGAGAACAGAAATAAGCGTAGCAGGTAATTCCATTAATGAGCAATAACTTGCTCTGATACCATGACAAATATTGTGTTTCTCTAATAATTATCATATATATTTCATATTATTTATGTTCTAAATTTCTATACAATTCTTCTGGTATTTATACACTACAAACTGGTTGGTAAGATGGAGCCGTTAGCCCTAACCGTGCTGCATATATGGGTACTGCACACTCATACTTCACTGTGTCAACATGGGTACTGCACACCCATACTTCCTTGCTCCACTATCTCTATTTCTCTACTCCACTACACATTACACACGCCAACAATAATAACTATGCTATTTTTAATATGTTTGGCAACTTCTACCTAGCTGGTAATAAAACAAGTGAAATATGAAGGAGTCAGGTAGACAGTAGCTCCCTGTTCTTCTTCTATTCGACAGGTTCTTCTTTATGCTTTTTTCTTCTTCTTATTTTCCAGCTGTTGCTAAGAAGTCAAAGGGTAATATATATATATATATATATAAGAAAAATGGTTTATTAAGATATATGTACTTTGGGCTCGAATTGAAAGCTGGGCAGCCCAATGTTTCCCTCAAAACGCGCTTATCAGGAAAGGGGCCACCCAGACTTATAATCAACACTCGGTTGATATCCCTGGTCGATGTGGGACTCAACAGTCCCCCTCACATCGGGCGGGGACACTGCAAAGACCGGGGAACTGTGAGGTGAGCCAGAGGGGACTCATCGCACCAGGGACTTGCTCTGATACCAAATTGAAAGCTGGGCAGCCCAATGTTTCCCTCAAAACACGCTTATCAGGAAAGGGACCACCCAGACTAATAACCAGCACTCGACTGGCATCCCTGGTCGATGTGGGACTCAACACTCCCCCTCACATCGGGCAGGGACACCGCAAAGACCGGGGAACTGTAAGGTGAGCCAGATGGGACTCATTGCACCAGAGACCTGCTCTGATACCAAATTGAAAGTTGGGCAACCCAATGTTTCTCTCAAAACGTGCTTATTAGGAAAGGGGTCATCCAGAGTAATAACCAGCACTCGGCTAGCATCCTTGGTCGATGTGGGAGTCAACAGCTCGATTTTTTGTTTTGTGCCAAATTTAAGAATATATATATATATATATATATAAAAGCTTGTAACTAATGTGGATAACATTTATAATTACATCTTAATAATTACCTGGAAGATGTATTGGGGGAGAGAAAGAAGTCCATATGGACTCCAAAAGTGAGTCACTTTATTTAGCGTTATTTGCATAATGCATTAGTTGTGAGAAAAAAAATTTATTGACGAAAGATGTATGATAGATGATGCAAATTGTTCATTTTGTGAAACAATTTCACATTTATTATTATCGTATTATAAGATTAACTCTATTTTAACTACCTTATATCCCTTAATTTTTTCTCTTTCGATTATGGTTCTGTTTGAAAATTCTATCGATCATTTCAAACATGGGTATGTTCTAAAGTGAATGGGGATGAACTACTATCTATTATGTGCACGTTTCTAGAGAGTGTACCTGAATATACAGATGTTCTAAACAAGTATTTGATGTAAGTATCCTTGTTCAACTTATTCGTCAAGATTGGATCCATTTTGATATGACCCTTAGCTAATTTTAGTGGTGTTTAACTATCAGTGAACTTAATGACTTATACGTGGTTTTGTATGGTTCAAATTTTTCATTAACCTCGTGCTCCTTGTACTCAACATTATTGAGTAAATTTATTAAATAAAAATAATACCATATCATTTGAACTTAAAAAAAACAATTACTTAGCTCTTAGCCTCTCTGTATAAAAATCATGATCATGTATATTTAATTAGTAAACGTTTATTACAATTACCATATTAATATTTTATGAAAATTTTTAATTTTATTATTTTTAATATTTTTTATTTTGATTAATTACTTTTATTATTAAAATATTTTTTAATCAATTACTTTAATCAAAAAATGGTTATTTTGATAAAAATATTTAAGCTATTTATGTGTAAAATGAAGTTATAAGGACATATAGTAAATAAATAACTTTATAACTTCATATTTCATACATGTGACTTAATTTTAGGATCAAATTGACAACTTATCAGTAAAAGTAATTTATCGAAATATATTTGAATAATAAAAATAACCAATTAAAACAAAAAAATATTAAAAGTAATAAATTGAAAATTTTCACATAAATAATATATACCTATATTTAATTCACAAATATTATAGTGTTTTTTATTTAAAAAATTACAAAAAATAATATCCATAAAATTTATAACAATAAAAATATCATTATAATAATATTAAATATGATTCAAATGGACAAAGTTTAATATTAAACATATCCGAATGACAATAGTTGAATTTAAATTGCATTTAATTAGATGATATTTAAAATGAAATTACGTACGAATTATTTTTAAATATAAAAATATATAAAATACATATAAAAGATATCATTTTTATAATCGTAAATTTTAAATAAACCAATTTTCCCCCTTTTTATTTTGCATCACTACAATGGACACGAAACGTTCACAAAGAAAATGGAAACAATATTGATGATGAGAAACCAAAGGCTCTAGACGTTGCTATTATTGACGATCAAAAAGCTAAAGACGAAATTAGGAATCCTCACCTACCATGGTAGTAAATTAGTACCAATCTTGGATATGTATACTTTATCATAGCTAAGATAGGCTCTTAATTAAAAGTGTAAAATAAGAGGCAAAATGAGAAAAAAAAATTAAAATTAAAATTAAAAACATATATTTATGGAATTAAAAATGTTAAAAAGATTATTAATATCCTAGGAGAAAGAGATTAAAATATCAAAAATATTTTTGATTAAAAATGCATTTGCTTCACAAATATAAATAACTTAATAAAATAAAAAGTCATTAAATTAATAACTTTTCGAAACGTGAGCATCAATAACATATCACATGAAAATTAAAAATAAAAAAATATTAAAAATAAAATTAAGATATTATTAAGTTATCATTTCATACATATTAAAACAAAAAAAAAACAAAAAACAAAAAACAAAAAGAACATAAATCAGTTAAAAAACTAAAATGTAAGATATATTCAACAACAAACATATAAAATGGTAATTATTAGAGTGTAACATGGTGACTCATTTGCGATGCCAAATTTTAGGAGTAAATCAAGGGAACATCGGAGGAAGAAGTAGACATAATAACAAATAAACCAACATATTTCACCCAAATCGAACTAAACCAAATCAAGATTAATGTTTTATAGACATAATAACAAATAAACCAACCTATTCCTTGAAAAATATCTTTTTGGCCTATAAATATATAACAAGCCATGCAATGAAGATTGTGTGGGAATTAATATATATTGGAGAAAAATTTAAGGAGTAATTCAATGAGTAAATAAAGGAGTAAATTAATGAGTGTCAACTCCTTAATTCAACGAGTAAATTAAAGAGTGTCAACTCCTTAATTCAAGGAGTAAATCAAGGACAATTTCCTCATATATAGATGTACAATTATAATGAATTAAACATGAAAAAATAATACAAACTTAAGAGCTCTTTTTTGAAGAGTTATTCATTGTTTTTTTAACATGGTATTATAGAAAGTTGATATTTGCAAACAATTGTTATTCCTCTGCTGAAATAGCATATACTTAGAGGAAAGTTAGAGCCTAGTTCACCTTCTACTCTTGTTTTTGGAATTTTTGACCCACTGATTCATGCAAGAGAAACAAATCTTTGTTTCTCTTGCATGAACCAACTGGTTTTGTAGCTCTTGTAATTTTATCTCTACTTTCGACAACAAAGTCTGATTTCTCAAAGTGCATTTGGAACTCTATCAAAGCAATTTCATGTTCCATTTTTTTCCAAACCAAATTTCTCTAATTTCTTTTCCAATTCTGCCGTCTTTTGAAACATAGCATCAAGTTCAGCTTTTAAGAAACTTTCTACACTATTAGATTGACCATAGATAGATCCAACGTCAATGCAGTGACTTACACTTTCTGTATTTGGTAAAGCAGCAAGATTTTCCATTTCAAGAAAATCTTCAAGAGCAGGTGCCCTAGTGATGATGGATTAAATCTCTTATGTAGCACCTACTTGCTCGATGTGGAGGGGGAGTATTGTGGTAAAAGGAAAGGTCCCATATCGATACCAAACCCCTGGAAATGACAGATCAAATCTCTCTTATAGCTCATACCTATCTGATGTGGAGAAAGAGTATTGTGGTAAAAGGAAAGGTCACACATCGACACTAAGCCTATGGAGATGATGGATTAAATCTCTCCTGCAACTCTTGCTTGCCTAATAAGGAAGGGGATTCTTGTGGTGAATGAGAGGTCCTACATCGGCTAGAAGTGTTATCTTTGTGTAGTTTATAAATGCAAGGTTATGGACTTGGTGGATCTTTCATGGAATTTTTTGGTAGAGTTGGTGGTGGAATTTACACTAAAGCTATTGATATTGGAGTTGATCTTGTGACCGAGTACTATATTAGCAAAGCATACAACCCCATGCAAGATGTTGTTGAATTCTGGAGAACTAGAGTTGCAACCAATGTTATCTTTAGGTTTGTTTTGCGATACAAGTACATCATATTCCATTTTTTTGTTATCACAATAAAATTTTTTGTTAGTTTTACCTTTGGTGCCTTGGCTTCTCATCAGTTTCAATGACTTTTGTCCAAGTTTAGATCCATAAACCTTATGGATCCAACTTGAATGGGAGTATTGGAGAGAAATTTAAGGAGTAATTCAATGACCCTAATTTAAGGAGTAAATTAAGGAGTGTCAATTCCTTAATTCAATGAGTAAATTAAGAAATGTTAACTTCTTAATTCAAAGAGTAAATCAAGGACCTTAATTTAAAGAATAAATCAATGAGTAAATTAAGCAATCTCAACTCCTTAATTGAAGAAGTAAATCAAGGACAATTTTCTTATATATAGATATACAATTGTAATGAATTAAATATGAAAGAAATAATACAAACTTTTTTTCAACAATTTAGAACAACATAATACACAAGCATAAAATAGGACCCAATATTCTAATCAATTATGTCTTCATATTCTCTTGTACAATATAAAGTGTCGATACAAGTACGTTAAAACAGTATTGAAACCGATAATTTGAAATGAACTGTTTGGGTTGAGTCGAGGACTAGATCGCTCTCTAAAATGCCACACGGACACGGACTCGGTCGTTCGGATGGACGACGGCAGTAGTAGTGCGCGTGTGTATATTATCACATTTTCCTAGGTCTTCTCCCCTTTCACAAAAATGGGTACCCCTTGGGGCACAATCCCAATAACCAACTATTCACTATTTATACATCTTTTAAGTAACGTAAAAAAGCAATGTGAGACAAGGTTTCACTAGTTTTTTTTATAAACATTCATCTTTTCCAATATAAAGGCATAGGACGATAACGAGAAGCAACCCAAGGAAACAAACTTGTCAATTTCATAATTTTGACAAAAGATCCAAATTCAAGAAGAGGAAATAAGATGACAATTCAAAGAAGTTACGAGCATGGAAATATCTATACACAGGAGAAAAAAAGACAGGAACATAAGTACCTGAGTTTGTACTCATAGAACTAGATGCAAAAGAACATATTTTGGAGCACTTGATTAGAGGCAGCACCTGATTACGCGGTTTCATCTCTTTGTGCAGATATTTATTCTATTTGTATTTTTGTTGTTGCAAATATATGTCTGTCTTGGTATGGTTAGAGGTAGAATGTATTTCAAATAGTTTAGCATATAAATATGAAATGTTCCACAAAGAATCAGAAAACAATTTTTTTAAATAGAAAATAGAGGAAAATTCCATTCATAATGGAAACAACCTACAATAATAAAGATTAAAATTAGATATCAGTAATATATTTAACATACATGTGAGATAGTATTTTTGAGCATATATATAAGAGAAATTCTGTCACAAGCTTCTTGAAGAAAGTGCTGTTACAACATGAAGTAAACTATTTATGTTAATGTAACCCTCTTAATTATTTTGATTTAGTTCTCTAGGAATCCATCAGATTGAAATCATTGAGAATCTTTCCAAAAGTTTATTGGTCTCTACTTGCACCTCCTTGCTTTGTCTCGAAACTAGGCTCCATTTCCAATCATGAGAGCATCAATGATTAGTTTGTGTTAAATTGGCAGAAAATATTTTGGCCCAAAATTTGAAACCAAAATCCTTTCCCTCATATATATATATTACTCTTTCCCTTACAAGAGTAGACTCCGGGAAAATAAGAAAAGTTGCGGCAGTGAGAACAGAGAGAATAAAGAAGATTTTTCATTTGATGTTTCCAATATTCCACTACTCCGCCATTCTTTGCATTTTTTTCAGCAGTTTGTAGCCTTGAGTGTCTGTTTCTATTTGCATCAACCGAGACATAGGAAAAAAAAATTAAAAGTTGCATGAAATTGAGAAGATTGTGAAATCTACCCATCTTTAATATTTTTACGGTAATATTTGATTTAATAAAAAGTTTATTAATTTTTCTTGTTATATATTATTAGTAAATTAGAGGGAGATATTTTATGAGTGTATTTAGATTTTGGTATAATTTGTGAAACTCTTTGAAAATTGGTGTTTGTATCTTCATTTGATTATTAATGTATTTTTCTCGGTGTACCGTCATTAGTAGAGTAGACTTTTCACATTGAAAAGTTAAACCATTTAAATCATTGTGTTCCATTTATTTTCTTACTGCTTATTATTTTTCTGTTACCCATTATTATATATTTGTGCAACCAAAATTGGACCCTATCTTCGCTTTCGCAAGTACTAATTTATAACAAATTGGTATCAAAGCATTGGGTTATTTTGCTATTTATTGTAACTGATCAAGTTTGCTCTTTGGGATTTATTTGAGCTTCTGGTTATCTAATTGCTTTCATATTTTCTAGGTTATGCTTCTGTTTATTTAATATTGATTTTTCTGTCATGACGGCAAAATATGAAATTGAGAAATTCAATGGTAGAAATGATTTTAGTCTTTGGCGTATGAAGATGCGAGTCGTATTAGTTAAAGAAAGGCTCGTTAAGACACTTGAAGGCAAGGATAAATTGCGAGAAAAATTAACTGATGAAGAAAAAGATGCATTGATGGAAAATGCTCTCAATTCAATTCAGTTATCCTTATCTAATGAGGTATTACACGAGGTTCATGATGAGGAATCTCCCACTGAGTTATGGCTTAAATTGGAGAATTTGTAAATAACTAAGTCTTTCATAAGTCAGTTATATTTGAAGCAGCGTTTGTATACATTCAAAAAATCAAAAGGTACACCTTTACACGATCACCTTGATGAATTTACTAAAATTATTCGTTATCTAAAAAATTGTGGTATTAAAATGGATGATGAGGATCAGGCCTTAGTTCTATTATGTTCTTTACTTCATTCATTCGAACATTTTATTAATGCCATGCTATATGGGTGAGACACTATTTCTTTGAAAAATATTAAAGCATCTTTGAATTCCAGAGGGTTGAAGAAAAAAGTGTCTACAAGCAATAATGATAATAGCAGTGGTTTATTTGTCAGAGGTAGAAATCAAGAAAAATGCACAAGCAATAATAGAGATAAGTTTAGATCCAAATCTAGAAAAAGAAAAGAAAAATGCAAGTATTGTCATCAAGAAGGGCACTAGAAAGTAAATTGTTCAAAACTCAAAGGGAAAGGAAAATCTACCACAACATCTTTTGGTACTAATGATGTTGCTGGTGTTACAGATAGTTCTAGTTCCGATGGTGAAAATGTTCTAGTAGTATCTATTGGTTCTTCTAGAGATGTTTGGATTCTTGATTCGGGTTGCACTTACCATATGTGCCCCAGTAGAGATTGGTTTGATTCTTATCAGTCTATTGATGTGGGTGTTGTCTTGATGGGAAACAATATGTCCTATAAGGTTGTTGGTATTGGTACTGTCCAAATTATGATGCACAATGGTATTGTTAGGACTTTAGGACTTTGAAAGATGTTCGCCATGTTCCAGATTTGAAAAAGAACTTGATATCTTTGGGTACTCTTGATTCACAAGGCTACAAGTATGTAGCTGAAGGTGGAGTATTAAAAGTTAGTAAGGATACTCTCGTTGTTATTAAAGGGTAATTTTCGCGTGGTCTTTATATGCTTCAAGGTATCACTATTATTGGCAGTGTTTTAGTTTCGTCCTCATCAGATCAAGATTCAGACACTACTCGATTATGGCATATGCTTGGTCATATGAGTGAAGCATGGATGTCTATTTTGAGCAAACGAGATTTGCTTTGTGGTTAGAAAACTGGGAAGCTTGATTTCTGTAAATACTGTGTCTATAGAAAGCATTGCAGAGTCAAGTTCAGTACATCCATCCATAAAACAAAAGATACTATTGATTATATTCATTCAGATCTTTAGGGTCCTTATCGTGTTGTGTCTAAGGGTGGTGCCCGATATATGTTGACTTTTATTGATGAATTCTCTCATCATGTTTGAGTGTATTTTCTGAAGAACAAGAATGATGCATTCTTAAAATTTGTGAAATTCAAGGCTTGTATAAAAAATCAAACAAGCAAGAAAATCAAGCATTTGAGAAATGATAATGGTTTGGAATTTTGTGACAGTCAGTTTAATGAGTTATGTGAAATAAATGGCATAGTGAGACATCACATTGTGCGTTATACACCACAGCAAAATGGAGTAGTAGAACGTATGAATATGACTTTCTTAGAAAGAGCTCGTTGTATGCTCTTTCAAGCTGACTTGGATAAATCTTTTTGGGTTGAAGCTTGTAACAATGCTTGCTATTTGGTGAATCGCTCTCCATCAAATGCAATTCAGTTGAAGACTCCGTTAGAGGTATTCTTTGGTACTTCTAATAATTATTCTGATTTGAAAGTTTTTGGTTATCTTACTTATGCTCATGTTAATGATGGTAAACTTGAGCCTAGGGAATTGAAATGCATATTTTTGGGGTATTCTTCTAGGGTGAAGGGTTATAGATTATGGTGTATTGAACCTAAGTCACCTAAATTTTTGATTAGTAGAGATGTTAAGTTTGATGAGTTTTTCATGTTGGAAAAGAAAAAAAGATTATATTGTTGCAGATAAAGACCACGATGTTAGTGAGTAGGTGTAGCTTGAGAGTAGAGCTCCTAATCAAGTGTAAGAGGGCACTTCAGATAATCCATCTATGGATGAGATAGATGATTCAGCTCATGATGTAGTAGAAGAGAAACATGAGCAACCATATAATATCGCTAAGGGTAAATGAATAAGAGAGATTTGACGCTCTCAGAGGTACACAGATGCAGATTTAGTTTCTTTTGCATTGTCTGTGGTAAAGTCTATTGAGATGCATGGACCTTCTAGTTATCATGAAGCTGTCACTTGTGATAAGTTTGTTCAATGGATGGTTGCTATGAATGAAGAGATTGAATCACTTCATAAGAATCATACTTGGGAATTATTGAAATTGCCTAAGGGCCAGAAGATTATTGGAAACAAATAGGTCTTCAAGAAAAAGGAAGGTATACCTGAGGTTGAATCAGCTAGGTTCAAGGCATGTGTTGTTGCATAGGGCTATTTTCAGAAGAAGGGTATTGACTTTAATGAAGTATTTTCACCTGTTGTGAAACATAGCTATATTCGTGTGTTGCTTGCTATGGTTGCATTGTTTTACATGGAATTAGAACAACTTGATGTCAAGATAGCCTTCTTACATGGTGAGCTTAAGGAACAAATATATATGCATCAACCAGAGGGGTTTGTTGTTCCAGGTAAGGAAGATCATGTTTGTTTATTGAAAAAGTCTTTATATGGGTTGAAGCAATCCCCTAGGTAGTGGTATAAGCGGTTTGGTTCTTTTATGATTGATCATGGTTACTCTAGGAGTGATTATGATAGTTGTGTTTATCATAAAAGATTTCATGATGATTCATCCATTTATTTGTTGCTTTATGTTGATGACATGCTTATTGCTTCTAAGAATAAGTCTGAGATTCATAAATTAAAGTCTCAACTTAGTGGTAAATTTGAGATGAAAGATTTGGGTGTATAGAAGAAAATTTTGGGCATGGAAATTTACAGGGATAGACAAGCGAACAAGATTTATTTGACTCAGAAAAGTTATGTTGAAAAAGTTCTTGAACGCTATGGTATGAAATAGTCTAAACCTGTGAGTACAACGTTAGCTGCACATTTCATGCTTTCTTTGGATTTGTGACCACAGTTAGAAGAAGAAGAGTGGTATATATCTCAGGTTCCATATGCTAGTGCCATTGGTAGTTTGATGTATGCTATGATTTGTACTCGTCCAGACATTTAACATGAAGTTAGTGTTGTCAGTAGATATATGAGGGATCTTGGTAAGAGTCATTGGCAAGTAGTGAAATGGATACTTTGGTATTTGAGAGGTACATCTAATCTTGGTTTGGTATATGATGGAAGTTCTAATACTAGTTGCAGTGTTATTGGTTATGTGGACTCCGATTATACTGGTGATTTGGATAGAAGAAGATCTCTGACAAGTTATGTCTTCACTCTTTCTCATTGTGCCATTAGTTGGAAGGCTACTTTACAATCTACAGTTGTCTACGATAGAGACAGAATATATGGCAGCAATAGAAGTAGTGAAAGAAGTCATTTGGCTTAGAGGTTTGGTTTGTGATTTGGGTTTATACAATGATACTTCTATTGTATTTTGTGATAGTTAGAGTGCAATACACTTGACTAAGAATACTATGTATCATGAAAGAACCAAACACATTGATGTCAGATATCATTTCATTCGTGATATAGTCTCTCAGGGTGCTATTGTTGTCAATAAGATAGTCACTACAGAGAATCCAGCCGATATGTTAACCAAACCAGTTCCATTTAACAAGTTCAACCATTGTTTGGACTTGATTGGTGTTTGTAAAAGATGATCACCCTTCAGGATTTTTGGATGACGGTTATTTGATAATTTGAGGAATTTCATATTTTGACAAACTTGTTTCTATTTTAAGTCAAGGTGGAGATTTGTTAAATTGGCCCAAAATATTTCGGCCCAAAAATTTGAAACCAAAACCCTTTCCCTTATATATATATATATTACTCTTTCCCTTACAAGAGTAGACGTTAGGAAAATAAGAAAAGCTGCGGCAGTGAGAACATAGAGAATAAAGAAGAAATAGCAGAAACTGATTTGTTCCAGCTTGCCCTTTTTTCCTTTTGGCGTTTCCAATATCTCACTGCTCAGCCATTCTTTGCATTTTTTTAGCAGTTTGTAGCCTTGAGTCTCTGTTTCTATTTGCACCAGCCGAGATATAGGAAAAACAAATCAAAAGCTGCATGAAATTGATTAGATTATGGAATCTAACCATTGTTAATATTTGATTTAATAACAAGTTTGTTAATTTATCTTAGTATATATTAACGGTAAATTAGAGGGGGATATTTAGTGGGTATATTTGGATTTTGGTATAATTTACGAAACTCTTTGAAAATTGGTGTTTGTATCTCCATTTGATTATTAGTGGATTTTCCTCGGTGTGTCGTCGTTAGTGGAGTAGACTTTTTACATTGAAAAGTTGAACCACTTAAATCATTGTGTGTCATTTAATTTTCTTACTGCTTATTATTTTGCTGTTACCCATTATTATATATTTATGCAATCAAAATTGGACCCGATCTTCGCTTCCATAAGTGCTAATTTATAACAGTTTGACATCTCTTTTGATATAGGTTGCTTTAGAAGAGAGTTGTAAGTTGTTCTCTATAGCTTTGTGTAAAACTTATAGCTTTGTCCCAACTTTGAGTTATTCTTCTATAATGATATGTTAGTAGGAAACTTATACCTGCCTTACCTTTCCACCAAGTTGCATCAAAATTAATTTTAATAACTTCTTTTAGAGGGGGTTGCCAAAGATGATGGGATGTGAACCAATTATTTTGAATATGCAAAGTCCTCTACTCATGCTATGTCTTTTTTTAACGATGCATAATATTCTTGTATTCTATCTGTTAATTTTCTTATTAGAAAAGAATAATGGTTAGCTATATATTAATCAAATCGATTGAAATAATCAATGAAAAAGAAGAAAAAAGTTCATTCTAATTAATATTTTTCCTAATGGAGACAAATTGCCTTACTCCTATCTCAAAACGAGGGTAAGTTAGTGTTTTTCTTTAAACAAAATTTTTTGTTCACTCTATTTGGACACAGAAAGTAAAATAAAATAAATTCAATAGAGTAAAATAATGACACCAACAATTTGACGTAGTTCACTCTTTAATTTGGGTTACGTTCACGGGATAAATTCTGAACAATATTTCTTTCACTAATAAAATTAATAAGTACACAGTGAACAAATTGAGATAAATCTAAAATAGTGACACATAAGTGTTTACCAAACTTACTATTTTGTCACTCACCTTTTAGAAAAATACCCCAAATATATTTTATAAAATATTCTATCATACTCTCTCTCACTCAAACAACACTATTTTTCATCAGATAAAATTGTTCCTTTTGCTTTGATTTGCTTCTTTTCTTTGGTGTGTCTCTTTAAGTCAAAAACATTATCTATTTATAGATAAAATTGTAACTATTAAAGTCAAATATACTTAATAGGAATGCACCTAATTTTTTTATTTTCTTCAAATATAATTAATGAGATTGTACCTATATTTTTTTTTATTTTTTTACCCTTACATGTGGGTGTGATTTACACTCTCTTCTATTATGCATACATAAAATATAAACAATTCTTTTTCTCGCTTAAAAGAAAAGAAATATATCTCTCTTTAAAGTTAGAACCACACCCGGAGAGATTAGAGTTAAGTGAAGATGTAGTTTATATAAAAGTAGAAGCTTTCTTTTTGTTAGGGAAATGTAGTGGATTTTGAAGGCTTTTCTACAAGCCTATAAATAAAGTATTGTTCCACAATCCCTAAATTAAGCTTCTTCTGCAAAAGGGCCTTTCATATATTTTTTCCATTCAGATTTAAGTTTAAGTTAAACATCTAGCTAGTTTAATTATGATGAGTAGTTAACCCATTGAGGCCAGCTCGACGAGACGGAGTGGCACTTCATCATCACTTGTCAAAATTCGAGGCATGAAATGGAATAACTGACCCATAAATCAATAATATTGATAGCATGTGTTCGAATCCCGTTTAAAATGAGTGTTATATGTCGTGTTTAAGTGTGTAAAGATTTATTTAAAAAAAAAAAAACATAGCTTGATTAATAGAAAGATGATCTCATCTAAGCACCAAAAAAAGAGACTTGAATAAAAAAATATACCACCAACTTGTTTGCAGCTGACTTGGTAAAAACAAAGAGAAAAATCACAAATCAAGTTGATGTCAGCATAAGCAATAGTTTATCATAAAGGAGTTCCACCTTCGTTTAAAACTGCATAAAGATGGGTTAACCCGACGCAAGAGACCTGATTTTAAAAATTATAGATTATATAGCATCTCCACCAGAACTAGTACACATATCAACCATTTAGCTCTATTCATTTATTCAACATAAAAATTGTTAATTTACTCCATCATGACATAACCAAAAAGCGTTGTGAATAAGAAATTTCATTTTCATTTAAAATATTACACTGTTAATATCTTGTTAAAAATACACAGGCTATAACCAACAAGCTAACAAATTTTATTTATCAGGGAAAAAAAAAAGGTCGAAGTCCACATCATTACCAGCATTGACTGACAGTCGTAAACTTTTGGAATTGTTGTGTACATTTATATACAATGCTCCTATTTCTCAGCCGTAAAACCATCCAGCAAGGTATTTAACTTCCATACTTGGCAAGGATTTTGTAACATGAATTCAACAAACACGGTATCAAACTCATTCAACAAATAATGCACCGATGCCTAACGATATATATGGCAGACATATACGCCTACCAATATACACGATGTCTATCAAAGATGTTTTCTTGATAAAAAAACAACTGTAAACCATGCGATTCAATTATTGTGTTTGTTGAAATAGTAATTAATATTTGTCTATATAAACAATATACATGTTCCTATACAAATTAAGAAAATATATCGGAAAAACCATTTTATTTCTTATTCAGTTTGATTGTTTCTTCGAATATTTATTTTTTCATGATATCAGAGTCAAGTCGTTGCTCTATACAAATTTGAAGTCTTTGTTCTCTTAAACTAAGTTTTCTTTATCTGAAAAATATTTTTTCCCAAAATTATTTTTTCATTCAAACACACATACAAATATTAATTAAAAACACCATTTTTGAAGCAGTATTTATCCCACCTAATTTTACCAGATTACTCTAAACACAATTCTGAGCATTTTGGTAAAAATAGGGTAGTAGAAGCAGTCAGCACATGCCCACACACGCCCACACGCGCCGGGTTGGCTCGGTTCGGCTCGCTGACGTAAACGGTCCGCACCTCAGGTTTGGTTCGGTTCGACTGGCGGTTCGGTCTGAACCCGATTTTTTGCAGTTTTTTCAAATTTGATCGGTTCGGTCCATTTTAAAGGTCTGAATCCGATTTTCTGTTTAGTTCTATCTTTTTAAAACTAGTTTGGTCCAGTTTTCAAGGTTTTTAAACCAATGTTTTACCCAGTTTTATGTTTTTTATCCGGTTTGGTCCATTTCTTCTTAAAAAACAATCGGTTCAATATTCTTTATACCAATTCTTGCATTTTTTCTTTCCAGTTCTGAAATTGTTACACAATTTTCTAGTTTGTTTACCATAACATCATGACAGAGGGCACAGTTTTATTACCTGTGGAAAAATCAACTCCAGTTATTGTACAATCTGTTCATTCTGAAGGTATTTTTAATGCTAGAATTATTCTTACTGAAACTAATTATGATGTTTGGTCTCAAATAATAGAAATGCATATTGCAAAGAGAGAAAAAACTCTCTTATATTCATGACAAAAATTTGCAACTAGAAAAAACATGAGAAAATTATAACAAGTGGTATGCAGAAAATCAAAAAGTGAAGAGATGGCTACTTATGTCAATGAGTCGAGAAATCGTGAAGCGTTATTTACGCATACCTACTACTCTTGAAATTTGGGGTGCTTTGGCAAAAACATTCTATGATGGAAGTGACGAATTATAGGTATTTGTCTTAAACCAAAAGCTTTTACTTACAGATAAAATGGAAAATCACTTTCAGAGTATTATGGTGAGTTGATTGAAATTTTTCAAGAGCTAGACTATCGTGATAAGGTGGTCATGAAAGACCCTCATGATCTAATATCGATGGATTTTTTCAGTAAAGTATCAAGCAGATGGTATGATTGAACGCTATAAAGCAAGATTGGTCGCAAAATGATACACTCAGACATATGGGATCGACTATACAGAAACATTTGCGCCTGTAGCCAAAATTAACACTGTTTGAGTCATGGTATCTCTAGCTGCAAATTTAGATTGGCCATTATATTAGTTTGATGTAAAAAATGCCTTTCTACATGGAGATTTAATCGAAGAAGTCTACATGGATCTACCATCAGGATTCAAGAAATCCAAAATCCATGATGAAAAGGTGTGCAGATTAAAAAAATCACTGTATGGATTAAAACAATCCCAAGAGCATGGTTTGGCAGGTTCACAAAGTCTATGAAGACATTTGGCTACAAGCAAAGCAATTCAGACCATACTTTATTTTTGAAAAAAAAGGTATGGTAAGATCACTGCACTTATTGTATATGTTGATGATATGATTGTAACATGAAATGATCTTGAAGAAAAAAAAGCTCTACAAAGTTATTTATCTAAAGAATTTGAAATGAAAGACCTTGGTTCCTTAAAATATTTTTCTTGGGATTGAGATTTCTCGATCGAAAGAAGGAATCTTCTTATCTCAAAGAAAGTATGCCTTAGATTTATTAAAAGAAACTGGTATGACGACATGTCAACCAACTAATACACCAGTAGAGGAATGATTAAAGTTATGTATCAAGGTTGATCAAGTTCCAGCAAATAAAGAAAGATACCAAAGGCTTTTTGGAATGTTGATGTATTTGACACACACAAGACCATATCTTGCCTATGCTTTAAGTATTGTCAACCAATTTATGCATAATCCTGGAGAATAACATATGAATGCAGTTATTCATATTTTGAGGTATTTAAAGTCTACTCCTAGAAAAAGGAGTATTGTTCACTAAAAACTCATAGTTCCAAAGAATAGAAGTATATACTGATGTTGATTGGGCTAGATCAATAAATGATAGACGATCTACATCAGGCTACTTCACTTTTGTAGGGAGAAACCTTGTAACATGGAGAAGTAAGAAACAACATGTTGTTGCTCGTTCAAGCGCAGAGGCTGAATACAAAGGCATGACACTTGGGCTTTGTGAGGCCTTGTGGTTACAATATCTTTTGAAAGATTTGGGATATCCTACTAAATAATCAATTAAGTTATTTTGTAACAATAAAACAACATGTGCTATTGCTCATAATCCAGTTCAACATGATCATACAAAACATGTTGAAGTTGAAAGATTCTTTATTAAGGAAAAGTTAGAAGAAAATTCATTGGAATTACCAAAAATTAAGTCAGAAGATCAATTGACTGACATTCTCACTAAAGCAATCTCATATCGAGTATTCACATAAGTTTCAGTCAAGTTGGGCATGAAAGACATCTATGCACCAACTTGAGTTGAAGTATTGAATTCAACAAACACTGCATCAACTCATTCAACAAATATTGTACCGATACCTACCGACATATACGACAAACATACACGCCTACCAACATACATGACGCCTACCAAATATGTTTTCTTGATGAGGAAGCAGCTGTAAACCATGTGATTCAATCATTGTGGTTGTTGAAATAGTAATTAATATTTGTCTATATAAACAATGTACATGTCCTATACAAATTAAGAAAATATATCGGAGAAACCATTTTATTTCTTCTTCGGTTTGATTGTTTCTTCAAATTTTTATTTCTTCATGAATGTCTAACACAACAAACACGAAGAGTTTTAATGTCAGGAAGGAACCTTGCCACCTAAATAAGTATGTAAGTGACGGCGAGAAGGTTGGAGAGAGAGCTTGATTGTTTTGTTCTGAGTCGATCGGCATACCTCAATACACTCCTCCATATCAGCATCACATGTTAATAAAACCCACTCAGAGTCATCATCCAAGTACTTGACATCAAATTGATTCATGTCTTCTATGTCAAAACGTCTTGCAATTTCTTGCACCAAATCTTTGAATCCCCGATTACTTTGCACGCTGAAACGTGTTTTGTCATCTCCATAAGTGACTTTCACTCTCTGAATAGTTTCTTCTGATGTTTGATCATTATTTTTCAGTAAGGGAGAATTCTTGGTGTTGTGTTGCTCAACAAGTGATCTATGGCCTTTAGATCTTGGCAACAGCTTCATCTCATTTTGAGTAGATGCATTCAACTCTGCTTCACTTATAACCCTTTTTAGCAAACTTTCTCCTGAAGTTTCCCTAACCATCAGATCTTTGCTGCTAGTACCATTCCACATGGAAGGGTGTGACTGTGTCTTACTAGAACAGCATTGGCTTGAAATGGAGGTCTGACTACATGAAGGGGAAGATTTTGATGCAGCAGCTTGGGGACTGAAGATGGTACCTTCAGGTTGCATGTTTGATGGCTTCTGATGATCACTCGACTTTGAAGTTAACAATGGGCTCCTCCTTGATAAATTTGCAGATGCTAGATCTGGGAAGTTGGAGTAGAATGAATCGATCTGAAAAGCCCCTGATGCACCTTGCGCTGAGTCTATTACATGTTGGAGTTTTTGTAAGGAATGACCAACCTTCTTAATTTTTCGAGAAGGCCAGCGTTTAATCCCATGGTGCCGGCATATCCTTTTCAAAGTTGTGGAACAAACTGAGAAGAAAACGAGGGTAAAAGGGTTTAAACAAAGCCTTTCCATAGAAACATTAACATAATAAATCATGATTACGAAGATGCAGATACTTGCGTATGTTATACTAATTTGAAAAGGCAGTTGTTTAATGCAGGTATCGAAACAAAATATACCAAGAAAGATTGCTGCGTTAGACAGCAAAACAAAAAAATGCATTCAAACAATGTATATAACATAGAAGCATTATTCCATGATGGTAGCATTTGCAACTCTCTAATTTCTTCTGTATGCTAAGAAACTAAAATAATTTGTTGCAAAATATGCTGGCAAGACTATCAATTACATTTACTCCTTTGAGCATTAACAATGTGTTAGTACGATTAATTGTTTCGGATCTCATATCTATCCTCTTCTTTTTATGAATCTATTTATTTGTGAATTTTTTTTTTTGGGTGGGCAGGGATGAGGGGGGTAGGGGAGTGGTGTGAGGGTTGTAAAGGTTCCAACACAAGACCTTTTAGACATCGATTTAATGCAAAACTATGCCCGGGAGATGAGAGGGGGCAGTTGAATGATGAAAGACGGAAAAACAAAATTTAAACATTCAAACGTTAAATTCAATTCAATTACCTCCAATGCTTTTTGCTGCATCCTTCAGGCTGCCAGCAAAGTATTGCTGAAGAACTTGTAAGGTAATGATTTTCTCTGCCTTCGAACGCCTTCTCTCTCCTGTTTTTTCAACAACTACACTCGAAAAACTACCCTCAACAAGACTTGCTTGCTGTCCATCGCACTCAGCCACTTGTTTTAAGTTCAAATGCTTCTTATTTTGCCTAGAATGTAGTAATTTTTCATCCAGCACTTCGCTTGGGTTTTCCTTTGAAAATAAGGAGACATCAGCACTGCTCTGCTGTACCTCTGTCAGACAAGAATCCATGTTAGGTATGCCATCGGAAGGCCTTGCTCTTACATTGACTGAAAAGTCATTTTTTCCCTCTAGTTCCTCATCTGTGACAACTCTTAAGCTTAGGCAGTTCTCTTGTATGATTGAAGATAAAGAAACTAGCATCTTCTCCTGCTCTTCAGGATCTGTACAATCAACAGGCAGGAAGAACTCCAGGACAAAATCAGCTGCACCACTGTGGATGCTCCTGAGGCGTATTGCTACAGCAGCATGCAACTCAAACATCATGGCATGATGAGACAGAGGATACTCTGTCTTGCAATAGGAGGTTATGTCAGCTAAAAAACATGGTTCATTTGTCATAAATGCTCTCCCAACAAGACCTTGTCCTCTTAACAAATGATGCTCGGAGCAAGCCTCATGAAAGGGTTGGACACGTGAATCAGCCACATAGCAAGCATGATCCACAGTGGAAACACACTGAATGTAGTTCTCATCAGAGTGTCGACACCCATCTTTACCTTGCTGGATGCATGGAACCCAAGTTTGTGCCAAGGGCAATCTGTGTGTCTCACAGGCAGATCTCAAAACCTCTTTAATCTCGGGTAATGCAGCATGGGAGTACTTGTCACTTGCCTGTAAAATATCCTTTTCTTTAAAATAAAACAAGAATGTTTAATAACTTGGTGCTCTTTAACAGAAATTATCAGTTACCTTCAAAGTGCTCAAAACTTCAGAACTCCTAAGATCAACAGCCTGCAAGTCGTCCGCAGTTAGATAAAGAGTACTAATGTTAACTATACTTTTACATCTAGCATTGTAACAGCTTACTTGAGCAAGAAAAGCAAAGATCCCTTAATGGTTTTTATACTGAAAATCTGATATTATAATAGAAAATAAATCCATCTGAATCAACAGGAGTTAAAGGAAATAATAGCAGTCTTCAATTAAGTATATCTGTTACTACTAAATATTTAAGACTTTGTTACAAGAGAGGGGAAAGGGAAATAACAAACAAATCAAAAGGAAATGATTTCTACACTAAAGCATGAAAACAACTTACGTTCAGACATGTAATATCAGCCAATATCTACATTGGTCTATTGGTGTTCATTATCTACAATCATTTCACATTTCTATGCAAGTGAACCTGAAGCCTTAGAGAAAAAAACATCTTCAGGCGCTTGTGGGTTCTAAACTCCATAACCCTAGTACTTAGACCTATTAGCCAGTAAAGTACCCTCTGAACAAACTAATTGCTAAGTTAGCTAGGAATCTCAAGAAATGAAGATAAACACAGACACAAAGATCATAAATACTCGAGTATTTTTTGGTAAATATTTTCACCACAATTAAAAGGACAATCTAATCCATAATTCCTGCACTTGCTAGCACAGTTGATCAATGGAAAAATATAGAAGTAGAAGGAGAGGGAAGGAAAAAGAGAAAGTTATAAATAGACCTCTAGTGCTTTGCAAATGCTCTCAAGCTCAGGAAGATACTTTATCTTTGGGGTAGTCAACACAACCTCGATAACTCCCAAGCAAGCTCTACTACCTTGTTCAAAGACAGGAAGGGCAAGAGTTCCTCTAATACCATGCTTCTGAGCATGAGTAACCCGGGGGTACTCATCGTTTCTAAAGAACCGAACATCAGGAGTCCATTCAGGAACTTTACTTGAGAAAACCCGACCCGGAAGTCCCATAACAAAACCCTCAGAATCCTCCTCAGCTGAGAATTGGTAATTCACAGAAATGTCTCTGTAGATTGCAAGCCTGGGACTATTAAAGTGATCAAGAGCAAAAGGTAGATCATTTGCTGTAAGAACTTGTCTACCTTCTCTATTTACAGGTACCCATATCTGTACAAGGACATCTTTGTCTCTCATGGCATCTTTGGTGTACAAAAGCGCCCTGTCCAACCTCTCCAAAACAGAATATCCAGGACCTGGATTTTCCTTAGGTCCAATCCACACCCTTCTGTTCAGTTCACCACTTTCAATTAAATGATCTTCTGACCCTCTAGAACATCTAGTAACATCCATTGTAGCTCGAGGAGGATATTGGGTACCAATGAAAACTCTCTCCTGGGATTCATCATAAAACGGTCTTTGTCTCTCTTCTTCATTTGTCTTCTGTGATGGTCTGGTACTTGAATCATCATTGATCTCCGAAGAAGGCAAAACAAATAAAGGGTCAATGAGGGAATTAGAAGTAGTGGGAATCTGATTGAAGATTTCAAATTCATCCGTGGCTTCCAACCAACATCCATCTAAAAACAGTTCATCCATAAAGTCTAAGTCCATAGCAGAATCAAAAGGAGCACCCAACATGGTGGCTGGCTATAGAACACCGTCTTCCATGATAACCAAATTCAAGTATACCTTCTAATCCAGTGATTTGCAGTAACGAAAATTCCACTCTCCACTATCCAAATCTGATTTTGTCCAATCTGTCCAAAACCACAAAGATGATAGAACTCAAGCTAATCAACAAGCTCAAGAATGAAACAAACAAGAATCATTACATATATTATATGAAGATAAGGCATCTCTTTTGCTTTCACAGATTTGGTATTAGACAAAGTAGCAGAAACCATTAAAAATATCAAATGACCAAGCACTGACGGAAAAAGAATAGAATCCCATTGGAGAATCCTCATCATATCCATCGAAGTTGCTATATATCCATGATGCAAATGAAAAGGGGGGACTAATAAAAGAGAACAAAAATGTAAACCCACTTCCCCATAGAATTTCTCAAGAAGGCCGGTCAAAAAACATCCTGAACATCACAGATTCCCATTATAGCAAGAAAGTGGATTTCCCAAAGCAAATCCATAAGTCAATTGAATATATAAATAAAACATAGAATACACTATATTATTTACCAGAACTAATCTGTACAAGAAGAAAAAATATAAAGGGGAAAAAGTAGAAGAATAAGAATAACTTACTATGTAAAGATTCTAAAGAAATACCCAAGTGGGTCTTTTTTTCTTTTTATATATATGCTATTTTCCCCTCCCGAGTTCTGAACAACCTAAGCATAGTGTCTGAGAAACCAGGAACATGAACAATAAAACCACCTCACGAAAAGCTTTGATAAGGTTGTTCCCTTCTCCTTGATAAATCCTCTCCACAACTCCAAAGTTGTAATATGGGTATCTTTCTATTCTCTTTTAAAAAACTCTTCCTAATAAAAGATTCTTGAGCCTGTGGTGTGTAGTCCCCACTTGTGCATACTAAAAAAAACAATTCTTGAGCCTTGTAGTTTTCGTTGTAAAGTCAACCCTATTTTTAGGAGTGAGGGAATCAGAAAGATGATTCATTAGTATTTATTTATTTTGTCAAATATCCTCTGCTGATGAAAGAGTAGTAAATTGATTGATGGTGGTAATAATAATAATAAAAGGAAGTTTCATAACCCTTTAACCCTGAGAAGAGGGGAATCAGAGTTTTCAAATAAAGTGGGTTAAACAAAATGAATTTTAAAAAAATAAAAATGGAGGTTTGTGCGTAGCACTAAATTGATTAAAGAGATGTTCCACTCTCCCACGGCTCTTATTTTCCATGATTTCTTTATTTTCCGGGAAAGTCTAAGAAAATTAGCTGCTCATAAATAAAGCATTGTGTGACAAAATATGGTATTTTCATGCTTGAAGACATTAGTTCTCGTCAGTACAAATCAAGCCTTTTGTATTTGTATTTCATATTTTTTTTTCTCTCTCCCGCTGATATACAAGGAATGATGATATATATATATTTGTATTTCATATTTTTTCTCTCTCTCCGGTTGATATACAAGGAATGATGATATATATATTTGTATTTCATATTTTTTCTTTCTCTCCCGTTGATATACAAGGAATGATATATATATATATATATTAAGAAAACTATTATCTGCTGCACTCCATGCCACCATTTCCCAGCTGCACACCTCTTATGTGCCCATTACCTGTCGTTATACTCTGCACTTCTGCAACATGCTTTCTAGGTTATGTCAACATTTTCTCTCAAGTTAGTACATGTATATTTTTTAAGCTCAACTTGTCAAGTTGTAGAAGTTCCTTACAGATATAAATTTTGTGAATACATCAATCAATTGATATTCTAATTTAATAAATGAAAACTAAATAATCTTTTCTTCAAGATTTTATTTGATGAAATTTCGATCCACTTCAACATGCTTCTTGCGATCATATTGAACTGGATTGTGGGATATGATAATAGCCGCTTTGTTATCACAGAACAAGTTCATTTTAGAGTTATGAGCAACATCAATTTCAATTAGAAGTTTTTTCAACCAAAGAAGCTCATATATTTCCTTGACCATTCTTCGAAATTTAGCTTCAACGCTTGACAAGGCAATTACCTTATGTTTCTTGCTCTTCCATGTAACAAGATTACCTTTCACAAAAGTAAAGTACCCAACAGTAGATTTTCGGTCCTTGATATTCCTTGCCCAATTCGAATCTGTATATCCAACAACCTTTAATTGATCATTCTTTGAAAACATACGTCCTTTCCCAAGGGAGGATTTTAAATAATAAAGTATTCGCATTACAACATCCATATGGTCATCACTTGGGCAGTGCATGAACTAACTCACTACACTCACAACATAAATAATATCAGGCCGAGTATGAGATAAATAGATGAGTTTACCTACTAACCGTTGATATCTCTATTTGTATGCTGGTACATGGTCTACATATTCTCCAAGTTTGTGATTTTGGACAATTGGAATGTTGACAGGTTTACAATCTAGTAATCTTACCTCTGCGAGTAGATCTAGAATATATTTCCTTTGGGAAAGAAATATGTATTGTCTTGATCTTGTTACCTCAATGCCTAAGAAGTATTTGAACCCTCTTAAGTTTTTCATTTCAAACTCATTTGACAGTTGTTCTTGAAGCCTAGAGATTTCTTCTTCATCATCCCCGGTAATGATCATGTCATCTACATAGACTATAAGGGCTGTAATTTTTCCCAATCAATGTTTTAGGAAGAAAGTGTGATCAGAATTGCTTTGTTGAAACCCATATTTCCTCATTACTGAACTCAACCTACCAAACCATGCTCGAAGTGATTATTTTAGTCCATACAATGCTCATTATGACCTACATGTAGTTGCTTTTCCTGATGTAATAATAAATCCTAGTGGGATATCCATGTTAATCTTTTCTTCAAGATCACCATGAAGGAAGGCCTTTTTTAAATCAAGTTGGTGCAATGACCAATCTAAATTTGCTGCAATAGATAGCAGAACTCTAACAGTTTTTAGTTTAGCCACATGTGAGAAAGTTTACCGATAATTTATTCCATGTTTCTACCCCTTTGCTACTAGCCTTGCCTTGTATCAATCAATTGACTCATCTGCTTTATACTTAATGGAGAAAATTCACTTGCACCCTAATGTCTTCCTCCCTTGAGGAACCACGCTCAACACTCATGTGTTATTCTTCTGCAATGCCTCCAATTATTTTTTTGTAGATTGAGTTTAGTTTAGATCAGATAAGGCTTCTTCAATACTATTTGGAATCTAAAATGATGAGAGTGTTTGTACAAACGCCTTGATAGGTTATGATAACCCTTGGATAGATATATAATTGGCTGTTGGATACTTGGATTGTTGTTCTTCTCTGTTTAGAGAGTATCGATTTGGAGGTTTGCCTCGATTGTGTTTGAAATGTAGAACATAACTAGTAGATATATTTATAGCATTAGTTTGTAAAGGTGTGATAGGATGGCTTACCTCAGGAGTATTCTCAGTAAGAGAATCGTTGGGTACTAAAAAGTGGAAGGGTGTATCAACTACTACATCTTCTAGAGATTCAACCACTAGTTCAACTTTAGTTCTTAGAATTTCAAGTTCGGGTCTAGGTACTGGCTCAACCATATTGTCGTCATCCTCCAGGTATGCTGGATTGTTACCAACGTCTAAAATTTCAACATTAGATCAATTTTGTTCTTCACCATAAATCTCCTTTTGAAAAGGGAAATTGGATATTGGTGATAGGAATTTTTTTTTTTCAGATTCTAGGAAAGTGACATCCATGGTAATGTAGGTTCTTTTAGTAATATGATCGTAGCATATGTATCCCTTTTTTGTATGACATACCCCAAGAATACACATTGGATAACACATGGATCCAACTTAGTTCGTTGATTTTTATAGAGATAGACATAAACAACATAACCAAAAATTAGGGGCAAAATTATCAAAATAGTAGGCAAGGGAACATAATCATATAGCACTTTTAATGGAGTTTAAAATTGTAAGGTTTTGGTGGGCATACGGTTCAGTAGATACACAATTATAGTAACAACATGACTCCAATATCTATTGGGCATATGTGCACTGATCAGTAAGGCCTGGGTAGTTTCTATGATATGCCTATTCTTTCTTTCTGCAGTAATACTATGTTGTGGAGTTTATAAACATGAGGTTTCATGGAGAATACCCCGGATGTCAAAGTATGTCTAGAATTGTTGATTAACATATTCCTCCCATTATCAAAACAAAAGATCTTAATTTTGGCAAAATTTTTTGTCTTAACCATGGTGTGGAATGATTGAAATGTAACAAATACTTCATCTTTGTGTTTTAGAAGGTAAATCCATGTCATCCGTGTGCAATCATCAACAAAAATTACAAACAAACGATGACCCGATGTCGTAGTGACCGGGGAAAGTCCCCATACATCAGAATGTACTAAAGCAAAAGGAATCATACTTTTATGCATGCTCATAAGATAAAAATCCCTATAACTCTTGGCTAAGATACAAGTATCACATTTAAAGTCTAAGTGTGTAACATTTGAAAATAAACCAGGGAGTAAGTGCTTCAAATACCTAAATGATGGATGCCCAAATCGACGAAGACATAATCAAATCAGTCTCTCCTTATGACTAGCCGTGTGTTGCATGTGATTAACTCTTCCTAAATTGGGGTCATCCATAACAGCTCTTAGTACCACGCCCAATGATCTCCTTGGTGAGAATATTTTGAAAAAGGCAAAAAGTAGAATACATCAAGACTACACAGTTAAGATTTGAAGTAACTTGACTTACAGACGAGTACAAGTCATGTATTAGATAATGACAAGGAAGGAGAAAAATTCACTATTCCAACCTGTGTAACTGGATAAGTGACCCCATTAGCATTTGCAACACAGTTCCGTCTCAGTTGGGTTGTATTAGAGAAATCCTTTGGGTAAAATGTCATATGGTCTGTAGCTCTAAAGTCGAGAATCCAGACCTCATTATCATGATGAGTAGAGATGTGGAATGCTTTACTTGAAGTACCTGGATTCTGGGAAGATTATGCTTGAAGAATGAGGGATAGTGATGCATTACTAGTAGGCATAACAGCTCTCCCAATGGTTTTCTATTTTTTTCATGCTTGAAGATCATTCTACCAATCTGGATATCCATATAGTTTGAAGCAGTTTTCACAAGTGTGTTTGGAGTTACCACAATAGGTACATTTCATGCCATCAGAAAGTGGTTTAGGTTTGGATGAGGAGTTGGATTTTCTACTACAGAGGGAAATAGTTCCTGGTTTTGGTGGCATCTGATCATGGTTTCCCTTGATCCCTTAGGAAGCCATAACTATTTATGGAGTCGTATCTTCACCCGTGATCATCACAGTTTGCCTGACCTTTTCCATGTGGACGAATCCATAGGCTTGTTCCACCATAGGGAATTGTTTAATTTGAAGCATATCACTTCAAGTTTTATCCAGTCTGTCATCGAGTCCATCAAAGAAGGTATAAACTCGATCTTCCTATAAGATGGAGTTATATTTCTGTATGTCAGTCGCACACTCTATTGGGTTAGGATGACGAAAATCAATTTTTCGCCACAACCTTTGAAGGTCATTATAGTATTTTTTTCGATGGATCCACTGGCCTACTTCATACGAGTAACTCGATGACAGAGATCATAAACTTGAGACATGTCTGTCCCATCAAAATAGGTTGTAGTAATAGAATCCCGAACCTATTTTGCAGTTGGGAATAAGATAAAATTATCAATTAAGGAAGGATCCATCGAATTGATCAATCATCCCTTGACAATGATGTTTTCAATACCCCATCTCCTGAATGAATGGCAGGTTTCTGGAGGTTGAGAAAAATCTCCATTAATATATCCCAACTTGTCTTTGCTAGAGATATACATCTCAATCACTTGGGACCATAAAGCATAGTTGGATCCTCCCAACTTGATACCGATCGGGGTAGTCGAAAATTCAGTTAGTGGTGGTTGTGGGGTGATTTGGGCTCTAGTCAAGACCTCAGTCATTTTTGTAGTCAGATCGTTAAGGATGGAATTAGTGGTTAGGTCTCTAGATTCTATCATGAATATGTCGTTTTTTCTTCAAAAATAACTACCAGCCAAATATACACAAATAAGGTGCACGGTGACATCAAAGGGAACCTCTCACGTAAAAGAAGTTCACTTTAGAGTTTGCGAGAACTGTTTCCATGGCGTTGTTCATCTCTGTGATTCAAACTTTTCCGAGACGAGAGTGGAAGAACTGGAACGTAGAGAGAATTGAAATCTGGCATTGTTCATCCAAGGTTCCCACTTCGCAGTGCCACTTGAAATCTTCTCTTTCGATGGTATCCAAGGACCCAATCAAGGCAGGCGGCGCTGGACCCAACACTACAACAGCTAGAACTGGAACGTAGAGGGATTGTTGATGTGGCGACGGCTCCCGGAGGGGTTATGTTGATGTCGTGAATTGGAACGGAACAGAAATCCGACGATGATAATTGTGACGAAACCCACAATAAAAAAGAAGAGAGGAGAGACTGTGACACTGTATGATGATTTTGGGTATGAAAACTGACGGATTTATAGTAAGTAATTACAAGTAGTTATTTTATTTAATTCTTGATGGTTTCGTCAGGGCAACAATAACCATTGCTTTAATACCATGACCAAATATAGTATTTTTATGCTTGAAGTCATTAGTTCTTCATCAGTACCTGTTGCTGTACTTTGCACTTCTGCAACATGCTTTCTCGCTCACGCCATTGTTGTGTACACTATCAAGTCACGTGGGTAACCAAGGTTGTGACTTGTGTGCATAAATGGGATTTGTCAAATTCAATCAAAATGTACGAAGTAAGCTACAAAACTATACAAACTAACCAGTAACCTCCTACTATTTGACGTAGAGAATCATTGAGAGGATTTGAATATGGAGACGTACAAAGGTCGGGAATTTATTAAATTAAGGGCTCATTTTTGTAATTTAATCTATTTTTGCCAATAAGCCTTATGTTTTCTCTTATATTTGGATTTTCCTAGCTAATAGAACATGGATATCAATAAATTCAACTTAAAATATCAAAATTAATTATTTTATATTATAATATAATTAACTTAAATGATACATAAAATTCTAGTTTAAAAATAAAAAAAATATTATTTTATTATAGTCTCAAATTTATGAATTTAACAATAGATAATTATTATAATGTTAATGAGTATTTTTATTTCTTTTAATTTTCAATAAGAGAGAATATATAAATTTATAATTAATTATTTTAATTTGTTTTTGATTTTTTTTATTTAGTTTTTTTACTAAAATATAATTAATGAATATAATCAATTATCTTTTAAACTAAATATATACAAAAAATAAATTAAAAATTAATATATATTTATAAGTATTTTTATTTTCTTTTTTAATTCCGTAATAATAGACAATTATTAATGTTACAAATCTTTTAATTTTTATTTTTTAAATTTCTTAGAATATTAATTTTAAATATATTCATAATTACACGTACAATTTTTAATTATTTTTACATCAAATATAATTTAAAAATAAATTAATTAAAATTAATTTATATTTGAATTAGATTATATGTAAGAATACATAAATTCTATATATCTAGTAAATTAATATTTAACATATCTAACTTGCGTTAAAATTTTCATTTTTATAATACAAACTCATTTCTTTATAAGATTATATAAGATAATTAGGGGTGAATTGAAACCTTATTTTTTTTACTAATCTAAATCTAATTCAAATCAAGTTTTAAGATTTTTATTCTAAATTTGATTCAATCATTTAATCAATATAAACTAATCTGAATTAAATAGATCAATTTTTTAGATTAGATAAGTTCGAATTGATATTAAAATTTATTTATAAATTATTATCATATATAAAACACAATATATATGACATTTAAATTTAAAATTGGTGTATCTATAGTAAAATTTATTCTTTATAATCCTAATTAAGAAAATAACAAGAATAAGCATTGTGTTTGAATAATTATTAAATTATTATAAAGATTTAACATTTATATTTATTTTAAAATTAAAATGGTAATTTAATGTAATTGTGGTATGTATAATATTTATATATAACATATTATAAAGATCAAACCGCACCATTAATTCCTAAATTTTAACTAAATGTACACATAAGTCTCTAAAATTTTAAAACATATAATTTGGTTTTCAAACTTTTAAAACTTCATACATAGATCCCTAAATTTTTAAATTATACGATTCATCCCTTAAATTTTTAAAACATTACACATAGATATTAATTTTTTTTTATTTATAATATGTGTTTTAGTAACTAAGCTATGACTTATATGAAATTTAAAAATTTAAGAACTAAATTGTAGAATTTAAAAGTTTAGAAACTTATATATGAAATTTTAAAAGTTTGAAACTTATGTGTGAATTTAATTTAATTTTAGATTTAATGTTACATTTTAGTATGTAAAAATAAAATATAAATTTATTTATAATTTTAATAAGTAATTTGATTCTGATTAAATTAAAACGGATTATAAAATATGTAAATTCGAATATAATTTATTTTCAAATTGATTGTAATTTTAAATTTGAATTCAATTTAATTATAAATTTTTTTAATTCAATCTATCTGAATTTAATTAATAGATTGAATTTAATATCTCAATTTAAATGGGTTATTTAAATAATTTATTCATCCTAAATATAATATACTGCATGATTATAGTAAAATTTAACTAAAATAGAAAAGTATTTTTTTTATCAAAAGATATGTACTTTTTATATTTGAAATTTTAAAATTGAAGTGATGAATTGATTTCTGTTTTCTGTAACACTAACTTTGAAAACGAGTATTGATAAAATAAAATAAAAAGCCTTGAAAAAGAGCGTAAAACTTTGAAAAAAGTGTGTACATACAGGACTTTTATTCATTTATTAAATTATGAAATTATATGTTCCAATTTTATTGGACGTGTCTGAAGGACATCCATAGAATTGGATGTAATTGGAAAATAAAAAAATATTTGTATTTGTTTTAATAGGCATCGGTTAAATTTATTCTTTAATAGGCATCGGTTAAATTTTGATTAAAAAATTTTTTAGCTTATAATTTTATATAAGAAAAATTGTAATTGATGTGCCTTTATTCTTATAAATTGAATATATTTATTACTTTAGTTTACTTGATTTATTTTAATTATTTTATGTTAATTTTAATGATTTGATTTTTTTAAAAAATATATCAGTGAATTCGATTAAATTTAATTTCAGTTTTTTTTTATAAAAAAATGATTAAAAAACTAAAATCGATAAAAAATATTTAAATTTTAAAAAATATAATAATAATACGACTAAAATGTATAAATTTTAAAAAACTAATAAATTTATATAATTTATAAAAATAAAGCGGCTCAAATATCACGTTGGGTTATATATGTTTTCGAAATATTTTACCACTTGGTTTTATTAGTGACCATTTTACGAGGGTTTCACGTACTAACGTCTACAAATATGTGCTACAGTGTTACATATTTGCAACCATATGGATTATATATATATATTGTTAAAATAATGTGTTTCTCTTATAATTATCAATTATATTTCATATTATTTCTGTTTTTATAATCTTGTACAAGTGTATAGTATTTATATACAAAATGAAACGAAAAAGGAAAACAATTAAAACATTATTAATTTCCATTATAATTCTTGTCTGCTACATTGGTGCTGATTATTTGTCATAATTTATGGCAGTGTTGTCTGCTTGTTGTTTGACATACTACTCTCACGTACCAACACTTTCACAAAGGTGGTGCGTATATGTCTCTTATCTTGTCCAGTGAGTTGTAAAAGTTCGCTAGACCTGATTTTGTGAGTATATCAGTAATTGATCTTCGATTTCACAAATGGAAGCTTAATAATCTTTTCTTTCAAGATTTTGTTTGATGAAGTTCGATCCACTTCAACGTCTTCGTGCGGTCGTGTTGAATTGGATTGTGAGAGATAGCGATAAATTTGCTTTGTTATCACAAAATAAGTTCATTTCAGAGTTAGAAGCAACACCAATCTCAGTTAGAAGTTTTTTCAACCAAAAGAGCTCACATATTCCTTTGACCATTCCTCAAAATTCAGCTTCAGCACTAGATAAGGCAACTACCTTTTGCTTCTTGCTCCTCCATGTAACAAGATTTCCCCCTACAAAATTGAAGTACCCAGCACTAGATTTCCTATCCTTCATATTCCCAGCCCAGTCTGAATCTGTATATCCAAGGACTTCCAATTGACCATTCTTTGAAAACATAGGTCCTTTTCCAGGGGAGGATTTTAAATAACGAAGTATTCGCATGACCGCATCCATATGGTCTTCACTTGGGCAGTGCATGAACTGACTCACGACACTCACAGCATAAGCAATATCAGGTCGAGTATGAGATAAATATATGAGTTTACCTACTAGCCGTTGATATCTCTGTTTATCTACTGGTACTTGGTCCACATATTCTCCAAGTTTATGATTTTGGACCATTGGAATATCGACAGGTTTACAATCTAATAATCCTGCTTATGCCAGTAGGTCTAGAGTGTATTTTCTTTAGGAAATACATATGCCTTGTTTTTATCTTGTTACCTCAATACCTAAGAAGTATTTGAGTCCTCCCAAATTCTTCATTTCAAACTCATTTGACAGTTGTTCTTGAAGCTTAGAGATTTCTTCTTTATCATCCCCTGTAATGATCATGTCGTCTACATAGACTATAAGGGTTGTTATCTTCCCTAATCGATGTTTTAGGAAAAGAGTATGATCAGAGTTGCTTTGTTGGAACCCATATTTCTTCATTACCGAACTCAACCTACCAAACCATGCTCGAGGTGATTGTTTTAGTCCATACAATGCTCGTTGTAATCTATATGCAGTTTCCTTTCCTGATGTAACAGTATATCCTGGTGGGATATCCATGTAAATTTCTTCTTCAAGATCACCATGAAGGAAGGCATTTTTTACGTCAAGTTGGTGCAATGGCCAATCTAAATTTTCCGCAAGAGATAACAAGACTCTAACGGTTTTTAGTTTAGCCACAGGTGAGAAGGTTTCTTGATAATCTATCCTGTGTTTCTGTGTATATCCTTTTGCTACAAGCCTCGCCTTGTATCGATCAACTAACCCATCTGCTTTATACTTAATGGAGAAAATCCACTTGCATCCTACCATCTTCCTCCCTTGAGGCAACTCGCTTAACACCCATGTGTTATTCTTCTGCAATGCCACAAATTCCTCTTTTATAGCTTGAGCCCATTTTGGATCAGATAAAGCTTCTTCAATGCTACTTGGAATTTGACACGAGGAGAGTGTTTGTGCAAATGCCCTGATAGGTTCTGATAACCTTTGAGTAGATACATAATTTGCTAAAGGATACTTGGATTGTCGTTTTTCTCTTTCTGGGGAGTATCTATTTGGAGGTTTGCCTCGATTGTTTATGAAAGGTAAAACATAACCAACAGATGTATCTATAGCATTACTTTGTAAAGGTGTGATAGGATAGCTTACCTCAGGAGTATTCTCAGTAGGAGGATCATTGGGTACTAGAGAGTGGAGGGGTACATCAACCATTTCATCTTCTGGAGATTCAATTACTACTTCAGCTTCAGTTCTTGGAAGTTCAAGCTCGGGTCTAGATACTGGCTCCTCCATATTATTGGCACGATCCGAGTATATTGGACTAGTGTCTAATATTTCAACATCAAGCCAATTTCGTTCTTCACCATAACTCTCCTCCTAAAGAGTGTAATTGGATACCGGTGATGGGAAAAAACATTCTGATTCGAGGAAAGTGACATCCATGGTAATATAGGTTCTTTTAATAATTGGATCATAGCATCGATAACCTTTTTTTTGGTATGCTATACCCCAAGAATACACATCGGACAGCACATGGATCCAATTTAGTTCGTTGATTTTTATGGAGGTGGACAAAAGAAACACATCCAAAAATTCGGGGCGGAAGCATCAAAATAGTAGGCAAGGGAAGATGATCAGATAGCACCTTTAGTGGAGTCTAAAATTGTAAGGTTTTCGTGGGCATATGATTCAGTAGATACACAGTTGTAGTAACAGCATCAGTCCAGTATTTATTAGGCATATGTGCACCGATTAGTAAGGCCCGAGCCGTTTCTAAAATATGCTGATTCTTCCTCTCCGCAGTCCCATTCTGTTGTGGGGTTTATGAACACGACGTTTCATAGAGAATACCATAGTTGTCCAAGTATGTCCGGAATTGGTGATTAACATACTCCCCTCCATTATCAGACCTAAGTATCTTAATTTTTTCAGAAAATTGTGTCTGATCCATGGTGTGAAACAGGTGAAATGTAGAAAATACTTCATCTTTATGTTTGAGAAGGTAAAGCCATGTCATGCGTGTACACTCATCAACAAAAATAACAAACCAACGATGACCCGATGACGTAATGACCGAGGAAGGTCCCCAAACATCAGAATGTACCAAAGCAAAATGAGTCATACTTTTATTCATGCTCATAGGATAAGACGCCCTATGACTTTTTTCTAGGATACAAGTATCACATTTGAAATCTGAATGTGTGATATTTGAAAATAAACTGAGGAGTAGGTGCTTTAAATACCCGAATGATGGATGCCTAAATCTACGATGACATAGCCAAATCATTCGTTCCTTGTTACCAACAGTGTGTTGCATATGATTGGCTTTTCCTGAACTGAGGTCATCCACATAGTATAGCCCTCATCTCCTAGTACCACGCCCAATGATCTCCTTGGTGAGAATATCCTGTAGAAGGCAAAAAATGGAATACATCAATACTACACAGTTAAGGTCTGAAGTGACCTGTCTTACAGACATTAGTCGGTTTGACAGAGAAGGTACAAGCAAAGTATTAGATAATGATAATGAAGGAGATAAGGTCACTGTTCTAGCTCTTGTAACTGGATAAGTGACCCCATTTGCATTGGCAACACAGCTCCGTCTTGGCTGGGTTGTATTGGAGAGATCGTTTGGGTCAAATGTCATGTGATCTGTAGCTCCAAAGTCCAGAATCCAATCCTCTATATCACTACGAGTAGAGATGTGAAATGCTTTACTTGGAATACCTAGATCCTGGGAAGATTCGGCCTGAGAAGTAAGGGATAGTGAGGCATTATTGGTAGCCACAGCGGCTCACCTAGTGGTGTCCCGTTTCCTCCGTGCTTGAAGATCATTCCACCATTCTGGATACCCATGTAGTTTAAAACAGTTTTAACGGGTGTGTTTGGAGTTTCCGCAATGGCCACATTTCATGTCAAGAGATGGTGGATTTCCCGTGGATTTCTTGCTACCCAAGGAAGGTCCTGTTTTTGGTGGCATTAGATTATGGTGTCCTTTGACCCTTTTAAAATCCATAACTACTCCGGGTGTCGTATCTACACCTGTGATCATCACGGTCTGCCTGACCTCTTCCCTACGGATGAATCCATAGGCTTGTTCCACCGTAGGGAATGGTTTGATCTGAAGCACATCACTTCGAGTTTTATCCAATCTATCATCAAGTCCATCGAAGAAGGTATACACTCGATCTTCCTATACGATGGAGTTGTATTTTTGTATATCAATCATACACTCCATTGGATTAGGACGACGGAAATCAATTTCACGCCACAACCCTTGAAGGTCATTGTAGTATTTTTCAATGGATCCACCCGCTTACTTCGTACAAGTAATTTGACGACGAAGATCATATACTTGAGACGTGTCTGTCCCTTTATAGTAAGTGGTAGCAGCTGAATCCCAAACCTATTTCGTAGTTGGGAATCGGATAAAATTTACAATCAAGGAGGAGTCCATCGAATTGATCAACCATCATTTGACAATGGCATTTTCAGTACGTCATCTCCCAAATGAGGAGTCGGTTTGAACAGGTTGAGGAAATTCCCCATTAATATATCCCAGTTTATCTTTGCTAGAGATATACATCTCCCCCACCTGGGACCACAAGGCATAGTTGGATCCTCTCAACTTGATACTAATGGGAGCAGTCGATGCTTCAGTTGGCAGAGGTTGTGAGCTGATCTGAGCTCTAGTTAAAACTTCCGTCATTTTTGCCGTAACCCTAAATCATTTCCTTCTCTATTCGCACAGCCCTCTTCCCTCTTCGTAACCCTAAATATTTTTCTTCTCCATTCGCACAACCCTTTGCGCTTTCTTCACGCTGCCCTCTGCGGCGCCTCTCTTCTTCTGATGGAAGAACCCTAGCCAACTACAAGCATCCAGCCGGAGTTAGCCCTCTACCTGGTCCTCCATCTCTGTGAAGCGTCGCTCTTCTTCTACTTGGTTCCAAGTTTCTCCACGATGACTGCTAGATTGGTACGTAGAGAGATTGCATCAGCCCCAATGAGTAAGCGATGTTGACCAACTGCGACGGATTCAACGAGCAGATAGACCTGAACATCAGGTATGCTGCAATGGCTCCAATGAGCAGCTAGATCAGTATGGCTCCCTGAAGGGTTCTATTGAGGTTGCGACGGTGAAACTGACGCTGAGCAGAAATGGCGACTCTGAATACTAGATAGTCGTAGCACTGGTGAGGCTGCACTGTCTACCCATCCCCTCAGGTTTCAACCTCTGTTGGTACGCCTTACAACAATGTTCTGGTTTTTTTTCAGTATTACAACTGATCGGTTTCAGAAATAAGAAATCAGAAACCAGAAATAGTTTCGGGACAAAATTAGAAAACAACTTGAACTCAAAAAGAGATGTGAGCACACAAAAGGACAAGGAGATATTTGTTTATTCAAGGAGGCCAAACCCAAAATATAAGGAGAATATCACTCTTGATACACTAAAAGAGTCTGAATCGGTGATAGCTCCAAACATTCTTGAGTCTCCTTATAAAATAGGTAATTTTGTTCCCTCTAGTGTGATTTACCTATTGCTCTCAAAAACTAAACTCGATCTTATACTTTTTATCTTATCTCAAATTTTGTATCTTATAATATTTTATCTTCTAGATTTCTTAATTTTAGCTTTAACCTTGATAGGATAAAAGATCCAAAAAATATTCAAGAAGCATGGGAGAAGACAATGGTAAACCAATTAAAAAAACAGGTATCAAAGACTAGTTGGGAGATTAATCTATCTATCACACACAAGACCTTATATTACTTTTGCAGTTAGTATAGTGAAGTTAGTATAGTGAACCAACATATGTCTTCGTGAAAGGAAATTCATTTGGAGGTTATATGCAGAATCCTTAGATACCTCAAAGGCTCTCTAGGAAAAGGACTTTTTTCCAAAAAGAGTGAAGGTATAAAGATAAAGGTATTTACAGATGCTGATTGGGTAGACTAGATCGAAGATAGAAAATCTATTACTGGTTATTGCACTTCTATTAATGAAAACTTAATAACGTGGAGAAGTAAGAAACAAAATATAGTAGCTAAAAATAATACAGAAGTTGAGTTTCAAGCAATCGTACAAGGGATATGTGTCTTGAAAGAATTGCATATCAAATTTAAGTATTATGTTCAAGGTTTATTATGAAAACAAAGCCACCATTAGTATTTATCTTAATCCACTTCAATATGATCGAATAAAACATGCAGAAGTCGATAGAGTTTTCAATAACAAAAAAGTTGAAAATGGAGTCATTTACATGATTTACATTCTTACAAAAGAGTAAATGACATATATTTTCATCAAAAGACCTTCTCAACAAAGCGTTTATAATTTCATTTGTAAGTTTGATATGATTAATATATATGATCCCAGTGTTTAAATCCCGAAGTATACGGTTATCTTAGAAACTAACGCTATTTTACATTAGTTATATTTAGTTAGAGTTCAGATTTTATTCTTCCTGATTTCAGTTTTTCTTTCTAGCTTCTTATAAGTTTATTGTATTATAAATACAAGATCTATAAATATGTTTATCAATTCAGAAATAAGAGATACATATCTTTTCAAATTCACATGTTTAGACCAACAACCTCAAAAAAATATAAAGTTTTGGTTTGTACTTGAACTCGGCTTGATCAGTCGGTAGATTTAAAAAAAATGCTCACCCTTATATTTAATTGTTGGTTTTCTAATGAAAATATAAATACTGACAAAATTATATATTTGAAATATTTTTACAATAATTTAAATATCATACATATTTTTAATATCAATTTTGGGAATTTTTTTAGATAAAAAATAAAGATGAATTAATTTATGAATTATCAAGTAATGCGTATTAATTACTATAATTTTTATTATTATAAAAATAAGTATATTTAATCTCATAATTATTAAAAATAAATATTTTGGTACCATAATTACCTAAAGTTATACCCTTTAATTCCAATAGTAAAATAGGATTAAATTAATTAATTTATAAATAAAATGAATAAATTAACTTATTTTATATGATAAAAAGAACCCTTAAAACAATAACTATTTCCCAAAAAAGAAAACAAAAACACTATTTCCTTTTTCATTTATGCACCAGTCGGTGCTAATAAAAGCTACCAAACTATATATAAGCAAATTGAAACAACTTGCATGCCTTTTTTTTTTAATCAAATTGCATTTGGTAGCTAAAATATTAATTGCACACTTCCAACTAAAAGTTCTAAACTTTATATAGATTCTAAAGTTGCTTTCAAAATATCCTATCATTAGTTATATATATATAACTATTTTGACTAATTAAATAGAACATCTTAAATTCCATAACTATGAAGAGCCAAAGTACTCTTGTAGCTTGAATTAATTAGGTAAAAACCTAATTTGCTATAATAGTAATAAATAATAAATAACACTTAGTAAGAATCAACTTGTAATAATAGGAATAGAAGTTATTATATTGACATTATTATAAATAAAAATATATTCAAAAAAGTTCAAGTTCTACGTCACATGCTCATTAATCAATTCTCGAACGAAATTAATACTTTAGTTTCTATAAGTTATAGGTTTAAAGAGCCTTAGTCTTGGGATCTATGATTGTTTCTAAATGCCATCTAAACACCGTTGAATTGGTTATTATCTCAAACCATCGATCAATATCTTCCTTGCTTCAATAATTTGCCTCCATGCCCAAGATGCATTGTGAACCGCTTTGGCTTGTATAAATAGCAATTTTTCATAACATTTATTATTAGAGATAAAATTAAGGAGTCAACTCCTTAATTTAAGGAGTAAATTAAATAGTGTCAACTCCTTAATTTAAGGAGTAAATTAAGGAGTGTCAACTCCTTATATATAGCTATAGAATTGTAATGAAAATATAAAAAAAAGAATACAATTTTAAGAGAGCTTGTTTTACTCCTTGAATTAATCCTTAAATTAAGGATGATAACTACTTGATTTATTTCTTAATTTATTACTTAAATTAAGATTATTGATTTACTCCTTAAATTAAGAAGTTAATACTCCTTAATTTATTCCTTAATTTTACCTCCAATATTTATTTTATGAATTTGTCAAACAATGATAACTCACAAGTTATTAGCCTTTGACAATGATTAGCAAGCATAACCACGTTAATTAAAAAACTTAATTCTTTAAAATCCAAACCACATTCTTTCTTTGACTTTTGTTATTCCTTCAAACTCTTCCAATAAATTTTATTTTTTATATCATAGCCACACCATCAAAATTTTGTCATCACGAAACTTATATTCTTACAAAAGGTTTTAGGCAAAAGAAAACAACTCATTGCAAAATTTAGAATGGTCAAAGAAACTGAATTTACATATGTATAATGTATTTTAAAAATATAAAAATATACACACACATACTCATTTTTAAAAAATTAAAATTAAAATTTCATTTATAAAGAAATTATATTGTATAATTAAACTTTAATTATTTAATTAATCTTGATTTGTATAATTTTATTTTTTTTTTGAAAAAAAAAGTAAATTTATATAATATGATGAAATTATACAAATATTTATAATCTAATTTAATTTTTATTATATTGTGACAGAGTGTACACTTTTTTTAATTTCTCCAAGCATCCTTGTAATTTTATAAATTTGAGCATGAATGTTGCTCTTCAGTCACTATTATCTTCCACCCCTCCTTACACATTAACATCAGTTAATGGAAATGACAAACTGAATAAACAAATGAAGTCCTGAATAAAGCTCATCCACAGCTACACATACAATAGAATACGCTGCTGAATACACAAGAAAACAATAACATTATTATTATTATTATTATTATTATTATTATTATTATTAATACTTCAATGATCTTTAATTATATATGTTAGAAAAGTTTATTCTCTTTGTTAATTTTTATAACAATTTAATCATTTTGTTACGAAAAATTAACGGTACAAAGATAACTAATCAATTTTTTAAAAAAATTATTTTTATGTTATTTTTTATCAATTCTATAATAATTGTTATTTATTACTAAAGAAAATCTATAAAAATAATATCTCAATACCAATTAAAAATATAAAAAATTGATCATGTTGTCATTTTTAAAAAATAAATAATTAAATTGTTATAAAAATAACAAAAAAAATTACTATTTTTAATATAACTTTATGAGTATTTTTTGTTCTCGTTACTCAACTTTTGCTCTTCCTTTTATATTTTAATTTTTTTCTAAATAATATTTTATTTTTCAAACTTAAAACTAGCTTCTCCCATCTTCCTTATGATCCCACCATAGATTAAATTATTAAAGCAATTTCATATTATGAATTGGTTGGCGAATATTCGTTGGCAATTGGCATTGCATAACAGACAAAACGAAATCCTCATTGGTACTTTTTGTTGACTCGAACAAAGAAAACCCCTTCATTGTCTTCAATAAAAAAACAAAAGAAAATTAAAAGTCCTTAAAAATAGAAACAAATAGAAATCCTACCATGTCTATGTACATTTGGACATATTCGTTTTTGGCATCAAGGTGATCATGCCTTTTCATTGGTGTAGTTTTCGTTTAATCAAGTAATTTAAAAATAATGTTTTTTATCCTACTAATTTTAAAAAAATAATTAAAAAATAACAAAATTAATTTTTTATAGGATCTAGAGTTATCATTTTAATCATTATTCTCATTATTTAACAATAATTATAATACTTAAATGTATAGTATTCTCTCTATTTTATTAATTATTTAGTTTTAATATTCATTTTATCACTATTTAAATAATAATAAGTTATTATATATTTCACTAAAATTTGATTTTTTATCCTTGTATAACCCTTTTCACAATAACAATATGAAAAAAAAACTATTTTTCTATTCTAAAGAACTAGTGGTAACTTGAGAAAGATTTTATTCCATATAAAAAGTGTAAATTTGTATACACTTCTAATTTCTATAATTATTACAAACACCTTTAAGAATGTACTTAATTTGGTTAGATTATTTTTTGAAATATTTTATAAACTGATTTATAGTTTTGGATAACCCAAAAGCTTAATCGAGCTATGACTCCTTAAAAATCTAACCTTCAAGTCAACCTATAAGATTGGTTTGAGATAGTTTACTTTATTACTTTAGATCTATAATCATAATATAATATAATGTTTCTTTTGATTAAAACAAAAAAAAACATGCCATATAATTTCACTTAAAAGTTATTATTATCACATATTCTACTTATTTAATCTTTTATTATTAAGAATAGACAAGATAGTTTTAATAAATATTATGCAAATATATATTTGTTGTTGTTTTTAAAACTAACCATTAAAAACATCCTACGTAATAATTATAAAAAAATTAAAGAAATTATAGTATACTTAATAGCTTATCGAATATCAAATAGAGTCGTAAATCTAAATGAAATCTCATAATATCAATTAAGATCATATCGCTTATATAATAATATAAGAAAAAATTATTAATTTAAAGATTTTTGACCAATTTGAGAATGACTTGAATGAAACATGAAACATGAAACATGAAACATGAAACGTGAGTGATGAAAATAATTGTAAATGTCTGAATGAGAGTCCTTAATAATTAGATTTAGATTTTATAATTTTAAATAAATTCAAAAATTATATTTATAATATATGAAGTAATAATTAAAAATATATTTCAAAAAATCATTATATATTAAAATTATAAGTTCGGTTTGATTCATTTAATTTTCATAATTTTTAGACCTCTAACTAAATTAATAAGGTCAATTTTTGATGTTTTTAGATCTATTTGGACAAACCATTTTCCACAAAAAAAAAATATAAATTTTGTTTGATTTTGGACTCAAATTAATTGGTTTGTTTTTGAAAAAATAAATGCCCACATTTACCTCTAACCATGAAAATGTTTCAATTATATACTAAAGGTTTGGTATATTTTAAGGAAATATGATTGAATAATTCTTATACTTATTTTAAAATAATAATTGGATCATGTATTTTTTTAAAATTTAATCAAATTATTGTCATCATCATCAAAAATTGACTATATATATAAATAAATAATTATTTGTTATTTTATTTAATTTATCATTAATCATTTCAGTTATAATTTAGTTAAATTAGTATATTAAAATATAAAATGAAAAAATTAATTATATTCTTATATGATATTTTTTTAATAATATGATTAAATTATTATCAAAATAAATATATAATTTAAATTTTATTTTTTAATATATGATTTAATTATAAATATATATATATACACTAAAGGTTTAATTAATAAGGTCAATTTTGATGTTTTTAGGTCTATTTAGAATAAGTTTGGTTTGATTTTGGACTCAAATTAATTAGATATTTTTTGATGAAAAAATGCCCACATTTACCTATAAGCATGAAAATGTTATCAATTATATATTAAAGGTTTGGTGTATTCTAAGGAAATGTGATAGAATAATTCTTATACTTATTTTAAAATAATAATTGAATCATTAATCAAATTATTGTCTTCTTCATCAAAAATGGATAATAAATAAATAAATAAATATTTTTATATTTTATATTTTATATTTTATTTAATTTATTATTAGTCATTTCAATTATAATTTATTTAAATTAAAACGATCTCAACTAAATGTATTTAAAAAATTTAAAAATAAAATAAAAAAATTAATTATATTCTTATACGATAATTTTTTAATAATATGATTAAATTATTATTAAAATAAATATATAATTTAAATTTTATTCTTTAATTATATGATTTAACTATAAAAAATAAATATTATTTTTATAATAAAGGTGAGATTTTAATAATATTTTTCTCTATTTTAAAAATACTCTTGAAATTTAAACATAATAATATTCATTTTTTAGTCAAATCAATACACCATATTTTAATATATAAATTCATATATTAATTATTAAAAAAAATTTAACCCACGTATACTTAATCTAATAAAATGTAAGATATTACTTTTTAACCAAACTACTGTGTTAATGTAGTTAAAATATATTATAACAGTTTATACTTTATATCACAAAATAGCAAAAAGCCATTAATATTTTAAATTTTACTCATGATAAACTATTGGTAAGATTGTGATATTTTTAATTAAAATTTAAAAATTTAAGATTTAATTTTTAATTTTTATTTCTCATATTTAAAATAAATATTTATCATTTCAATTAAAAAAATCGAAAAAAATATTCTTACTCTTAAAAATATAAATATAAATTTAAAGGTAAAAATCAACAAATAGTACTTAATTTTTTATTTTCTACACTATGTTCCTTTACTATTCTATTATATTTTTTAATTATATTCTTTTTTCATTTAACCTAAAATTTAAGATGAAACTTGAAGTTAAATTCAGCGGTTAAACTTGACCATGGAGATTTAAAGTCATAACGTCTGTCAGATAGCGGCTAAATTAAGTTGATCCTAATTTGATTTTATTTTTTCCCTTTCCTCTAAATGCCCAAACCAAGGTGATAATTATGGTGCTCATATTTCGAGATTAATTATATTATATTTAATTATTAATTGTTATATAAAAAATTTATTTAATTATATTTTTTTATATTGTCTATCAATAATAATAAAACTGCAAAAACTGTAAAGATATAAAAAAATATTGGTGGACTTTTAACTAATCCTTTTATATTATCACATACTAAACCAAATAAAATGTTATTAAAAATGATTATTAAACTAATACCATTTTATTTAGCGCAAACAGGTTGAAGATAAAATGAATTTTTTCCTCGATTATGATAGCAAAGAAGCTTAATTAATGAATTAGTTTATTAGTATTTTTAATAATATTTTATTTGATTTTATCATTAAAAATAAAAAATATTTTGGATTAATCAGCAGTTAACCACCTAGTATTACTTTAAATTGTTCTGGTCCAATTTCAAGTTGATTTAATAATTAATTACCTCCGGGCTCCAAAATTTGAAAAGGGATGTTAATCATTTGATAAAAAAATTTAATTACATATCACAATTATTTTATAAATATGTTTAACTCCCTTAACGCGGCACATATAATTTTTTATATAATGTAAATATTTGTTTACATATTTTAAAAATAGCAAATATAGGTTCTTTTTCTCGTAACCTAAAAAATATTATTTTAAGAAAATTAAAAATATAATTATGTAAATAACAAAGTCATATAAAATATAAAAATTAGAAGAAAAAAATTGATATTTGATTATTAGCATATACATGGTTAAGATAACGATGTATGTAGTTATGGATTAATCATTTGAATTAAAAAATTTGATTTAATTAATCGGATATGATTGATTTCGAAGTCATAGTTTGGATCCGATATAAGATGAAAAATTATAAAATACATCGAATTTAAATTAGGTTTAGATTATCAAATTTTATAATACGTTGTAATTTGATCTAAACTAAATTATAAATAAAAATATATTTTATTTTATAATATTTATATTTAAATATTATATATATAACAATCACATTATATTACTCTTAATTTAAAACAATAAAATATAAAATTTAAATCTATATAATAGTTTAATAAGTCTCTAAACATATTTCTTATTATTGTGATTTTTTTAACATTGATTATAAATAATACATTTGGCTAAAATTCACCAATTTAAAATTAAAATATTATAAATAATGTGATTTATCAATGAAAATATTTCATATGCCTGTTTTAAGCTCAATCTAACCTTATCTTATCCAAAATAATTTATTCTCTTCAAATTCAGATTGATTATATTATTACGTCGATTTTAAATTGAAAACCTTCAAATCTGATTTGAATGAAATCGAATTCAAATGAATAAAAATAGATGGTTACAATTCACTACTCATTCATATGTAAGATAAAATGTGTAAGGATTATGAGTGTTATTTAATTTTGTGGACAAAATATTTACATGTAAACTTGTTTTTAAATTCGTTGTTAAGTCTATTAAGCAAAGTCGAAAAAACATCATAATTTTAGATAGTCATACTTTAGGTATATTTGTTATAACTATAACACATAGGATTACACTCATGTATTTAATAGCACATATTCATAAATTTGAAATTATTTTTGCTGCTAAAATATTTATGCTAAAATATAGAATAAAATATATGCTAAAATATTAAATAAGATATAACTTAAATCATACCCTAAAAGATAGCATACAATTTAATTTAAAAGAATTATTTTTTAAATAGAAGTCTTCATGATTAATGAGTCCACTTTAAAATAATTATTCTTTAAATATAAGTCTTTTAATTAGTGAGTATTATTAATCATATTTATAATAGAAAAGATATTTATTAATTATATAAGAATTTTCTTAATTAGTGAGTATTATTAATCATATTTGTAATAAAAATATATTTATTAATTACATAGGATTAAGGGTTTTAATTTTTCCTATAAATAAAAAAACAATTCTCATTGTTTCAATCAACTACACAAGAGCATTATTCTTTTCTTCTTAATCTCTCATTTTGTAAATATAAGATCATCATTCTTTAAGCTTCTTTATTTAGTTAATCTATCAAATATAGTTAATCTATCAAATATTGGTGGTTGTATTTGATTGATTAATAAGCTTAATTAGTTTATGATTTTTTGATCATATGTTATTATAGTTTCTTCTTTATTTTTGTTCTTGAATTATTATATCAAATAATTGTGTTTGTCATATCGTAATTATTTGATTTGATCATTAATATTTAAAGAAGCTATTTTTATTGAACTTGTGTTTGATCTTTTTGCTCTAGGGTTTGTTAGTTGATTTGATTTAAGCGTCATATGCTTTGAATCATCTAGTTAAGATTATTCATTATTAAATTTGTTTAAAATACACACAAGAACTTGTATTTTTATGCTAATCATTTTGCAATTAATTCGAGAACGTATCTGATTGGCAAGAAGCTTATTAGAACGTTGGTCTGAAAACCGCTCATGCTAATATTGGAAACTGTGAAAATATAGCAGGGGCTCGTAAGTAAGGTACGTTGGGGTAGTATCATAGGGAGGGTAGTATAAGATTGAGTTTGTACTTGAACATTTATTTTTCATAGTCGAAAGTTAAGTGGTCCGATAGACTGATGATTTTCCTCTTAGTTTATAGTTGTGACATAGGTTGTTTTCACCTAAAAATATCATATATTATTCTTTTATTTCTGTACTTTATTCTTACATGCGATTGCATGGCTAACCGCTTTGTTTAGGTAATTAAATTATAAATTGATAAAAATTAAAAATAATTTAGTTACTCCATTTAAATTAATTAGGTCCATAATTTATAAACTTTCAGAATGAAATCGTTTATAAGTTTGTTTCCAACCTAAAACTTTATAGTTAAAATACATATGATAATAGACTAATATTGAGATGTTTGATCATAAAATATGTACTATTATAATGTATGGCCTACATGGACATAAGGGGCTATAGTGGAACTATAGGCCAACTCATTACTAACTCGAACTATGATAAGAGTTGACCAGAGAGCTTCATTGCCACATGAATACACACGCCAATGACTTTGTGTTTTTGCTCTTTATAACATTTTTGACACAAATGCTACGTGCATTACTATGTAAATAACATGTGTACTTATAATAACTTATATAAGGCATAAAGGATAAAATACCACTCATCCTTACTCATAAAATACAAATATTGTTTATATAAGGAATAAAGGATAAAATACCACACATGCTTACTCATAAAATACAAATATTGTCTACTTTCTGATCATCCCTAACACTACATGAACCCTTCTATGATGGAACCTTAATGGTTTATAATGAAATTAATAAGTCTAAAAACTAGTAAGAGTAAACCTCAAAATAATCGACATAATTTAATTTAGATTTTATATATTTATTTAAGGATTAGTTGGCCTATAATCCCATAGTTTAAAGCCTAGTTGGTCAATTTCGAATCATAAGGTTTACAATTTGTTTAACCCAAGACGATTGTGTATATTATGTAATTAAAACTTAAAATTAAAAAAATATGTTGTTTAAATTAAATAGATCTTTTAAATAAATGAATAAAAATATTGCATATAAAACTACATTTTTTCAAAACATACTCGATTAATATATAATGGGTTAAGTTAGGTTGTATTAAAATATGTATTAATCAATTTTAGTCTAAATAATTCTCAATCCATAGACTATGAGTTGGGTTGACAAATGTGTTAAACTTAACCTCATCGGTCGATATCCATCCCTAAGAATCTTTTAACTTTGTTAGTAGTTGTGTAAAAATAATGAATACTTGTTTATATATCATGTTGTTACTACACAACGAGGGATGTAACAGATAATTATTAATTAAAATAATATAATTTTTTTAACTTATTACCAATCATATCAATTTATAAATACTTTTTGAAAAATAATTTCACCCTTTTTAGGTATAATTGCACACCTCTTGGGTGGTGGATATCTCTTATATATATATATATTTGAATCTTCTCTAAGCATAACTCTGTTAAGAAAAGTAGTTTTATAATTTTGAAAATCACTTATCTTCTCATATTATAGATTGGAGAGAAGATCAACTTTTTTATCCTTTAAATGGGGTGATCACATCTTGGATTGGTTCTCCATGATGATCGAGTATGGGTTATCCATACTCTCCAGTAATAATGGCATTGAAGATGTATGATTGTTGTTGTTTTGAAATGTGGTGATCCCACCATCCCTTTAGTTGGCCAAAGAAGCCAGCTATTAGGAGTTCAGCGACTATTTTGTCCATTGTATTGAACTGGATTTTTCAAGCATTTGACACCATTGTCATTTGCTGTGATGTGTTATGAATTTGATATTCTGTCATTCTATCTATGTTCCATTCATAGACAGATGAAGCATTATATTTTGGATGAATAACCTAGTTTGGTTGGGTCCTTACTTCCAGTTAAGGGCTCTTAATGGGTATAGGTTGTTGCCAAATAAGTTTTTAAATTTGAGGAGTTGGTTTAGAAGACGGGTCCTAAAAGGTTTCCTCATCAGAGGTAGTTAGGTCTTGAAAGGTTAAGACACGAATACTTTGAGTTGGGTTTTGTGGGGTTCTTAGGTGTTTGAGGTGACTCAGAGACAACTGGACCTATTTTGGAGTTTGAACTGGCTACTTCTACTTGGACCTTATGAAGGTCTTTAAGGGCTTGAAGTAGCTCAAATTTGGATGATATTTCTTCCTGGGCTATTTTAGAGATCAAGAAAGGTTTAAAGATGGGGTTTTGAAATTTAATATTCATAGCTTTATAGGAAGTAAAGGGGATATCGTTCTTTGGATTCTTCTCTATCCTAGTAAGTTGTTTACCTGGGGAGTTTAGGTTGATATTGGTAAAGTTATTTAGTAAAAAAAAATTAAGATTGATGGCTTAGTTCTCTTGAGGATTCTTAAGAGGACATGCTTCAACCTTGTTTTAATCATAAGGTAAGGTGATTGGTCTTAATGGAGGATTTTCAGCCTCGATTATACCATGTTAGGTTTCCCATATAGGTGTTTTCTTTTTTGTGTTAACCATGTCAATTGTTTTGACTAGTTCAATGTTATAAGTTTTCTTGAAAGGGGTTTCCCAATTTTTGGTAGAACAATAGAGTTCTAGTCAATCAAGAAATAATGTATTGTTTTGGTTTTGCTGAACATACCTTTGGTTTTTTCTGAAAATGCTTTCTTTTTCCTTATCAGATAAGGTACCATTCTTTAATATGATTATTGGGTTTTTTTATCTAAGTCTAGACACAATAGTTTTATATCTATATGGACTAATTCTCTATCCAATCCATTTAAATCCTATTCTAGGGCCACATTTTTCGTTATGGCCAAAGTAGTTGGTGATAATGGAGGTGAATCACTCATCAACTAGGTTTGTTCAACAGTATAGACTGGGTGAGGTACATATGTACTAAAGTCTATACTTTTGAGGTTTGGTTTAGGAAATTTTGAAGTGGAATTCCTAGGTTTGGTTTTAAGTGGTAGGTTGAGAGAGGATAGGTTTAAGATATCTACTGATGAAGCAAAGGAATATCTAGAACTAGTGGCTCTATCGAAGCTAAGCTTGAAACTACCATCTTTATATTGGGTTATGTTCCTAAGTTGAGTATGTTGCTCACGTTTTTATGGTTATGACTCTAGTTGAGTCACACCTTCAAGGAGCCATTCATCTGGTAAGGTGATTTGATTCTATGGCTTGGGTTTTGGAACAATCTTGTTGGATCTTGTGAGATCCGTTTGTAGGATAAGTGTTTTTCCTCTTTTGGAATGGTGAACGTATCCAGTGTTGAACACGGATGCCATTTCCTTATAATGTACTCTGAATATTAACATAATTAGGATAGATCCTGGGATCATATCATAGTTGTGTGTTTGGATTTATAATTTAAGTGACTTCATGATATTTCAGTCACTTTAGGAGACTGTAAAGTTAGGAAAACATTCAAATATATCGATCCTTTGTAGAGACTCGATTCAACTGTTCCCAACAAAGAATCTTGAAATTTTTTGAATCTAGCATCTCGAAGAGATACTAAGATTGATATGTTCAGACCTTCTTTGTTCAAGGGTTTTAATCCAACTTGGACTAACCCGATATAAACATAGTTAAAATTTTTATCAATATATTTTGTAATGAATGTTTTTGAAAATAATTCAATGGTTTCAAGAGGTGTTGGAAAATATGAAATTTAATTAAAAAATTTTGTTGGGAAATGTGCCTTGTCCCGCATTGCTTTTTTACATTATTTTAAAGAGATTTAAATAGTGAAGAGTTGGCTATTGGGATTGGACCCCAAAGGGCACCCACTTTTGTGGAAGGGGAGAGGACCTAGGCAAATGTGATACCACACACGCGTACGCGCGCGCCGCCGCCCGTCCAACCGACCGGCCGGGCCGTGCCGAGCCGAGCCGAGTCCGAGTCCGAGTTCGAGTTCGAGTGTGTGAGGTGAGGTGGTATTTTCTTTTTTGGTAAAATATATTTTTTTTAAGGAAAATTTTTCCACTTACAAAATGGTTGTTATATATATATTTTTTTTTTTCTCAGAAAAAAATGACCGTTATTTTCTTTTATTAAGAATATGGCCGTTTGTTTTCTTTATTCGTGAAAAAAAGCTAGTTGCTCGTATTTACTCATAAAAAATATATCCGTTATCCGTTAATCTTCATTACCTGTAATTTCAGATTACTCTCTTAATTCCCAGACATTACCGTTTTATTCATAATTGCCACACAGTTTCTAAAATCTATAAAAGGAGGGCTTCAACTCTCATTTGAAACACGACAATCAACAATCATCTCCCTACGAAAAAAAAATTCTCTCTACAATTTCTAAGTTCTTTTTTAGTTTTCCGAGCAACAAATTTTCAGGTGTAGCATTCCAGTCTTCGTCGGTGACGGTGAAGTTACGAGGCAGGAGATTAAGATTACCGGGCTGTTTTATCCTGGAGACGGCAGTGTGTTTTCTTGCACAAATTAGGCGAGAACCGCGAAACGTCTTAAGAGAAGGCGACCTAGTCCGCGACTCAACCAACGATTACTTTCAATTTAGGGGTAATATTGTTCCTGCCCTATTTTTATAAACTTGCATAAAAAATTTTAAGACGAATTCAATCTACCATGTCTACTAAAATGCTAACTGCTGATCTAAATAAACCATTCCGTTTTGAGGGATTACACTTTAAAAGATGGAGACAAAAAATGTTGTTTTTCTTAACCATGAAAAAAGTCGTTTACTTCCTCTTGAAAAACCAATACAAACCAATCCTCACCAAAGCTGAAACTAAAGATTTAGGCGCTTTGGATTGAAAATGATTTTCTATGCAAAAACTATATTCTTAATGGTTTAGTGATGACTTGTATGATTATTATAAGCGTGATAAGTACGCTAAGGAAATTTGGGAAGCAACTTCAAAAGAAATACGACACCGAGGAAGCCGGTACTAAGAAGTATGATGTTAGTAGATACGTGAAGTTTCAAATGATTGATGGCAAATCGGTGGAAGCTCGATCATATGAGCTATGAGAAGATAGCACACGAAATAACTTCAAGGTATGACTTTAGATGAACAATTTCAAGTAGTTTGTTATAATAGATAAATTACCCCTCTTGGAAAGATTTTAAGAATACACTTAGGCATAAAACTAAGGAATTTTCTTTAGAAAGTCTTATAACTTAGTTTAAGAATAGAAGAAGAAGCTAGAAAACAAGACCAAAGAGATGAAGTACTCGTAGTCTCAAATAATAGTACCAATAAGAAACCTCATCTACACCAAAACCTAAAGGTAGAAATATGAAAACTCTAATCGTAGTAATAATCAAAACCGCATGACCACCAAAATAGAAATAGAAACTATCCTCCCCAGAATGGACCTCGGCCAGCAGGAATAACACATTCATGTGTTAAAAGTTGTAATAGACACTGGCCACTTGGCTAGGAAGCGCGAACATGGAATCGTCTGCCCCACACGCAAACCTTACCGAAGATCAACTTATTAAGGCTATGATATCAAGTCAATTTTGTTGGTGGATCAGGCGTGGTGGATGTGACCTTGGTGCTTCTCGCCATGTTTGCTATGATCGAGACATGTTCAAATCCTATTCGATTCGAGGATAAGAAAGTGTTCTTTGGGTGACTCCCAGTCCACTAAACTTCTTTGATGCTGGTGAGGTGGTTTTGAAGTTTACCTCTGGAAAACCGTCATCTTTAAGGATGTCCTGCATACTCCAGAGATGAGAAAGAATTTAGTTTCAGGATATCTTCTTAACAAAGCTAGGTTTACTCAAACTATAGGGGCTGATTTATATACTATAACTAAAAATAATATATTTGTTGGGAAAGGGTGTGCCACTTATGGCATGTTCAAATTAAATGTTGAAATTAATAAAACCTCTTCTTCTGCTTATATGTTGAGTTCCTTTAATATTTTGCATGCTAGACTTTGTCATGTTAATAAACGCATAATAAAGAACATGAGTAGCTTAGAACTAATTCCTAAACTATCTTTAAATGATTTTGAAAAATGTGAATTTTGTAGTCAAGCTAAAATAACCAAAACTTCACATAAATCAGTAGTTAGAGAATCTGAACCTTTAGAATTAATTCATTCTGATATATGTGAACTTGATGGAAATTTAACAAGAAATGGAAAACGGTATTTTATAACTTTTATAGATATGGTACATTGATTACACTTATGTATATCTAATGAAAAAATAAAAGTGAAGCATTTGATATGTTTAAAATATTTATGGTGAGATTGAAAATCAACTTAACAGAAAAATAAAAAGGTTTCAAAGTGATAGAGGCACCGAATATGATTCCAATATCTTCAATGACTTTTACAAAACTCATGGAATCATTCATGAAAAAACTACACCTTATTCTCCTGAAATGAATGGCAAAGCTGAAAGAAAAAAGAGAATTTTCTTGAATCGGTTATTCTGCAATTTTATTAAACTCTGGTGCTACCTCCCATTGGTGGGGAGAAATTTTATTAACTATCTGCTATGTGCTAAATAGAGTGCCTAAATCTACAAATAAAATTTCACCCTATGAAATTTTGAAAAATAAGAAACCTAATTTAACTTATTTTAAAACTTGGGGTTGTTTAGCCTATGTTAGAATCCCTGATCCTAAAAGAAATAGACTTGCTAGTAGAGCATATGAATGTGTATTCATAGGATACGCTGTGAATAGTAAAGCTTATAAATTCTATGACTTAAAAGATCAGGTAGTTATAGAATCAAATGATACTGACTTCTATGAATATTGGTTTCCCTTTAAATTTAAGAATAGTGAGGCTCGTCTTAGTAGTTTACCTATAACTAGAACTAGTGAACAAACCGAAGAAATTAAACAACCGAAATTAGAAGAAGTAAACGAGCTCGAACCCTTAAGGATTTTGGGTCTGATTTTTATGCTTATACCTTAGAGGAAGATCCCCAAACTATTAAAGAAGCATTATCTTCGTTAGATGCCAACTTATGGGAAGAAGCCATAAATGATGAAATGGACTCACTTGAGTATAATAAGACTTGGCATTTAGTTGACTTACCTCCTGGTTGCAAAACCATTGGATGTAAATGGATACTAAAAAAGAAATTGAAACCTGATGGTACTATTGAAAAATATAAAACTCGTCTTGTAGTTAAAGGATATAGGCAAAGGAAAAATGTAGATTTCTTTGATACCTTTTCACCAGTTACACGAATAACTTCCATACGTGTACTTTTCTCTCTCGTTGTTATCCATGCTTTAGTAGTACATCAAATGGATGTTAAAACTGCTTTCTTAAATGGTGATTTAGAAGAAGAAATTTATATGGATCAACGTGAAGGTTTTGTTATCCCAGGTCAAGAAAATAAAGTTTGTAAATTAGATAAATCTCTTTATGGTTTAAAACAAGCACCTAAGCAATGGCATGAAAAATTTGATAATCTAGTTATCTCACATGGATTCAAAATAAATGAAAGTGACAAATGCATTTATTATAAATTAGAAGATAATATTTGCACTATTATATGTTTATATGTGGATGACATGCTTATTTTTGGATCAAATATTTATGTTGTGAATAATGTCAAAATGTTGTTAAGAGCTAATTTTGATATGAAAGATCTTGGAGAAGCGAGTGTAATCCTTGGTATAAAAATAACTAGGTCTGAAAAGGGAATTTCTCTAGATCAATCTCACTACATTGAGAAGATCTTAAAGAAATATAATTAACCTGCATGTACTCCTTATGATCCTAGTGCAAAGTTGTTCAAAAAAACCGGAGATGGTGTTGGATAAACTGAGTATGTGAGCATCATTGGTAGCTTACGTTATGCTACAGACTATACTAGACAAGATATAGCTTATGTTGTGGGACTACTATGTAGGTTTACCAATAGACCAACTATAGAGCATTGGAATGCTATTGAAAGGGTCATAAGATACCTTAAGAGAACTATGAACCTTGGAATACATTATAAAAAGTTTCTCGTTGTTCTAGAAGGATACAACAATGCTGATTGGAACACTTTATCATAAGATTCCAAAGCTGACTAGTGGCTATATTTTTAACATAGGCGGTGGAGTCGTTTCTGGAAGTCTAAGAAGCAAAAAATATTGGCTCAATCTACAATGGAGTACGGAAATGATAGCACTAGCCACTTGCTAGTGAAGAAGTAAGTGGCTAAGAAGTTTGTTAGGCGAGATCCCTTTATGGGAAAGACCGATACCAATTTGTTTTGATCCACGAAATGATAGTACCGCGGCTATTGCAAAGATTCGAACCGTTACTACAACGGCAAGAGATGAAAGATACGTTATAACGCATGAAATCTTGTTAGACAATTTCTCTCTACGGGAGGCAAGAGTGGATCGTATGCGTTCGATGAAAATTTGGCGGATCTTTTGACGAAAGGATTACCAAGAGAGAAAGGTTTTCAAAACCTCAAAAGGAATGGGATTAATGCCACTTAGAATGAAGAGTCACTTATGATGGTAACCCAACTTATAGACTGAAGATCCCAAGAAATAAGTTCAAAGGGTAATAACAAGTCATGAAGTGATATGATATGTATCATGCTATTAATCAAATCTCATTCTATATTGTTAGAAGCATGAAGTCCTGAAGCGATAGAAAAGGATGAGTTATTTGTTAAACTCTTAATGAGTTCTATACTCTATGTGGAGAGGAGTACATAGCTATAGGAGTACTCTTGATAGACTCACCTATGTGAATGTGGAAGTGTGGCTGCTTCCTATGAAAATTGTTTTGGGCAAAATTTACTAGAGCGTTCACTATACTGGGATACACGTGTATGGCCGTAAAGCACGGGCTTTTTCGAACTACACCTTGGGAAGGTTGTATGTGTGATGATTGTTAGAGATAGAGTTCAAAACTACGAGTTACTCTAGTATATTCTAAAGCATCAACACTATGCAAAGGTTCAAGTCAATAGACACCTTTTCGCTTATGCACAATCTTATAATTTTAATTGATCAGTTGCTCGATAAAAAATTATTTTTATATAAAATTCAAGTGGGGGATTGTTGGAAAAGATGAAATTTAATTAAAAAATTTTGTTGGGAAATGTGCCTTGTCCCACATTACTTTTTTACATTATTTTAAAGAGGTTTAAATAGTGAAGAGTTGGCTATTGGGATTGAGCCCCAAGGGGCACCCACTTTTGTGAAAGGGGAGAGGACCTAGGCAAATGTGATACCACACACGTGCACGCGTGCGCCGCCACCGCCACCGTCCGTCGGCCAAGCCGGCCGTCTTGATCGAGTGCGAGCCGAAATCCCGAGTTCGAGTGCGTGTGTGTGAGGTGAGGTGGTATTTTTAAGGAAAATTTTTCCACTTACAAAATGGTTGTTATATATATATTTTTTTTTCTCAGAAAAAAAATGACTGTTATTTTCTTTTATTAAGAATATGTCCGTTTGTTTTCTTTATTCAGAAAAAGAGTTGTTGCTCGTATTTACTCATAAAAAATATATCCGTTATCCGTTACTCTTCATTACTCAGAATTTCCGTTACGCTCTTAATTCCCAGACATTACCGTTTTATTCATAATTGCCACACGGTTTCTAAAATCTATAAAAGGAGGGCTTCAGCTCTCATTTGAAACACAACAATCAACAATCATCTCCCTACGAAAAAAAATTCTCTACTGATTTCTAAGTTCTTTTTTTAGTTTTGAGCAACAAATTTTCGTGGTGTAGCATTCCGGTCTTGTCATCTGGTGAAGTTCGAGACGAGATTAAGATTACATTTGTTTTATCCTATAGACGGCAATTTGTGTTTGCTTGCACAAATTGGGCAAAGCCACGAAACGTCTTAAAGAGAGCGACCTAGTCCGCGACTCAACCCAAGCAGTTACTTTCAAGTTATCGGTAATATTGTTCCTACACTGTTTTTATAAACTTGCATAAAAAAGGTGAAGAGAGCTTGGATATTTCTCTCCACGGTTTTGATTGTGTAATCAGTTTTAAAAACATTTATCATCTTGGTTTTATAAATTTGATCATTTCAAATTCTGGAGATCTTCTAGTTATCAATTTGTTTTGAAAAGTCTTCAATAGTAAATTCTTAACTATTAATAATATTTTTATTCTTCTACGAAGAAGAAGGAAAATTAAAATTAGACATTTTTTATAATTTTAAACTAAAATTAAAATTAAAATTTACAACTAATATATAAAACTTGTAAACTTAAAGATGAACTAACTATCAATATCATATCCTTAGTCGTTAATTATAAATTCTTAGACTTTAATATTACTTTATTTAATCAACTATCAAGATGTTTAATTATACTTTTGAAATTAAGTCAAGGAAATATCTTAAATTGTTATACCGAAAGTAGTTCTTATTTTATTACTATTTTAGCTTCAACTAGCCTTCATCTAGCTTCTATATTTGTAAATACTACCATCGTCTCTTCCAAGTTTTATTGCCCTAATGGGATTCTTTCCCTAAGTAAGATTTATTATCCTTCATCTAAATCCATGGCTAAAAGCCTGCTACAAATATAGTCACATAAAAGGTTTCAACAGTTATATAAAATAAGTACTATAATTTGTAATGAACAACTTAAAACACCCCCTTGGTTATGATACCAAATAATGCACCAATGATTTAGGAAGTTAATCAAAGAGATAATATTAAAGAATAAGAGCACAAAACTAATAAACAAACATATTATATTGATAAGTTAGGCGACTTAACCGACCATAAGCATTACAAACAATATATATAATATAAAAAACTAAAATTAAAACAAAATACAAACTTACCTAATTATAAAGCTCAAGGTTATATAGATTACAAAAGGAAAGGAAAATAGTATCAGAGAGCTTGAGAGTAATTATGGGTTATGAAAGCGATGCCTTTGAAAATGAAATGAGCTTCCCCTTTATAACTGACGTTATATTATCCATAGATGCTTGTACTATTTAATGAATAGTACTTTGTTTTCTGTTTTATACCGTTAAAGATGCAACACTATTGTGAATAGTGCTATACTAGCACCTTTTTACTTTTTTGGTGAACAGTTTTCTATCTACCACCGTTTTACTATTTGTCTTCTTCTACCGACCCTATAGTGACCAACTATAATGATATTTTATAATAATTTTTCATGGGCTGAAGATTTTAATGGTCCTTTTAATGGGTTTTTTTACAAATAAAATGGGTTTTTATTCCCACAATGGTTTTTGGATGTTAACCCTTATACATAGATTGGGTTTTCAAACCTGTAAAATAAATTTTGGCTTTTAACCCTTATACATTATAAGGACTGTGGGCCGATTTACAAATGTTTTATTTTCCCTCTATCTCGTAACAAATATATTCTTTGTTAGCTCCTATGTCGATCAGAAGTTATGATGAAGCTTTGGAATCTAATTATGATGCTTTGCTCTTTGATTCCTCCATTTGGCTGGATACTATGGTAGAGGGTTTTGGTGTTTCTTATGATAATTTCGAGATGATTTCTAAGAGTTCTTCTTAGGTTTTTGCACCAGCAATCAATGCGTTGATCTTGGACCTTTAGGTTAGGAATAACTACTGGTCTTAAATGTCTTCAAGTTTGGTTGTTTTGTGACTAGTTTTGGTCAACCATTTTTCTATGGTTTGTTTTAAAACTATTTTGGGGACGTTAAGGGATGACTACCATTTTACCTAAAACATGCGTTTTATGTTGACTACCTTGGAGGAAATGGGTTTTAAGACCTATTGACATACCCAAATGAGGTAGCATATTGTGGAAAAAAATACATAAAAGTTGGAACCACTTCTTAGCTTCTGTGGGTTTATAATGGGTTAAGAAGTGTTGATAGCTTTCCCGTACTAGTGGGGTGAGGATGTCTAGAATGGAACCAAAAAGTTTCCACCAGTGGTTAAAATAGGAAGGAAATTTTGTTAGGTTGATGGTTTTTTGGTAGAAGAAGAATAACCATGAGCGTTGATTATTATTATTTTGGATAAGAAAGGTATTTTACTAAGCTTGTTGGTAGTCGCAATAATTGTAGGCTCTACAATATGGTTGAGTGGTTTTAAAACTGACAGGGAAAGTTTGGAGTTTGGATAGTTCAATTCCCTATTCATATGGAGACAATATTTTGAAGAAGTTGGCTATGGAATATTAGGGATTGGTTTGGTTTTGGTAGAAGAAATGTTTGAATTTTGCACTACGAATTCCAAAATGCTCTAATAATATTATGGAGTTTTGGTGATATCCCAAGGTTTGAAGAACCTATTTTTACCAAAATATTTTTGAACTGTTAAATAAGGATTCTTGTTATGCAATCCATATTCAACTGTCATAACCATATGATTTTCTGGTTTTAAAAAGTACTCAGATGAGGGTTTTGAAATAACTTGTTTCTCGAAAACAATTTCCCTTTTCCCTAATGTAGGGATTATTTTAGTAGAGGACATTGCCCCTATCTTTGAAGAGGAATGTTTTTATACTCTAGGTTTTGAAATAAGAGTTTTGGAAGATGATTCTTCCTTTTTTTATCTTACCTACGAAGATTGGGGTCTTTGAATCAGTTGATGATGGTTCTCCAAGGTAATGGAAAGTATTTTGCAGAGTTTGGAAAAGTTCTGGCATCTTACTAAGATTGAAGACCCATTCTTTGATCTCTTTTTGTTTCTAAATAGATGGTGAGTCTTCTGAGGGTTTTGTTTGGGCCGCTTGGGACCATGTAATAATAGGTTTTGATGAAGAAAATTCCCTTGTTAGGAAATTTGGTAATGAATTTGTTTCTCCTCTGATAAATTCTATATAAAAATAAAAAACACTTAATAAAAAATTTGTTTTGAAGCTATGTTTTGAATATCTTTTTGCAAAATTTCTTTTGTAGATTTTCAATTAATCCTTAATATAAAATTTTGATTTAATAGATCAGATTTAAATTTTGATATGTAAAGTACAATTGATAATACTTCCTTTTTGACAGTGGAATAATTTTTCTAACAATCATTCCAATAGCCAGAGATAAATTGAATGATTATTTCTATATTATCTTGGACTTGTTTCAAAATTCCTCCATTGCCGATTTCACTGGCATTTGTTTCTACGATCTTAGGAAGAATGGGATCCGTAAGATGTAAACAAAGAATGTTTTGAATTTAGGTTTTGATATGTTGCACAATTTTGGTATGCTCTTTTGTCCATGGCTTAGGAGTTTCCTTAAGCCTGTTATGGAGTGCTTTTGCAAGTCTATTTATATTTGGACAAAAATTGAGAACATAATTCAAACTACCAAGGAATATTTGGAGCTAGGTTTTATCTATGATCTTATCAGGGAACTTGGTAGTAAACTGCAAAGATCCTTCAATTGGAATAACAATTCCTCCAAACATGTTGTGTCCAAGAAACCTTATGTTGGTTTGGAAGAGAGTCATCTTTTTGGATGAGTGATGCCATACCCGGCAACGGTGCCAAAAACTTGATGCCATTCCCGGCAACGGTGCCAAAAACTTGATGAGCGAAAACCGGCATCGCCGATTCTGCCAATACTTTGGTTTTATATTTATAAAACTCTCGCAAGTGCACGAATCATTTCGTAGAAAATGATAAGTATACTCCCAAGGTCGATCTAAGGAAGGAATGTATGTGGTTTTTAATTTATTATTCAAACTTTTAAAAACGAAATTAAATCCTAAACATCATGTCACGATATTTTGGGGTTTTTTGTGTTTTAATCTACTTACATAAAAATAAACATAGATTCAATAAACATTTATACAAATTTTATCTTTTATAAATAGTGGAGTATTTATGGATATAATAACTAAGTTAATTATGTTTTCTCATATTATTTAGGTTATTAAAGATATGAATTAATATTTATTGATTCTCCCTTTTTTGTATGAATACCACCTTTGGTGAGGTTAGATATTCTTTGTTAACTAAACAAATCAATTAACACCTATGGGTGGGGTTGATAACTAATTTGGTTAATTAAATTAATTCCTTTTTTTAAGAGATTGAAAATGAACCATTTAAATGCCACCTTTGGTGAAGTTAGGAAACGATTTAAACTTTATTCAGGTGTCCAAATTAAACCTAAGAATTTAATTATCCGGTACTAACTTTCAAGTTTTAAAACTACTCGAAAACATGTTGTCAATACTTTTAGATAATAATTCTTATAAAAATTTTTGAAATAGAGCTTCACTTTAACTATAGGCGATTGTACGACAAATAAAAGAAAGCACTACTCTAAATCGCAGGATAACTAAACCTTAAAATCTAATTTTCGCATTTAAGTTTGTAATGAAAAATAATATATTTCTCTCTAACATTCTTAATATAAAATCTTGAATAAAAATAAAATCAATTCATTTTAGAGATTTTTACCTATTTAATATTTATGAAGCATAACAACGTTATTATTATATCATTTTTACAAGAATGAACCGGTTAGATTTAATCACATACAAATTAAATATAACATGTAAGAATAAAGCATAAAAAATAAGCTGAAAGAAAATAAAATCATACGGATCTTTCAATGCCATTCCCGTTGCTAGAAAACCTCCAAACAGAATTTGAACTCCCATTTATTGAATCAAAAAGCTAATAAATTACAAAAACATAACTTGTTCTTCCCAAAAAGGGAAGAACACTAAAACTAAGAGAAACTAGCTAAAACGTAAGAAAAACTAAAAAAAAACTAAAAACTAAGAAATGGAGAGAAAGAAAGAAGAGAGAAGTGTGTTATGAAGTGAAGAGAAGGGGGGTATTTATAGGTGAGGATGGAGAGAAAAAGTGGGTGAAAAAATGTTAAAAAATGGTGAAAACGCGTAGTGCAATTATGGAGGTCATTGATGACGTCGGCGTGACGTCGTGGGGTGGTCAGCACGTGAAAAATGGGGCGAAATGGCGTCGGCGTGCGGAGGAGCAACGGGTCGCGCCTGCGCTTGTGACGGCGGCGGCAGCCTTAGCGCGCGTGAAGGCGATGAATGGCGCGTATCGCAAGCGGGACGTGGAGTCGTTACGCGCGCGGGGTGAGGCGCTCGTATGATTTTCTCCTTTTTGACATTTTTGATCTTTTCGATCCATTTTGTCCAATTTTTCCATACTTGTTGACCTTTCCCCATTTATTTATTAATATATTTGTGATGTATTGCTTCCAGTATTCCTTTTTGAGTCTTTAAGTGACGTTTTTAAGCGAAAATACCTGTGATTCCGAAAAAGACAAATTTATATAAATATATGATAAAACATATAAATATATATATATTTAATCAATTAATGTGCATAAAATCATGGTAATTTTAGTGTTTTTTGAGCACTCATCACAACCCCTAACTAGCTTCTTGCTAGTTCGTTAGCAAGAGAAGCGATAAAAAGTAAAAATTAAGCTATCCTGAATCACTTCCGTGGATTGACGCGTTTCTCTTTAGCCTGTGCACCAAGCCTTTAAACCCCTAGGTTGCCCCAGTGGACCAGTTTGAGTCTCGTGAGGTTTTTCAGTAATGATACCCGAACATTGAACTAAATGTAAAAATCAAAAGAAACAATAAAAAAATCAACTCAAAAACTAAAATTACAACAAAATCAAAATTTAATTTTTAAGAATAGAGTAAACAACATATCACAAAAATGTGTCATACTTTTAATCTCCTTTAAGATCATAATTAAAATCAGCATAAGTTATTTTAATCTCTTTAAACAATCATGATTTATTATAATAATTAGTCGAAAATCATTTTCATATTTCATGTCAAAAATGTATCAATTTAATTTCACCCAATTTAGGTGTCATGAATCAAGGAATTCGCTGACTCTATTCCTCAAGTCAATACTCTCAAACACTTGAATCCTATGGGTTCAAACACTAAATACTATTTTATATGCGAAAAGAGTTGATGTATAGAAATGAACTAATATGTTCGCATATGTATAAAGAATAAAGGCTCAAAGTGTTATTTTAACATTGATCTCGTGAAAGGAATCAAATGTATAAATTATAAAGATATCATATATAAAAATTATTTTCATGCATAAATCAAACTCATTAAGAAAGAATTTCAAGATATATGCCTTTTACAAATGAAGAGAGTGCAATGACTTTTTAGGGAATTATTTCCTATATTCTTCTTTTATAATTAACCTTTACTCACAACTTTGTAGGCAATGTGGGTTATAGTATGTAGATTATACTATATATTTTTTATCTCTCTATTTTTTTCTGAAGATATTTCTCAATATATATATTTTAGAGAGTCAACCATCTGATCAGTACATTTTTGTAGGATTTTGGTGAGTGGTTAATTTTGTGGCTTTTCTATTTAATTTTAGTTTAGGTAACCCTAGATATATCTCTCTCTTTTTTAGCAGTTATGCATGAATGAGATAAAAGCATATACTATCAATTTCTACTCAAATAATTTAATCTAAGCAAAAATAAAAAAATATATACGACACTAAGATGAAAGAAAAAAAATTCATACATTCAATGGTAATACCTATAGAGATCATCTAAAATTTTGAAGAAATAAGAAATGTGTTTGGAGTAGAAAAATATATATTTCACTTTAAATAAAGAAAATTAGGCTCAAATTATATCTCGTAAAGGTAGTGCCTCCACTAAAAAAATTCATAAACACCGATTTTAGGTTTAATATAATTTCATCTTATCGAAATACTAGTTATGACAAAAACTAACTAATTATCAAAAATAATTACAAAATATTTCATGATATGTTTTCAAAAATTAATCTAACGATCTGAAAACTATTTACTTAAATTTGATTTAAAGAAATGATAATTTTTGTGAGAAATTTTTTTCTTTCAAAAATTACTAAATCACACAAAATAGAAATAAAACCAAAAACACAAAAAATGAAAAAGTATATTTTTTATTTTTTAAATTGTTAAAACTTTTTTTAATTAAGCATGGTAACTTTTCACCACTCCCAAACCTAGAACTTTCATTGTCCTCAATGTAACAACTATAAATTAAAGATAAAAAGAAAAGAAGAAAAGATTACCTATTTCCTGAGAATGCGTAGTAGTAATGGAAAATACAGTGCATCAGATCCATATTCATCATTAAAGTGTATACAGACAAATCATTCGAACTTCTAACATTTCAACAAATATTTTTAGTTTTAACAATTTAAAAAATTATTCACATGTAATTAAAATGAAATAATTAAGTAAATAAAAAGAAATAAAAGAAAATTACCTAAAATGATGGGTTGCCTCCCATTGGCGTTTAACTTTGCCTTAGCAAGGCGTAACCAGGGATTGCATTTTTAGTAAACTCAATGTCCCCTCATCATTGAGTCAATCAAACCTTCAGGTAAGACAAGGTTGTCTACCTATACTTTTTTGATCGTGCCACATTGATTTTCAAATTTCTTTTTGTACTTAAAACTAGAGGCATACTTTGACGGTTTTAGATAACCCACATCTAGGTGCAAATCAAATAATTAAGTCATTAAAACACAATTGTACCTAGATCAAACAAAGCAACTAACCCCTTAGATTGTAATTAAAACATTAAAATTTTGGAGATAGTTCAGAAATTTCTGTTTTTTTTTTTTTGTTTTGTTTTTAAGAAAAAAAAATAACATAATCAGTATTAACCAAGAGTACTCCCAGGAAAGAATGGTGGTACAAAGGCTCCTTAAAAACCATTCTCCTGTAGCGGAACAACGTTCGGGAAAGACTAATGCCTTAACTGATCCTGCAAATGACTCCCTTAGATCTTTACTTTTCATGTTATTAAGTTAAGTTAAATAAAAATTTAAGTTAATGAAAATCTAAGTTAATTAAGTTTAAATAAAAGCTTAATTAAGTTAAGTGAATTAAAAAACCTAAGTTAATTAAGTTAAGTTAAAAAAATCTAAGTTAATTAAGTTAGTAAAAAAAAGTTAATTAAGTTAACTGAAGTAAAAAAAATCTAAGTTAATTAAGTTAATGAAAATCTAAGTTAATTAAGTTAAATTAAATAAAAATCTAAGTTAATTAAAGTAAAAATCTAGGTTAATTAAGTTAAGTAAAAAAAAATTATTATTTTATTTTATTTTGTTTTATTTTTATTTTTTTATTCGAAATTTCAAATTCCAAAATTATTTTACTATTAACACTATATTTATTAAACAATTTAAAATTAGAATTTTTTTTATTTTTATTTTTTTATTTTTAAAACTTTTTTTTAACTATTTATGAATGGTAACTTTATTTTACTATTTACAATATAATTTTTTTTTTGAATTTGTTTTTTTTAACTTAAAATTTTTGAATTTTTTTTTACTATTCATGAACGGTAAATTTTTTTTTTAATTCAAATTTTAAATTTCTAAATTATTTTATTATTCACGGTACAATTTTTATTTAAAAATGTTATTTTTTTTGTTAATTTTTTTTACTATTCATGAACGGTAAAAACTTTTTACTTCAAATTTCAAATTTCTAAATTATTTTACTATATATGCTATAATTAATTTTTTATTTATTTTTATTATTTTTTATTATTTTTTATTTTTTATTATTTTTATTATTTTTATTTTTTTTAATTTTTTTATTTATTTTTTATTATTTCTTATGAAATTTGAAATCTGATTAAATGTTTTATTTTTTTTTATTTTTTTACAAAAACAAAAAAACCACAATTATTTACAGCACAAAAATATTTTTAAAATTTTGATAAATAAATTAAAAACGCTATTCCTTCCTAGCAAGGCCAAAACGATGACATCTGTGCTAGCGAAAAAGTTGATGACGAATCAGATTGCGAAAACTTTGATGAAAGCGGCAATGGTGCTATATACTTTGGTTTATATTTATAAAACTCTCATGAGTCAAGTACGAATCATTTCGTAGAAAATGATAAGTATACTCCTATCGATCTAAGGAAGGAATGTATGTGGTTTTTAATTTATTATTCAAACTTTTAAAAACGAAATTAAATCCTAAACATCATGTCACGATATTTTGGGGTTTTTTGTGTTTTAATCTACTTACATAAAAATAAACATAGATTCAATAAACATTTATACAAATTTTATCTTTTATAAATAGTGGAGTATTTATGGATATAATAACTAAGTTAATTATGTTTTCTCATATTATTTAGGTTATTAAAGATATGAATTAATATTTATTGATTCTCCCTTTTTTGTATGAATACCACCTTTGGTGAGGTTAGATATTCTTTGTTAACTAAACAAATCAATTAACACCTTTTACAAATGGGTGGGGTTGATAACTAATTTAGTTAATTAAATTAATTCGCTTTTTTAAGAGATTGAAAATGAACCATTTAAATGCCATTTTTGGTGGGGTTAAACGATTTAAACTTTATTCGAGGTGTCAAATTAAACTTAAGAATTTAATTATCCTAGTCTTAACTTTCAAGTTTTAAAACTACTACAAAACATGTGTGTCGATACATTTTGGATAATAATTCTTATAAAAACTTTTGAAATAGAGCTTCACAACTACGATGGCGATTGTACCAACAAATAAAGAATACTTCTTCTAAATCGAATGGGATAACTAAACCTTAAAATCTAATTTTGGATTTAAGTTTGTAATGAAAAATAATATATTTCTCTCTAACATTCTTAATATAAAATCTTGAATAAAAATAAAATCAATTCATTTTAGAGATTTTTTACCTATTTAATATTTCGCAAAGCATAACAACGTTATTATTATATCATTTTTACAAGCAGTAGCCGCAGTTAAATTTAATCACAGACAAATTAAATATAACATGTAAGAATAAAGCATAAAAAATAAGCTGCAAAGAAAATAAAATCCTTATAGTATCTTGATGCCATTCCGTTGCTAGAAAACCTCGAAGCGAATTTGCACTCCCATTTATTGAATCAAAAAGCTAATAAATTACAAAAACATAACTAGTTCTTCCCAAAAAAGGAAGAACTCTAAAACTAAGAGAAACTAGCTAAAACATAAGAAAAACTAAAAACTAAGAAATGGAGAGAAAGAAAGAAGAGAGAAGTGTGTTTTGATGTGTGTTTTGAAGTGAAGAGAAGGGGGTATTTATAGGTGAGGATGGAGAGAAAAAGTGGGTGAAAAAATGTTAAAAAATGGTGAAAACTGTAGTGCGATATAGAGGTCGTTGATGACGCGTCGGCGTCACGTCGGGAGCATTACTGCGTGAAAAATGGGGTGAAATAAGCGTCGGCCTTGTGGCGTGAGCGATGATAAGCGTATTGTGGCGTCTTGGATCTAGAAGGAAGGTCTTGTGCGCATGCGCGGACGCTGGCCATCTTTGCGCGTGGGAAGCGACATTTCCGGTAGCGATTTTCTCCTTTTTGACATTTTTGACCTTTTCGATCCATTTTGTCCAATATTTCCATATTTGTTTACCTTTCCCCATTTATTTATTAATATATTTGTGATGTATTGCTTATAGTATTCCTTTTTGAGTCTTTAAGTGACGTTTTTAAGCGAAAATACCTGAAAAACAATAAAAATACCCGTGATTCCGAAAAAGACAAATTTATATAAATATATGATAAAACATATAAATATATATATATTTAATCAATTAATGTGCATAAAATCATGGTAATTTTAGTGCTTTTTGAGCACTTGAGAAATCCAAACAACTTTGCTTAACTTTATAAAAGAAGGTTTTGAGGTGTCGAATGTGTTGATCAACATATTTTGAGAATATGAGTATATCGTCAATGTACACAATGCAAAATTTTGAATAGGGATTAAAAATATCATTCATAATCCTCTAAAATTTAGAAGTTGTTTTTTTAAGCCCAAAAGACATGACATTCCATTCATATTGGCCGAAAGGGACAATAAATGTCGTTTTGTATCTATGTTTTGGTTCGATTTAAATTTTCTAAAAATGTGACTTCATATCGAATTTTGAGAATAATGATGAAGAATGGAGTTTTTGAAGAATGTCTCTTTTATTAGAAAAAGGGTACCTAATTTATTTTAAGGCCTTGTTAAAGGGTTTGTAATCTATAACTAGTCGAGGTGTTCCTCTTTTTATCTCAACTGGTTTGTTGATATAAACGGCCACATAACTCCACGATGATCTGGATTTTGAGATTAATTTTTTGGATAGGAGATCATGAATCTTCTTTCTGTAGAATTATTCTAGGTCTGCATTCATCTGAATATGCCTAGCTTTTGTTGGAATATCTTTCTCATGAGAGTTTGATTCATTTGATAAGTCGACCATATGTTCTCTTCTATCCTAGAAGGCACTGGGTAATTCACAACAAACTTCTTTTTCAAAAGAGGTTTGGAGTTTGGAGATCTGGTATTGTACCTCTGTTTTTTGTGAGTCTCTTTCCACAATGTGGTATTTAATTTTTTGTTTAAGGTGTAAAAGGTCATTTTCTCTACCTTTGATAAGAGTTGCAATCTCATTTTGGTAAATGGAATTGAGTCTAATAATGCTAAGGTTTCTATTCTTAGGTTCATCTATAAAGAGAAAACTAAGAGTTTGACATTGGTTTTTAAATGATATTTTTTCAAGTTTGACAACACATGGGGTGATGATGTTCATAAATGGTTTGCCTAATATAATTGCATTGCTAATATCAGTTACCATAACAAGTGGAGTTTTGATTAGGGTGATTTGGTTGAGAATACTAATTTCTATTTTGCCAATAATGTTCATCTTTAAACTATTGGCTAAATTGAGTTTCTCGTTAGTATGTTAGTGGAATTATATTGGTACAAGCTCTGGTTTTATGCAGTTGATATCAGCACCAATATCAAAGAGTGTTATTACCTTAAGTGTTGATTTATCTGGAAATGCCAAGGTGACAATGATCCTGTATTTCTAATGGGTAATTTCTCAAAAGATCTGTAGATATTTCGCATGAGCTTTTTCAAGGTTTTGGAGATCTTGTTTATTGAGTTCTGGGTCAAGTTCTTCATCTGACTTAGTCAAATTTTCATCTACTTGTTTTCCAGTTTTGTGGTTATCAAGTAAAAGTTGATTTTTTTAAGAATCTTCTTTCTTTTTTGTTTTAAGCTATTGGAGTTTGAGCTTAATAGTTTTTAATTCAACCTACATGACCTAGATATGACTTTGTGGCTTTTTATCAAGGATAACTGTAAGGTCATATTGACTTGGGCTAGTTGAAAGAAGTTTAGGATGTGTTGGTTGTGAAGGTTCATTGGCCATAGTATTAACTATATGTTCCACATATAATTTTGTAAGATCAAGATTGTTTAACTCAAGGACCATGTCAAGGAATTGATTGTAGTCTTTGTTAAACATGTTGATCTTTTTGCTGTGACGGGAGTCAGTGGAAGCTAACTTATCAACTTGTGGATTTTGATCATCAGAGTCCTCAGTCCAAGATTCAAACTCAGATGATGAAGATGAATCTACAATTAAGGCAGAGCTTTTGTATAATGTTTCTTCTTCGAGGTCTAACTTGTTAAGTTTTTTAGAGCATTTTATGTCTTTATATTTTAGAAAAGATTTTTCAAATTTTTTGAAGGCTTTTTGAAATGTCTTTTATATGATTTTGAATAAAATTCTTCATGGGACTTATCATAAGGTTTTCTATATTTTAAAAATGTTTTATATGGTTTTGAAACAAATTTTCTACTGCAATTTTCAGTATAGTGTTTGATTTTTGCGAGAGTTATCAAATTATTTACAAAAGGATCCAATTTCTCTCTCGTAGATTTTGAGTTCTTGTTTTAACTGTTTTTGGAGTTTCAAAACTTGATAGTCCTAAGGTATTTGTTTTTGTGCAAAATTGTTCAATTCATGTAGGTTGATTGATAATAATGGATGATGTGATTATCAAAATTTCACAAATTTTGTTCATTTATATATATATATATATATATATATATATATATATATATAAAGGAGTGCAGAAATTCCCCCATTTTAGCCATCGTTGACACCACTCACTAGCAAACAAAATTGTTTTCAGGCTTACTTTTGCTATTGCTATTGCTATTGCTATCAATCTTTCTCCAACTTTTACCCAGTTGATCCGTACTTGTATTATGTATATACAATACTTTTTAATATATTAAATTAAATTATTATGTAAATTTTGAAGAAAAAAATTATTATATTATAATAAGTTAAAATAATTGGATTCAAATTTGTTAATAACTTAATGAAAAAGAGTTTTTTTTTTTTTTTTTTGGTATATGACTGCAACTTGCAAATGACTGGTTAAATAGTTATAAAACATATAAAATAAAAAGTCTACGCTGCTTATAATAATTGCTCATCCGTTTGCATCCCAATTGCTCGACAAAATCAATGATTCCTTTGTTGGGAATCCGCACTACTTTTTGTTATATGTACTTAGTTAAACTTACGCAGTATTAAACATCATTATTTGACTTGCTTCTCATATAATTACTTTTTAATTTCTTTGCATTATCTTTATTCTTATTAGCTATCTTTCTAACCTTTATTTTTAATTTAAATATATTAAATATCTTTTTTAAATCACTTATATATATTTAATTTTAATAATAAATAATATCTCTAAATTATCATAATTTATAAAAATTAATGTTTAATTTAAACAATAAAATATATCAATATATAAATAAAAAAAATTCATATATTTTAATTAATAATTAGGATAAAAAAGATACTTAAACTAAGAATAAAGATAATCTAAATGTATCAATTCTAAGAATGATATAATTATTTTGGGGTTACCAAACCAGATTACATCAATCAAATAATAATCATTTTGTGCTAATAAAGATATTGAATTTGCTTATACATATCAATGTTCGTTAAATGAATGCTATTCGGCACAACTCGTTGTTGATAGAAAAGAGAGGGCCTCAATTGGCCAACCATGCAACAAGTTAATAAATCCAAACTAGCGATCTATTACGGGTAGGAGTTAGCAGCATCAAAACTATACACTCAATCCAAAACTATCTGAATCCATCCAAATCCTAAGAGATTAAAATTTTCAGATAATATAAAATCAAAATGATATTAAAATTTATTTATAAATTATAATCATATATAAAACACGACTATATAAATTAATATTTTATAATAAATATTATTATTTACGATCACAACTAAAAAAATAATAAATATATTTATACAATTATTAAATTATTAAATTATTATAAACATTTATATTTATTTTTTAAATTAAAATAATAATTTAATATAATTACGGTATGTATAATATTTAAATATAATATATTATAAAATAAAATATTTATTTATTTATAATTTAATAATAATTCGATCTGGTCAAATATAATAGATTATAAAAAATGTCTATTCGAATCCAAATAGATTGCATAATTTTCAATCCAAATCCAATCTGATTATAAAATTTACCAATCCGATTCGATCCAAATTTAACGGATTAGATCAGATAAGATTTCTTAATTTAAACGAATTAAGCAAATTATTTACTTACATATATTATTATAATATATTTCGATGACATACTTCAAAAGTTACTATAACATTGAAGTTTAAGTATATGATGTAAACACAGATTACTATAACATTGAAGTTTAAGTATATGATGTAAACACAGAGATATTACTACAACATTGAAGTTCAAGTATATGATGTAAAAGCAGGGATCGTCAATTAAGTATATTAACATTTGATGTATACTTTATTCCAAATAAAAAGAATGCTATCCCCATTTACCATCTACTTGCAGGCTCTCTGAAATTCAGAAAACCTACCAAGGCATCACATGATTCATATTCAAAAGCTTGGCCTCACGTTGAGACGAGTTGCTAGCTTCTGACCAAGAGACTTATCCGCCTGTATTTCCAAAAATCAACCAAGAATATGACGTTAAAATAATTTCATAATGCCTATAAAGATAAGTTGCTTGATTTTTGATAATAGAGGTTCTTAGAGAATTGAAGAAAGACTGACCTGGGACCAATATGAGATCCAGATGCTTCGGATCTCATGGGTGACACGCGGGTCTGATAAAGCATCAATCCAGCGGCAAATAAATCGCTCTTGTCTGAAAGGCCATATATAGATATCAGAGAGAATCAATATAAAGTTTCCTTACTAGACTACTGACTACATGCCATATACACATTAAGTCAACTATTGATAACAGAATGACCACAAATACCTGTCTGGTGACCAAGAACGGTATCTCTCTCCAGGCTGCTTGAAGTTGTTCTCCTTCTCAATAATGCACTGCACAAAAAGAGACCAAAAGATTCAGCACCTCAGTTTTCCTGTATAAGCCAAAAAGCTAATCCGAGTATCCATTCAACCCACAAAGAAAAAACAATTGGAAAGATAAACCCAATATTTTCTCTTCCTTTTAGCTTGAATGATACTTCTGCTTTCTACTACCTATCTGCTAACCACACTACATATGTAAGAGAAAAGCGTGCAGCAAGCAAAGGTAGACATAATGCATGAAATGCCTCTTATTAAGCTTGCAAGTAAAAATGAGCCAAGCAGCCCATAAATACCCAGAAGAGAAAAATGTATTGGGAACTTCACTGGTGGTATGAACTCTCAATCCATGTTCAACTTCAATTCAGAAGTTTGAGAAATGCACCAGTAGAAACTGACCTTTTCACGCCTTCCGGTGCAAATGGAAGGGGGAATCGGGAACTTCTCAGCATGACGGACAGGATCATATCTTGAAGGGAAGTAATTGACCTGATAGCAGCATTTTGGAATATTATCAGTACAATATTTTTTTAGTGGTTCGAACTTTGTAGGGGAGAAAGGAGAGTTTTATATACCAATACCTATAACCTATGTAAACCGAAAAAGTTATCAGTACAGTTTCAAGTAAACAAACAAGCATAATAGGGACATTCCCCTTAGCATCATAACTTTTCTTTTTTGGGTACACTTCTTAGCACATAAGTTGATTATGAATAATTGCACTTATTGAATTGAGAAAAGAACAAGGATTAAAATATCAAATTTCAATTTTACGAAAATATCGAAGATATTATCGATATCAATTGCAATTTTCTTTTAACATTTATAAAAATAAAACAATTATTGGAAATATCAAGGGATATTTTTTATATTGATACTCTTTCGTAAGTGGATATATAGAGAATTTTATACATATTTTGATCCATGGCCAAGAATATAGTAACCGGCTATTTCAACTAAAACAGATAAATAAAAGATTTTTACCTCTTCATCTCTATGCATGAAATTCATGAAACCTTCATGGTGATTGTTGTGATGAGCACACTTGGGAGCATTAACAGGGAGCTGGAGATAGTTTGGTCCAAGACGGTGTCGTTGAGTATCAGCATAGGAGAAGATACGGGTCTGAAGCAACTTATCATCTGAGTAGTAGACACCAGGGACAACAATGGCAGGGCAGAATGCAAGTTGCTCATTCTCTGCAAAGAAGTTATCGATGTTCCTATTCAACACCAAGCGGCCAACTGGCTGTAGAGGAAAAATGTCCTCAGGCCAGGTCTTTGTTACATCAAGGGGGTCAAAGTCAAATTTGTCCTCATGATCAGGATCAATAGTCTGGATGAAGAGTTTCCATTCAGGGTAATTGCCAGCAGCAATTGAGTCATACAGATCCTGAGTGGCATGGCTGTGGTTAGACCCTCCAACTCTAATAGCCTCATCCTCCAACAAGCACTTAACTCCACAGGTGGGTTTCCAATGAAATTTCACATAGTGTGCTTTCCCAGCCTTACTGATCAGGGCATAAGTGTTAACACCAGAGCCTTCCATGTGCCTGTAATCTTGTGGAATGCCCAAATCATCAAATAGGAAACTGAACATATGCAAGCTCTCTGGATGGTGAGAGAAAAAGTCAAGGATCCTCCAATTCTCTTGAATGTGAGACTTAGGATTGGGTTTAAGAGCATGGACCATGTCTGGGAATTTCATGCCATCACGGATGAAAAACACGGGGAAATTATTACCCACAAGATCAAAATTTCCCTGCAATGAAAAGGAAAATATGATATCATAGACATCATAAGAAAGCTACATTCCGGTAAACATGACGAATAGAGATACCAATTCAGTCGTATGCAAATTACTTGACACAACTACGGCAGCCATGCCACCCGCGTATTCTTTTGAATTTAAATAACAAACAAAAAAAACAAATATTGATAATCAATAAAGGTATTGGGCTACTTGATTTTAAAAGGAACATTGATTAACATGTAATGCTCCTCGTGTATTTTTCGAAAGACCACTTCAAGCCAGCACCACAAACACCTCCATAAGTATTTATCATCTCACCATTAGAATAGTAACCAACATCATAGCTAATTCCTGATATTTTTCCATGTCTAAACTATCTATTTATTTTAAATTCCTGACCTCTCTGGTGTAGAACTTCACTGCAAAGCCTCGAGGATCCCTCAGGGTTTCAGGGCTGCCACGCTCATGGATAACAGTGGAGAATCGAACAATGACAGGTGTCTGAACTCCAGGAGCTCGAAGGAAATCAGCACAGGTAAGGTGAGAAACATCATGGGTGACCTCAAAAAACCCTTTTGCACTGGCTCCCCTGGCATGGACAACACGTTCTGGGATCCTTTCTCTATCAAAATTGGCAAGTTTTTCAACCAGATGATAATCCTCAAGCAGAATTGGACCTATTAAACCCAAAATAAAAAAAATAAGCACATCTTATATTTGTAAAGTGGTTCCTGGTTGCATAAGCAACTATTTATCCACAAATGACTCGTACAACCAAAATGAATAGAAGACGGATCTTGAGATCCTTAGAATGAACCAAAAAGAGTATTAAACTAAAAGAAACAACTATAATAAAGACCAAAAGTATGCTATTTAAAAACTTATAGATACAGTAAATAGAAAAGACCTCAAAATAATTGTAAAAATGGTTAAAAAATATCAAAACGTTAAAAAGAAGTTAAGTACTAATTTTTTGTCAACCTTCAACTTGCCACACTCAACTATGTCAGCATTATAATGGCAGGTTCCTTCACAAAAGTTGAACGTATCAAATAAATAATAAATCGAAGAGATTTGAATTTTGACTAAGAAGACAATAAGACAGAAAGCAAAATAACAGTTATTGCTAACACGAATTATAACGACAATGTTAGAAAGCACTGAAATTTCCAAAATATTTAAACAAATTTTCTTCAAAAAAATCACTATAGCCAGATTATAACCAGATTTGTGCAACATAAAATCAAATTCAGAACTCAGGAGCTTATAAATATGTCACTGGGAAAAAAATCACTCGTAACAAAAACAGAAGCCAATGAAATTCTAGTAAGTACCTCTAGATCCAACTGTCAATGATGAGTTGTTGTTCCAAACAGGAGCACCAGAATTGGTAGTAAAGAAGGGGGAATCATACGCACTTGAAGGGCGGTACTAATAAAATAAAAACAAGATAAGATGTTAAGCAAGAAAACAAAAAAAAAATCAATCATTAGCTACCTACAATCTAAACACCCAATCTAATTGCGGATGTATAACAATAAGACTTTGTTTCCTCAGTATAAAAAAAATGAAAAGAAACAAAAAAAAAAATCATTTTATTCTCTTGATTCCGAAATACTTGTCGCGAGATTTTTTTTTCATCTTGTTGGATTTTATTTTATTTTTTCATTTTATAGTGATTTATCAGCAACCAAACTTAATAGTAATTAACAACAAAAGCATGCGGAGAAATGAAATCAAGTACCAAAACTGAAAATACCAATTTCAATTAACCATGGAGTCGATTTGATTGAAAGAGAAGCTAAACCAAAATCTAAAATTTAATAAACGATCAAATCCCCCAAGAAAGCATAGGATAGGTACCTTGTAGGGATCCATTTGAGCAAAGGTAGTTGAGAGAAACAAGGACGAGAGCTTCTCTTAAATTATCTACATATTGGAAATTAAAAGCCTATTTATAAAATTAGGATACTAAATTATTGGAATCTCGTGTGGTTCGCACTTTTCTTATCCCTTTGGCCAACTTATTTTTCATCATTATATTTTTCTCTTTTTTTTATTTTATTTATAGTAAGCGACAGTCAATTTTACATTTTTGAAAAAAATAAAATAAAAAGAGTTTATGCAAATTGATTTATCAAGGATTTTCTTTAAGTAATTGCCATCAACAATATTAACTCTTGCGAAAAAGAGTACCCCTTTATGGGTAGAAGTTGCCAAAAGAAGAAACATTCAAAAATATATATATGAGGCTGTGAATATGCATTGATAGATTAGGTCACATATCTTAGTGGAAAACCCCATAGATTTCATAATTAAAATGACAAAAATTTAGGTCATCAAACCTCCTTTGCCTTTGGATTTCTTTGAAATAGTGATTGCAACTTAATGTTTTATAAGAGTATTTTTAGTTATCCATCTCCTTAGAATGAACAATAATTGGAAAGGAAAAATGTGAGAATGAAGTATAGATCTTGAAATAATTTTGTATATCACAATTTAAAAACTAATTAGCCTAAAATGGTTAACACCCATGGGTTGGACACCTTTAGTAATAATGAAATAAAAGTAAGATTAGACTATTTCTTTAACATACCAAAAATAAAGAAATCTTGAATATCACTAATCATATCTATGTCTAATATATTCCAATAATTTTTTTTCTTTAACATACCAAAAATATAGAAATCTTGTATTGCATTAACCATATCTATGCCTAATATATTCCAATAAGTTTTATAAAATATTGGGAGAACTCATTTAGGTTAAGTGTTTTTAGTGCTTTCATGTCACAAAGTGTTTATTTAATCTCTTGCGGAGAAAAAATATTAACTAATGAATTATTCTATTCAAAAGATACAATTGGAAAAAAGTAATTGAATATCTACCTTAGAGATTGCATTTTGAGAGCAAATAAGTTTAAGAAATGTTTAACAAGTTCACCAATTGCATCATATTCTAAGTTATAGTATTATCAATTATAAAGGAGTATATTTTAATCTTATTTGCACGATAATAGAAGTGTAAAAAAATCTTGTATTTATATCTCTTTCATTTGACCAAAGTTTTTCTATATTTATGTTTCTATAAAGAATCCGAATTTTCAAGTTGTTCATTCAATTGTTTGAAAAATAGTCTCACAACTTTACTTGCACTAGAGTATTTGGATTTAATTGAATAAAGTGCAATTTATCTTTTAGAATCTTGATTTTTTTTTTACTATAATCAAAGTGAGATTTTTTTTTCGAATATATAAATTATCAAACATTTTCCTTATTTTAACAAATTGTAAATTTCTATCTAACCAAATCCGAGAGATAAAAGATAAACAAGATTGATCTTTTAACCAAACAACAATAAATCTAAATGACCTCTTTTTAAAATATTCGAGTCTACCATTAAAATGAATCAAGATTTGATTATAATCAGAGATCAAATTTGGTAGATTAATCATAGAAATTGTGGAAAAATATAGATACCTCTATCGAAATATTGGTAGTTTCTATCATGTTCGTCTATTTTATTATACTAAGTAAGTTTTATACGGATACAAATCAAATGAATAAAAACTTCATTTATATATGCAAAAATTAAGTAGATAAATTTAACTTACTTAAAAGTTTAAATAATTTTAACTTATTTGATACGATTTGAAATCTGAATAAGTCAAAATAAGTTTGATACAACCTTATCGGATGGATTCAACTACAATAATAAAAATGCAAATACCCATTAGATGTTTGATTGAGTCAAGTGCAAATAAAAATGGGTTGATTGCATTATACTCGTTCTGGTTGAAATTAATTTATTCAAGCAATGAAAGAGGTGAAGCATCCATGAAGCTAAAAGTAAAATAATAATAAAAAAGCATAAAAACAAATATTTAAAAAAAAACTAGTAAAACCTAGCAATTAGCTGCTAGTAAATAAAAGAAAGTATGTAAATTGGGTGATTGGTGGGCCGAGATGCCCAACTAGAACCCTTCAACAAACTCATTTTCCCTTGAATTATGTTCATAATCATTAACCAATATAGTGTATACCAACTCCAACTTGTCCAATTTCTTTTTAACAAATTAATATACACTCTCACACATGCATACACATTTACCAAAATTCAACCCATGCACTCTCAGTACCTACAAAGAACCTATACAATAAGGTAAATGATAACTCCAACTTGTGCAATTTCAAGTTGGACTGCAAATTCCATGAGCAATAAATCCAGAGATCATCCACGTAATTAATGAAATATGAAGAAGCAAGAGATAGGCATGCAAGAAGATGAGTGAAGAGAGAAAACGAAAATAATGTTGCAGCTGAATTCTCTTTAACATCTCAATACTTCCATTTTGTAAGACTTCTATTATAATTGGAATATCCCCTTAACTAAATACTGCATTTCTTGAATTTGCTAGCTTTAAATTTTATTTTTGAAAAAATAAATTTAATTTTTGTTTCATTTTATTACTTTTTTACTTTATTTCAACGTTTTGAATCATTGTTATACAATTACGATACAAATGGTTTTTAGCAAGAAAGAAGGTAGTTGAATCAAAATAAAAAGTTCATCATATTTTATCTTTATATAAATTCTTCGTCAATTTTTCCGATCCTAATTTATTCAAAGTAAAAAAATATTTATCTATAATAATAAAAGAAAAATTAGTTTTATTCATGATGTTAAATTATTATAAAAGTAAATACATTTTTATAATAAATAAGAGAAAATATTATTATTTTTCTCTCTGTTTATTTAGCATAATAAAATGACAAGGAGTAGCTTCAAAATTCTTACTTTCTTTAATAAATTCTTACAAAAAAAATGTATTTCTCTCTCCGTTCAAATTCTCAAATGAAGAAAAAAAAATTACTACTTAAAGTAAGTAGGTTGGTTCGTAACGATTATTTCAAAATAAAATTTGATTTTTAATATTTTAAAATATATAATTTTAATTTAATTTTTTAAAATTTAATAGGTTTTTAGTTCTTAACATTTTTTTTTTAAATATGATTTGATTATAACTTTTTTTATTTAAAATATTATAAATTAAATTTAAATTGTTACCAACCAAGTGGTATTTCTAGATAAATGTTAAAACAAAAACAAAAACTATTAAAAATATCAACTTTTGTTTAGAGCAAAAATAAATAAATAAATTTCCCCAAATTTTTTTATTAAATTTGAATGAATTCTCTCACCGGTCAACAGTGAATGTAATGTCTACCATGAGACAACTGACACCAACTATGTAAGCCAGCTATTAAGTAAGTATGGGGATACAGATTCTTCTTCAAAAACCTACCAATATAAAATCATAATATAAAAATAATATTTTCTTTTCCGTACGGTTTTAACTTTCAAATGAAAAAAAAAAGAACTGAGATAGAAAGATAATAACATGTGAAACTCAAAAAATAAAAATAATAAGGATAGCTCAAAATTTTTATAATTATTTAATGTAATCTATTTATTTTTTAATTATAACATTAATTAATAAAGATCTTATAATTTTTTAAAAAAATTATAATAATTATGTTATTATATATAAATAAAAAATTTAATCTTATAATTTTTGTATTACTTTTGTTTTTAAAAAATTTAAAAATTATAAATACTTAATTTTAATATTTTAATGAACTAAAAATATTTATTTTAATAAATTATATGAAAAAATATTTTTTTATAATAATATAATTAAATATATATTTTAAAAGTATATAAAATTTAATATAATTATATTATTCATATATTTATTTGCTAAATTCCAAGTGGTTTTTGTCAAAAATAATAAGGGATACTTTAGTGTCAGAAGGACATCCAAAAACCCTAGGCATCATCCGCAATTTTTTTCCGAACCAACAACAATGAATCGTTCACTGCGAAATATGTCCGTTCCAAAGGCAAATTGTAACCCTGTATCTCCGGTACACATTAGTCATTTTCTTTTGATTTGTATCGACCATCCAATCAATTTGATGTATTTTATTTCTAATCATAACGATGGTGTTAATTTTGGTACAGTGAGTATTGTGGTATTTTGTGGGAAGTTATCAAGTGGGCCCGAACGATTTAAGGACTGATATTGAGAGCTGAGAGTTAAAAATGAGTACCAAATTAAGTTTGGTTCACCTAATAAAAAAATAAAAAATATTAATTTTAATATTAATAAAACTAAATAAAAAAATATTATTATTTTATTTAATTATTTAAATAAAAAAAATTAATTTTTATAACTAAAATGAAATAAAAAATATATTATTACAATTATTATATTTTTCTAAATTATTATCAAAATAAAATATATTATTAATATTATTATATTTTTAAATAATTATTACTTAAAATTATTATTTAAAATTATTTAAATTTAAAAATTATTATTAAAATAAAATTTATCATTAAAATTATTATTTTTATAAATAATTTTTACTTAAAAATATTATTTAAAATTATTTAATATTACTTATTTTCCTAAATTATTATTAAAATAAAATATATTATTAAAATTATTTTTTAAAAAATAATTATTATTTAAGATTATTTAATATTACTTATTTTTTAAAATAATAATTACTTAAAAATATTATTTATTTTCTAAATTATTATTAAAAAAATATTCAATTATTAATTATTTTACTCCATATAATTTACATATCTCTAAAATTAACGATAAAATTAAAATAAAAAATAAATATATAAATAGAATAAAGATTACCTAGGATAATGTAATTGTAATTACTTTTTTTTAAGAATATATTCTATTCTATTATTAATCTATAACACAATTAAATATAAAAATATATTAAATCAATAGCATTCACACTTTCATTCCTTTAGGCCATAAATATGAATTTAACAAAAATTGTTATATGGTACAATAATGTTTTCATCGATGATTTAACGATTATGTCGTTTAGTGATTTTTCCATCTCTTTACATATCGTCTCTTCTTCTTCTTCCTTTCTCTTTCTCACCTCTCTAATTCATAGATGGTGAATCATCGCTCCCTATTGACACCAACCACACCTATATACCTTTCTCTTCTTCCTCTTCGACGATCTCTGATCTCTGATGATAGGTCCCAATCAGTACAAGCACAAAAGAAAGTATTCTCTTTAGGTGAGAATGAACCACAAATTCATGAACTTGTGATCCTCCCTTTCATTGTATTTTTTTCCAAATTTATACATCAAAGAAACAATTGAAATGAAGCTAATGGTGTCCGAGTATGTAAGAGACTCATTCACCCACTACCCATTAATTGCAATCGTTCAATCATGCAAATAACTGCCAATAAAAGAAAATGATGCTGAAGTAAGATAAATGAGCTTGGCTTCTGAACATGGACACCAGTCTATATAGCGTGAGTTGGGCCTCGAGGTCTGACATGATCTTTTGGGCTTATCATTTCCCACCCTATGAAGAAGATGTTTGTCCTCGTATATCAAATGAGGAAACTTGTGGCAAAGAGTATCTATGGACTCCCAGGTGGATTCTTATGCTTCCAATGCACTAAGCTTACTTCCATGAAGGTGCCGCTATGCTTAATCCATCGGGTATTAAGTTTCAGTTGAGGCTCAAGCGTTATGACGTCATCATCTACAATTGGAGGTGAGCAAGTGAAGTTACAACTAAAGTGACATTGTATAGTTTAAGCAAAAAGATATGGAACAAGGGGGTGAATTTGAGTTGTAGGTGACAATTGTAGGCAATATGCTACTATTCTGATTTTCTCCAAAATAAGATAGGATCCATAGTAGCGATTAGATAATTTTTGATAAGCCCGTTTGAAGATTGTTTGTTGGCAATATGGATGGAGCTTTAATAAGACTTGATCACTAACTTTGAAATGGATATCTCTTCATTTGGAGTCATATTGTTACTTCATTTGGCTTATGGAAATCTCTAAATTTGTTTTGAGTTGGTAGAGTAGCTCGTCACGATGCAAGAGCGTTTCATCCACTTCATGGACTCGGGAAAGGCCCTCTAGATAGGCTAGGATAAGTGGTGGAAGGTGGTTGTAAATAGCTTGTTAAGGTGTCATTTTGGTTGAGGTGTGGTAGGTGGTATTGTACTAATACTCTGCCCAAGCAAGATAAGTACTCCATTTTTACGATTATTGGTGAACGAAGTAATGCAAATATTGTTCAACACAATGGTTAACAACTTCAGTTTGGCCGTCTGTTTATGGATGGTAAGTTGAACTGAGCATGAGTTTGGAGCCGAAGAGTTTAAAGAATTCTTGCCATAACTTACTGATAAAGATTAAGTCGTAATCATTGATGATGGAGCATGGCATTCCATGGAGTTTGACAACTCCATCAATAAATTTTCTGCAACAACTTTGGCAATAAATGGGTAAGTTAAGGGAATAAAGTGGACAAACTTATTGATCTGATTGACAACCACCAGAATTGTGTCTTTGCCATAAGAAATGGGCAACCCTACAATTAAGTCTAAAGTGATGTCCTCCCAAACCTATGCAATAATTGGTAAGGGCTATGATAATATTGTCACTGTCGTGGTTTCTGGCTTAATGTGTTGACATACCTTACATTTCTGGACATACTTTTGAACAACTTTATGCATCTTTGGCCAATAAAATTGTTGCTACAATCTTCTATAAGTTTGAATGATACCTGAGTGCCCTTCGATTTTAAAATCATGAACTTTATATAACAATTTGGCCCTTAAGTAGTGATCGATAAGTACAACAACCTTCCCTTTATAAAGCAACAAACCATCACTCCAAGTCAAGTTTCCATGAGGAGGATCACCAGCCTTTTCTACTAAAATTACTCTTTGTTTTTGCATTATGATTTCTATTATACTTTTTTTCAAAATCAATCATTTAAATTCCTTCATTACTTTCTATCATTATCCTTATAAACCTAATAATATTGAAAATCATCTAGTTGGTGTTTAACATTGAAAGGATATAAATAACGCTAGTTCAATTTAAAATTTACTTAAATGATGTTCAATATTAAATGATGTGACAAAAAAATCTAATAGTAAAAATCTATGAAATAGATATAAGATGAACTATTTTTATTGCTATAAATTTAAAGGTGTTATTTTTATCGTTTTTTAAAATTTTATAATATCAAATCATTATAAATTATCAAAAATTGTTATAAAATCAACATATAATCCTTAATATTAATTAAATATGTTCCTTGATATATTAGTATGGAATGTTATCTTAATATATCATCTTCTCTTTTGATAATATTATATTATTAAATTTTAAGATTATTTCACTTTAAAATTTTATTTAAACACTTAAACTAACAAAATAACTTTGTTAAATAGAGAAATAATAACTTGAAATAACATGTAATTTTAGCAGGATAGAGGAAGAGGACACTTAATCTCTACTCTTAGAAAAAATTATCTGGTCGAAACTAACACACAATTAAAGTGAAATTGAGAATAATAAAAAATAAAATGAACACAAATATTTTATGTGAAAAACCCCCCGAACAAATTGGGATAAAAAATCACGAACAAGTGTAGAAGGATTTCACTATTGTAAAATAGGGATTACAACACCTTTTTTTAGTTACAACGAGATAACAATTCTAATATCTATTGTAATAGGAGAAATAACACTCTCAAAAAATAGGGAAAATATTAATTACAAAGAATAAACAATTTTTTTTTAAGTAGTAACTTACAAGATAACTCTCACAAAGACTTTTACCATCTTTCTTAAGGATGCTTTCTAATTCATTTGTTTTTATATTTTACACAAATAAAACAAGTTATTTATAGGCAACATCATTGAAGAACTTGTAGTAGAAAAAACTTTATGTTCATCTCCACGTTGAATAGACAAGAAATTAGTGCATCACATTGAACGAAGAATAAATTAATGTTTCACATTAAATGCACAAGAAATTAATACTCCAATAACATCATTAATTAAATATCTTTTATGTTTCCTACTTCATTCATTAACAAAATATAACATTAAATCAAGTAAATGATTTTAACACTAAACATGATCATCAATTATCAAATCTATCATGTATCTTTATTACTTGAAATAAGTGAAAATATTATATGATTCTATTATATTACTGGTAATCTATAAAATATTAAAATTTGTAAGATAAAATTGCTTCTTCTTTATTATTATTTATTTGAAGAAAAAAAGAGAGGATAAAAGTGCTTAAGCTTGACGTTATGATCATTTGTATTTTTTGTTTTTGAAATGCGCTTATAATTAAAAAGTACATTCACAATTATATGTCAAGTAATTTGAATATTGCTGTGAAATGGGAACAAGTACATGTTATTTGTGAAGATAAAATATAATTTACCAAAAGTGGGAAAAAGTTTCGAAGATGATTACTGCATGATAGTTTTGAATTTTCAAAAATATTTTGTAAAATTATAGATAATAAATATCTCTAAAATTCATAATAATAAAAAATATTTTTATTTTAAATTAAAATATATATGAACTAGCGTTAATAGATGTTAATTTTGTTATAATAAGTTTTAAAAATAATAATTTTATTATTTTTTTAAATACTTTAATCACACATTAATATATATATAAATGATATAAATAATTCTATTAATAAGTGATATTATATATATATATATGAGTACCAATCTATACATACATCACTTTTGAATTTTGCCGACTAATAGGAAATTTATTACTTTTTGGCAGTAAAGTAAAGAAATTATTCTTTTCTTTACATATTTTGCATTCCCTCTAAAAATCTTTGATTCCTAATCTGTGAAAATATATAGTATTTCCAAATATTATTTTATCAATGGAACCTTGATTTTTAGCAATAGCAATCATATGCATACATCTGGGGATTCAAATTCATGAATTAACCAAGGAGGAAATTAAGAATAAAAGTTCATAACTTTATATAGAAGGCATATAATAACATAATTTTAGAAAATATGATATATAATCAACCATTTTATATCACATTTTAAAGAAAATTAAAAAAATAGTACTTTTTTTCATTAAAAAATTATTAAATTTTTTTTATAGTAATTGTAGGAAAATCACATTTTTATTTTATTTAAATGTATATATACTCTGCACAAAAAAAACCTACAAATCTTATGTCTTAATAAAAATATCTTAAGTTTGTATAAACTATATATTATAAATAATATTTTAAATAATGTATTATGATTCTATTAATAAAACATAGATTAAAATATAATTTAAGATATATGATCCGAAGTATAAAAAAAATTATTCAAAAATATATCAATTTATATTCTAATAGATCTATAATTCATTCATTTTCTATGTAATGTAATTCTAATATAACTTTCAATTTTATAAAATTAATTAAAATATAAAATGATTTAAGTGAAAGACCTCACCAATCATTTTAGGATAGAAAAATAATATTTTTGTTTAGATAATGAATTTACGTATATAACAAATATATAAAATTATAGAATTATGCAATAAGATGAATATCATTAATTTACCTTAGATACAAGCATAATACAACTATTGTTAACATTATATTCCTAATTAGTATTTTATTGATTTTTAAAATAATAATTTCATATTCGAATATATTTGAATCATTGTCTTCTTAGTACTTATGAATAGTGTGTATACATTGAATTATATTTTCTAAAAATATATGTTGTACACTTTTAATATAAAAATAAAATCAACAAATTTATTGGATAATTAAAAATAAAATTAAAACAACGAATTACTTCTTAGATTGCCTTATTATCCAAAAATATTTCCTTAAAAATGGTATTATATAAAAAATTTTATAAATTAGGTGTGAAAATAGCATTAATAAAAAAGGAAATTGAAGAGAATTGAATAGAAGTTTTCAAGTAGTAACGTTAAAGTTTGTGGCGAGAACCTTTTTTAAAGGGATCTAATGTTTTAATTAATTATAATTAAACCTAATCTCCATGCCTTAATAGAAGTGAAACCAAACCTATCCCCAAACTCACGGGTAATATACCTTTAGGGCATTTTGAAAACACATGCTAAAACATTACCGTTAAGGGCATAAAGGAGAAGGCGACTTTTCAATCACAGATCGTGCGGTGATTATTTAGTAGCCGTTGCATTTAAAATTTTAGACGAGCGTGTACAGAGACAGACATATATCCGCCGTTTGCGTCTCAATTTCTATCAGATCCTTGGTCTATTTCTTATCATTTCTTTCTCTTCTTCTTCTTTGTACTCAAAAACCCAGAAGAACCAAGAAGAGAGAGATCGCTCCTTTATATGTTATGGTGATTTTTTGATCGATCTCTCTCTTTTGTTCAATTTTGAAGATTGCAGTATTACTACCCATTTCGAATTTGGAATTACAATCTACTTTAATCGGATTTGTTTAAAGAAGTAAGTACGTGTTTGTAATTGGTATCACACTTGGTTAATCTTTTTTTCTCTTTCTGATTCTTGATTGGATTTGATTGGATCTTTTCTCTTCTTCTTCTACTTTTTTTTTGAGCTGGTAATTTTTTATATGATTTTGATATTTCATTTCGGAGGGATGTCATTTTTGTTCATAATTTTTAGGTGTTTCAATTTCTTAGATTAGTTTTGATTGAAATAGATTCTGATTGTTGCTACTCCTTTTTCCATTGACAGAGACAATGGTTGGATCAAAAGAGAATAATCCTGGTGTGATTGGCCCTGCAAATATTCAGAGTAATTGAATCTAATTTGAATACTTGTATCAAATTGGTTTCAAATTGTCATCTTTATTGATTAACTCTAAACTGATAGTTTTATTTTCTGTTTTTAATTTTGGAAGGGGGAGTAATTCGTGGAGGGAGAAAACTCCTGATGGGTCAGAATCGTAGAGTTTTGGGTGACATTAACCAAAATGTTGCTGCAGTCAACAAGAGAGGCCTTTCAGAGTAAGTACTTCACTTCTTTTTTCTTTACTGCAAAGAGGGAAGAAGTGTAAGAAAAATGAATGTTAGGATTTTTAAAAGATTACATTTTTCTAAAAATAATCTAGTCAACTGATTCTTGTTAATGAAATGGATAATGAGTTGAGTTCCTTTTCTTTGATCATGAATTGTGAAAATTACATAGTTCCCAAGTTTGATTTCTTATTCTCCTACATTTTCCAGTAACAAACCCGGTAGTTTTAATAAGGTTTTTTGCCTTTCAATGCACGCTACCAGTGTTCAAAACCCATTAATTCCAGTGAATCGACGCATTACTAGGTTAGGACTTGATTATTATTTTTTTCCCTTTTGGTGCTTTGAGTTTCAATGTTTTATCCCCACTTGTTAATGGAACTTGGTTTGACTTTCTCTGTTTGTTAGGAAGCTTGCTGCTCAAATTGCTAACAAGAAAGAACAGATGCTACCTGAGGTACTTTGGTCATTTGAAGATCAATTTGAGCTTTGAATTTTGGTTTTTTCATCATACAGTAAAGGGTATTGATGTTTAATTGTTAACAGGATATAGAGAAACCAGTACATTTAGTTTCCAATGCAAAAGAGGAGTCTGAAGATTGTTTCATTATAGACGTGGAAGAGTTCAAAACAAATGGTGACATATCAGTGCCAATGTTTGTTCAACACACAGAATCTTTGCTGGAGGAGATTGATGACCAGATGGTACATCTTCTCTACTCGTCCCTCAATTTTATATAGCCCTATTGCCGGAATATTTTTTGCTAATGCAGAGAAAAATTTCTATTTTTAGAAACAATTAAATATTAAATTAATTAATTGTAAGACTTTCAATTGCTTGGCATTATTAATTTTTTCGGATATGGAAATAACAATTTCCTTTTTAAATAATTGTAAATATATATATTTTTTTCCTGTAGGAGGAAGTGGAAATGGAAGATGTAGCTGAAGAGCCCATTGTAGACATAGATAGCCTTGATAAGAAGAACCCACTTGCAATTGTGGAATACATTGATGATTTATACTTCTATTACAAGAAAGTGGAGGTAAGTAGGATATGGATGGTGGCTGAAAATCATAGATAACTAATAATAGTTAGTAGAAAGTTAATTCCAGGACTTAATCAAGTCAAGTCACTGAACTGTTGATTAATTTTTTGCCTTACAGAATTCTGGTTGTGTACCACCAAATTATATGGCACAGCAACCGGATATTAATGAGAAGATGAGAGGGATTTTGATTGACTGGCTGATTGAGGTATGAAAATATTACTTGGATGGCATACGAGAGTTTTGAATTAATTGAAATTGCTGACAATTTTGAGTGTACATAACAGGTGCACTACAAGTTTGAACTTATGGATGAGACACTATATCTCACAGTGAACTTGATTGATAGATTCTTGGCTGTTCAACCAGTGATGAGGAAGAAACTTCAACTTGTTGGGGTGACAGCCATGCTTCTAGCCAGCAAATACGAAGAAGTTTCGGTTCCCGTTGTAGAGGATCTCATTCTGATTTCTGACAAGGCTTACAGCAGACAAGATGTGCTTGATATGGTAAATTATGACATAATGTGTTTTAGGTTTTATACGTAAATTGGATCATGATATTAAATGTTAGTGTCATGGTATGTTTGCAGGAGAAGCTCATGGTCAACACTCTAAAATTTAATCTATCAGTCCCAACTGCATTTGTGTTCATGAGGAGATTTCTCAAAGCTGCTGAATCTGACAAGAAGGTTTACTTTTTACATGAATTATTCATTTAATTGTTAGATATATACATTTCATTGCGTTTGAGCAATGTTCATAATGTGATCGATTGTACCATGATTCAGCTCGAGCTGTTGTCGTTCTTCATGATAGAACTATGCCTTGTTGAATATCAAATGCTCAACTTCCACCCTTCACTATTAGCTGCGGCAGCAATATACACAGCTCAGTGTACACTAGGCGGATCCAAGCAGTGGAGCAAGACATGTGAGCAGCACAGTGGCTATTTGCAGGAACAACTCTTGTGAGTGTTTGTTTGTTGATTTGGCTCATCTGATTGTGTGTGTGTTAATTGCTGCTCTCATTCTTTAATAATGAACATTAGCTCATTTATTTGGTTTTGATTGGTGGTCTATGCAGAGAATGCTCAAGGTTAATAGTGACATTCCATCAAAAAGCTGAAACAGGAAAGCTCACCGGGGTTCATCGAAAGTATAGTACATCTAAATTCGGATACGCTGCAAAAATTGTACCTGCAAACTTTCTATTGGAAGAATAATAATAAGTTTCACAAAATACATTGCCTCTTGGCAAATATGGGTTTTTGACATAACTGATTTTAATATTCTATTTCTCAATATAAGTCCTAATTCCTTCTTTGGGAATTGGGAAAAGAAGAAAGTATGTTCTTTTTTAAATAATTAGGAGTCGTCTATGTTCATATTATTTTATGTGAATTACTTACTGAATTTATTTCCAAACTGAGGTTATATTCCTCATTTAAATAGCCTGTCTATTCGTGCTCTTTCTGTTTTTTCTTTGCATCTTTTCTTGCCTGAGGGAGAATTCGCAAGTGTGAAAATCAAAATTTTCATGTTCTTTAGCCGGAAAGTATGCTATTTAAGTGCGTACTGACAAAGACTTGGACATTTATTTTTCTTTCCTTAGCTGATGAACTATGGCCGCCAATTGATCAAAGTGATCACTGTCCTTTTCGTTCAAAATCAAAGTGATCAAAACAGAGGATAGTGTGGCTGTGGCTGCCACTTAACCCGGTGAGGAGATTTCTTAACACAAAAAATAAAATAAAAATCATCATCATCATACGTAATCAACAAAATAGGAACTTAAAATATGGAGCAGGGCAACAAAGAAGGAAAATGAAGATTTGAATATTCACAAGAATTATCAAATTGCAAATAGGCAGAAAAATTCATTAGACTGGTGATCCGAAGCGGACTACAAAATTCATTACAAATTTGATGAATAATTTCAATCCAGGGTCATCAGCATGAAGGCCCATGAACTTTTTATCCATGAATCTGGATTTTTTTTTTTCATTTCATGAATTCTGGATCTTTTTTCATTTCATAAATTTCTGAGATGGGTTTTGATCATGATTTATTTTTAAAATGCTGAAACAAGCGCACTAGATAGAACGAACTTCCATTCTAAGTTTGAATTGAAATAAAAATGATAAGAAGAAGAACCTCAAATTACTTAATAAGTTATAAGTGTGTGGAAGGAATTCACTGTACTAAAACAAATTATCAACTTTTCTCTGACACACAAAATAAGTTTTTTCTTGTAATTGGAGAATACAATTAATATCCCTCTCTCAAAACGAGAAAAGAATTCTTCTACATGGGAAAAAACTTATTAAGTTATTTTGTTACCGTGAGGTTATGGATTTTGTTTTTATAATTTTGGAGATAGATTGTATTAAAATTTCTTATTTATATAAATTTTATAACCCAATTATTCATTTGTTGGTTGAAAAGTTTCTTCTCTTCGTACTTGATTTTAATGGATGGTGAAAGCTTAGTAAGTTATTTTATTATTTCGAGGTTACGGATTTTGTTTTTAAAATTTTGGGGATAGATTGTATTGAAACTTCTTATTTACGTAAATTTTAGAATCCAATTATTCATTTGTTGGTTGAAAAGTTTCTTCTCTTCATACTTGATTTTAATGGATGGTAAAAGCTTAGTAAGTTATTTTATTATTGTAAAGTTATGGATTTTGTTTTTAAAATTTTGGGAAGTATTGAAACTTCCTATTTACATAAATTTGAGAACCCAACTATTCATTTGTTGGTTGAAAAGTTTCTTCTCTTCATACTTGTATTTACATAAATTTTAGAACCCAATAGTTGGTTGAAAAGTTTCTTCTCTTCATACTTGATGGATGAAAAAAAAACCATTTAGACTTTGGTTTCATAATTACTTCTTCCTATTAGCCTTTGCAATATATAAAGCGTTCTAACTATCATAATATATGAGAATCTTCTCCTTTTTGTACACTAACTATTTCATTAACCTTCTTATCTAAATCGCTTTCTTACAAGCTTGTGTAGTTACTATGTACTACTTATGTCGTAGATACTACAACCATTTACAATTTTGAAACCAAACTTATAGCTCCACCTGCAAGTATAAACACATAGTCTAAAGTGGATTTTCTTTTGTTGAGATATCCTGCAAAATCTAAATCGACATATCCTCGATAGTAAAGTTTATTCATAACATAATGTTGTTTTCAAGTCTTTTGATGTGTCTAAAATCTTGATCCTCTTTATAGTGTCTCAATGCTCTTGATCGAATTCGTCATGAATCGATCGACTGTTTCCATTAGTTACATAATGTCTAGCCTTATACATATCATGAAAAACATTAGGCTTTCCATTGCTAATGCATATAGTAATGTTTAGCCTTGTTTGATAGTCCTAAATCCTTCACGTGAAACTTCCTAGTTAATCGTATCTTTAATTGTTTGATTGGATCATTATTGGGGCTTGCTATTAAGGATATCATCTACATATAACATTAAAGCGATTATATCATTGTTGTCCACCTTTTGTAATACACACAATAATTTAGAATTAATCTATTGTTCCAAATGCTAATAATAAGGAATCAAATATCTTGTACTAGTATTTTTTGCCTGCTTTAGACTGTATAGATACTTGGTTGGTCGATAAAACAAGTTTTTTTTTATTTTTTTCTTCAAATCTTTTGGTTGAATAATATATATTTATCCTTTAAGCTTTTTATGAAGAAATTCATTTTTAACATCTAATTGTTCTAAGTGCAAGTCATATGTACTACATATTACCAAAAAAATAGTCTTATTGTAGTGAGTCAAATAACATGAAAATATATATAGTTGAAGTTGATACCTTCTTTCTCAACATATCATTTCACCACCAATCTAGCACAATATAGCTCCACTTGAACATTTCCATCTCTTTGGATCGTATAGACTCCTTTATTTCAAATGGACTTCCTTTTTATGTTAGCAAAAGTCTCATTCTTATGAATAGCTTTAATTTTTTTCTTGCATTGTTATCATCCAAAGAGATGCATCTTGGATATTTATAGATTCATCAAAAAATTATGGCTATCTATCTTTTGTTAGAAGACAATATGCAATATTACTCTCCAATACAAAATCAGGTTGCCAAGTTAGTTCTAATCTCTAATGTATTAGTCTCTAACTTACTTGGATTTGAACTTCAACTGGTTCTTATACTTTGTGCTCCAATGATGCTTTAAAAGAATCATCTAATGACTCCTTCTATATGCTATTTATTTCTTTCTTTTCAATCTTTTTTATCGATAAAATCACATTTTTGTTGATGAAAACCTTTAGGATAGTGGGGTTCCACATGCAATACTATTTGACACCATCAACATATATCAAGAGTATACATTTCTTGGATTTTGGATCCAATTTTTTTTCCAAATATTTTACATCAAGTATGCAAAACATCTAAAAATGTGAAAAGAAAAATAGTTTATTAGTTTATCCATCCACATCTCCATTGGCATTTTCATATAATTTTCCATTGATAGAGACCTATTGATAATGAAACAAGCAATTCTGACCAACTTTTGGCAAACTTATTGATCTCAACATTGCTCTAGTTCTTTCTAGCAATATCATGCACTAGCTTTATTACACCATTTTAGTGTGGTTTGTGCATGATCATCAATTGCCTTTTAATGCATTTTTTTCTACAATATATGTTCTCAAACACTCGATCTTCGTTCTAGTTTCAAGCTTTGTTATGCTTTTATTTTCATTAGGTAGGCCTAACTATCCTAGAAAAATTATCAATAAAGGTAACAAAGTATTTTGGTCCACCGTTATAGGTCCTTAAGTATGTGATCTTCAACTTAGATTCTAACTCTATTCGTGCTTTGATAGTCTTGAAATTTACAAATACATCTACTTTTCCCTTCATTGGGTAGACCCAGCATCTCTTGAAGAAATCACGAATGAAGATAACAAAATATTTTGCTCCTTTTAAGGGTTGAATTGTTGACTCCCAAACATTAGTGTACTAAAGTTAGTATGCATTTAGTTCTAGCAATGATTTTCCAAACTTCAATCTAATTTACTTGTAATACAATACATACAAAATGGAAGATTTATAACTTTTAAGTCAGGAAGTAACTTCCTATTAGAGAGAATCTTTAATCCTTTCTCTAACATATGGTCTAATTTGCAATGCGACATCAACATTGAATCTTCTGCATCATCAGTTGTTGTTATTAATATATTTGTTTTCTTTAGGGTTTCTTTCATTAGTATATACAAGTTTACATAAACTTTCTTTTCCTTCGTCACCATTAATGTGTCCTTTGATAATACTGGTGATCCCATTTTTAACATGAGTTTTGGATCCAAGATCATCCAATTGTCCTATAAGAAAAAGATTTTTTTTCAAGTCTTTGTTATGTCTGACTTCTTGAATTATATGAATCATGTCATCATATATCTTTAGTTTGATGTTACCAACTTCAACAACATCTAAGGCATAATCATTTGCTAATGATATAAATTATCTAGAAATCGGATTATATTTGTAGAACATTTCTCTCTACAATGATGTGCTAAGATACACTTGAATCAACTACCAATATATCTGTAAGTTATTTTCTACCTTCAGAAGTTGTCAATGCCTTAGTGTAGAAAAGCTCAACATCATTTGAATTGCTCGTTATACAATGTTTGTTGTTCATTGATTCATGAGATTTTCCCTTAGAGCCTCTATCTATAAATATTTTGAATTAACACTCATTCTTTAAGTGTCTTTTTTTTACTTTGGTTTATTTTGATTTTGACTTCCATTAGAGCCATGTTTCCTTGACTTGCCTCTTATGATAAGCAAAACTTCAACTTATTAAAAATTTAATGTATGATATTTCTTGTTTTTGTCCTCATTTTCTCCTAAAGGATAGATCTTTCTTGTTTTTACCATCGTTTCCTCCTAAAGGATAGAAGTTATAACGTCTTTAAAAACTAGAGATTTTTTAGCATTGTTAATCAAGTTTATAAAAAGTTAGTCAAATGTGTTTGATAGGATTTGGAATAGTAGTTCAACATGTTCATTCTCAACTACTTTATAATTCATATTGTTGAGTTGGAAAATAAAGTATTGAGAGTATTGATGTAATTTTTCATTGATATGAATAATGTATATTCTTTTATTCAAGAAAAATTTTCTTTTGCAATGATTAGTTTCGTATAGACTTGTCAAATCATCCCAAATTTCTTTAGAAGCTTTTTTATCCTCTATGTTGGACAATACTTAATCTGCAAGTTCTAGATGTAAGTTTGCAATAGCATCTCCTTCAATGTTCTTCCACTTTTTGTTGTCGATTATAGTTATTGATCTTATATCAATTTCCTCCCTACAATTGTCTTTCCTTAGAACTATCTTGAAATTATTTTTGTTAAACTTCTCAATTTTTATTTTTGTTTATACAAATTCTGCACAAAATATTAATACAATTGAATAATATTGCATATTTGAATAGTGATGTATACTTGAATGGTATCATCTACATGAATAGTGTTCATCAATTGAAATTTTTAAACCAAGCTTTGATACCATTGTTAGAATGTCGATTCAAGCTCGATACATTGGATATATGTGACAAAATTCTAACATAAGCTTTAATTCAGATTATAATGATAATAAATGTAAGAATAATAGACACCAATATTTATGTTATTCATCCAAATTAATTACGGATTATTTTATGAGCAGGTGATGAACATAATTCAATATATCATAAGATTTTACAACTTCTCTCTAAATACAAAAAGAGAACAAGATACATGTATCTTAAAATGAAGAAATAACTCATCAAAGCGGAGAAACACTTTACAAGTTATTTTATTCTTATGACGTTCTTAATTATGTTTTTGAGATTTTGTGCGATAGATTACATTGAAGGGTGGCACCTATTTAAAGAAATTTTAGAATCAAACTATTCGTTTGTTAGTTGAAAATTTTATTCTTTTCATACTTAATTTCAATGGAAAGCAACCATCAAAAATATTTGGAGTTTGGTTTTGGTTAGCAATTATTTTCTTGAACGGTATCATCCAAGTCTCTTTTTGTTTCGCTGGAGTACTCAAATATTGGGATTGTTATTTTATAAATGATTGATAGTCGATTTAGAATTCAAGTTGAGAAAAAACAATGATTAATAACCAATAATGAAAAATTAAAAACAAACTAAATTTTAGAGATAAAAGTTCAAAAATGAAATTTGCTTAAACAAGTATCAAAATATGGGATTTTACTATTTTATTAATTTTTAATTAAAAAAATAGTCAAATTTACACTTAATTTTAAGGTTAAACCTTTTACAATTAAAATATGGAGTTAAAATTTAAGTTAAGAAGGGGTTTTACATATTAAATATGGTCTAATTTTCTTACAAAAATTTATTAAAAAAATTACACACATTTAATCAAGTTAGAAAGGGCACGTGCCCCTCACTGGATATGAAATACAGTCATCACCACTGTTGACAAACATTTTCTAAACTCATTGGGTCATTTGTTTTTCTTCCTCTTTTTTTTGACAAGTTGGGGTATCATCATCATCCTCTAGCAAGTTCTGGGTTACACTTGGATATGGATGTTTGGGCTACTATAACCTAAAAAATTTAATATTGGGTTATGTTGTGGTTTTTTGCGTATATAAACAAAAATGAAAGATTTGTTTATGGTTGAGTTTGCACTTTTTGAGTATGTTTGGTGAAAATATTGATATTTTGGAAAACTGGAAAGGGTTGTATGACTTCTGCTCACAATTATTTTACACTAGTCTTTCAAGATATTAGGAATTATATGTAAGATGACAAAACAATTGTGGACATTGAGGGTTGGGCTTAGGGATTACAATGGGTTGATTCAAGTTCAACCCCTCTAACATCATCATTGAGAGAAAGTTGCATAAATAGGGTGTTAGGTGTTTCAACCCATTAGTTAACTATTGGTGTCATGCCTTTATACTTAGCTCGTGGGTTTTATTGTGCATTATTGTACTCAACACGCTAGGTCGTGAATAAAGGCCAGTATGACCCGTAGAATAAGACTTAGTTATGAATCGAAACCAAATGATTTTTATCTTTTATCAATCTGAATCTTATATGATCTAAATCAGATTTAAAAATTTCTATCTAAAATCAATTCAATAAAATAATCCATTTAAATTAATCTGAATACAAGTAGATATTTTTATCAAACAAGATCGTATTGAGCTTAAAACTTATTTATAAATTATTATCATATATAAAATACAATACATATATTATTTTGTATTTATAATAAAATTTATTATTTATAATCACACCTAAATAAATTATAAAAATATGAATTATGCTTAAATACTTATTAAATTATAATATTGATTTTTCGTTTTAAATCAATACGATTATAAATTGTATCAATCTAATTTGATTTGAATTTAGGTTATTTCACTTCTTCTTTTCATTTAAGCATATTTATCAAATTATTTAAATCACCCTACCGTAGACCATTTATTATGTTTTATATATAATTGAATTTTACACATTAAATGTGCTATAACGATAGGAGTGGAACCCCATAGTTCTATTCAATAAATCATGAAATATCAATGGCCTACACCTAATTGTCATAATATCTAACCTATATATTAATTTATTTGACAAAATAATCAATTTAAAAAAAATGAGTTTTGGGTACTGGCCCGATTTGGGTCGTATCATACTAACCTAATGAGCCGACAAGGCGATTGTTTAATGAGACATGATATGTTATACTACCCCATTTGACACCCCTATGTGTAACTATAACGATATACTTTTTAAAAATATTTGTTCTTTTTCTCCTTAACTTACTTTTATTCCTTAAAATATCTTATTTAAAAATTATTGTACTCGCTAACGAGCTTGTGATTCAACAGTAAGAAATCTAATTGAGTTATTGAAGGTTTTTTATTCGAATCTAGGTTATGAGTAAGTTATGTTAAATACAAAATCAAAATTATATAATAAATCTACGGCATAAAGAAATATGAATAAAATGTCTTCATCAAAGAATTGCAAGTGTAACATGACCGTTAGTGACCTAGCCAAGATACAAGTGCAACGCCAAGTAAAATCTGTTTGACTCTCTCACCCTAACCACAACATGGTACATCACATTGGAAAAGCTTGTAACAATTTGTGGAACCCATGGGATTTAAGGAGGGTTGTGGAATTCAAAGGACAAGGCAGCGGCTAGCAACATAAAAGTGGCAATAACTGGGTCAAAATTGTTGATCCATTTTAGACGTCAACTGTCATAAACAAGAATTAAATAGATAGACAATTCTCAAGCTCCAAATTCCCCGTGCTTTGGGTGCATTGAAGAAGAGGTCTTTAAAATTTGTTTTCATGGTTCCAGACTCCAGTGTTTGCACATAATCAAGCACCCTAATCATAAAATGATATCACAGCAACAATAATATCCAGCCATTCTCTTTAAGCACGTGTGTCTCTTCTAACATTTTCAAGAAAAGGAAACCGAACAATGAAGAGAGAAATTTAGATTCACAAACACCAAAGGAGTTTGTTTTTGCAAACAATAGAAACTAACCGAAAAACTGCATAGCTACAGAAAGCAACTGGTTAAGATGACTACATGGATTTTTATCATTTCCTCTCACAAAAAGAGACAAACTTTTACATCTATATCGAGAGTGTCAATAGAATATTAGAAGGATTCTGAATTGAAGGCACATCTACAGGCAACATAGATAGAGGGACCTCATCACCTCCTCACAGGTGGAGCAACACCTCTACCAGGTGCTCCACGACCGACAGCCTGAGCCTGGGAAACAAATAATACCCAGGTTGAATCAACTTCCACCAATAAAAATGGTTAGGAATAAAAACCAAAATAAATATATCAATCTACATGATTCCAATATTCTCAAGCAAGGCAGTATTGGAAAAACTCACCTTGGCCCTCATTGCAACAGCTCTACCCCTTCCGACTCCAAGTGAAGCACCCTTACCCTTCATGATATTTCAGAAAACATTAATCAGCAAACCACTATATGCATTTGACCAAAAAAAAAACATAAAATATGCAGAACTAAGTTTGTGTTTGATAAGGGGTTTGCCTCCCGTTTTCTGCTTATTTTTTACCTCACTGGTGTTTGATAACTGTTTCGTTTTTGTTTTTCAAATTATGTCCCTCTTTTGAAACTTAAAAAGTTGAGTTGCAACTACAATTTCGTTTTCTTGCTCTCAGTCTCTATACGACCCTTTCTCTCTTTTCCTCACCACATTACCTTTGAAAGCTACTCAAACAACAATCTCTCCCCCTCTTTCTAGTCTTCACCTCTCTTCTCCATAACAAAATCTCTAGCCTCTGAAGCCATCATTAATCCTCTCTTCCAATCGCTAAGCTCAGTGACAAGCTTCAATCTCGACTTCACATATCAGAGAGGTGAGCTTCTTCCTTGCTCAAACTCAAAGGTTGTAAAATATGTTGAGGTTCACCATAAATGAAGGATTGTGTTGAAAATATTTCCTCATCTGTTTAGTGGGATAATATACTTAGATATTACTGATCAAATATTATTTTCTCGGTTTTAGAATTTCACTATTGGATTATGAAATTGGGGTACGGTTTAGAAATTATTAGAAAATTTGAAGAGTGCATGGCTCTGAATTTTATTGTTGTCTAGTGAGATTTGCATCTGGACTTTTAATTTTGCACTTTCCATTGAACTTTTAATCTTGCAATTAGCCAGTCTTATGTTAGATTTTCATTTTTTAATGTGTACCATGGTAAAGCTTTTCCCAGGAAAATGAAAGACAAAAAAAGGAAGAACACAGGGCAAACTAGGTATGGACGATAAAGCCTAAAGACGTGATATTTAATACCCTTAGATTACAGAGCATTCAAATTTTAAGCTATGTAGATCTTTAATTCTAAAGTTTAAGCAAAATGGGCACTTAAGGAGTGTGAAGGTCAATTCCCATTGCCCATATATGCACTCTAATCAACATTTCTAAGTCTTGCTTCATATCAATGTTTATTAATTGCTAAACTTGTTTGTGTTTCATTCATACTAAAAATCTGTTTGGTACTTGTCATACAATTTCTGAGTGATATATAATTAATGAGGAAAGAAATTCACATATAAAAGAAAAAAAATGAAGAAAAAAAAAGATGTTCAATTTATGTTCACTTTATCTTTTTAAAGTTTCTCTCTTTGAAATTTCCTCTGCACTTTTAAAGTTTCCGTAGACCAGTTCACCTTAAACCAAATCTAGGATTTGCAATCCTTTTCGGTGCTTTTATTTCTTGGGAAGCTATGGGCATTTCATTTTTTTTTTGTGTTTTTCACCTTTGTGATAAGATTAATGTATCAAAATGAATCCCATATGGATATCATGTTGATTATGATACTATACCAACTTGATTATTCATGAACATTCTGTCTTACTTGTGTTTCAACGTAATACCAGTGAAGACTTTGAGTCGTTGCCTATTTCTAACCTGATTATAATACTAGATCATTTAGCCTTTAAGGAGGTGCTTAACTTGAGATTCTTTGGTTTGAAATTCGACAATGTATTTGGGCTTTCATAAGAGGAAGAATATGAGGATAAAACGCTCAAAAAGAAAATAAAGAAAACAATATTTAGAAAACTTTATCAAATGCACCCTAATAGAATATAATTGCTTCAAAAGTAAAAGAGTACCTTGATTCTAGCATCTAAACGCTTGAACATTGGTGCATTCTTTAACATATCTGGGATAACCATGAACCTGAAAAAAAATTGGATTATTATTGTAGAAATTAACTTGTCTCGGACCAGAAAGTGCATAATGCTCGGACATTGAACTAGAGAAGAGTATATTATTGTACCTGACTTTGCTGCCTCTTATAAATACATGTTCAAGCTGAGAAACTTTTCCATCCTACAAAAGTCAACCAAATTAGCATCCAGTAAAGGCAGAATAAATGGGAAGGCCGAAAGTACAACAACAACTATTAATAAAGAACAGACAAATAATTCCTCAAATATATCCAACACTTGATATCAGCATTATCTTAAATGTCAAAAACAAAAAATCTAAAATGAATCAACCAAAGTATTACTTCTAGGGTACTAGCTAATCCTATCAAATTTTCACACAAAACAGCTAGATTCTAAACGTCTGGACATCCGTAAAGCGATCTTGACTTTAAAAAGGATGCTCCTATAAGTCTTATTTCCGTTCCTTCCTTCCAGGGTTTATTCCAGTAACACAAAGCTTTCACAAAATGCAAATTCTATAATTCACAAACTCACCTCTATTCCCTCTATCCTTATTTCTTTGCAAAAAGTCAATCTACAACGATTTTCAACAGATTGGTTACTCGAACCAAATCCAGTACTTAAAATAGCACCCAAAACTTGCAGGGAATTTAAGCAAGTTATTGCTCTAGGCTTTACAAAGATCAAGATCACCAACCTTCCAATAAAACCCAATAAATCCATATTATTTCGTATCTTACAATAATCTCCTCAACCAAAAACCTAGGGTTATATACTACTGTCATAGAGAAAAGGCAAGGACCAAAAGAAATACTATAGTTTCCGAAATAAAAGGAAAATAAACGATGTCTTTGAAAATTCGAAGGAAAAATAGGACCAAACAAAAAGTAGTTAATGGAGAGCAGAGAAAGTACCTTAGCGGTGAAGGTGATGTTTTCGAGCTGGCAATTCCAGTTATCCTCGCATTCAATCATGCTTCCCCTGTAGAGCTCACCGCTCTTGAGCTCAACTGTTACTATGTGCCCTGATGCTTCGTGAAGAAGCTTCACTGGTATTCCCAAGCTCCTGCTCATGGCTTCCTCTTCTTCTCAGTCTCTCGTTTCTGAAACTCTTCAAAACCCTAACTGAGACTAAACTTCTCTGTAACTTCTCCGTCGGGAGTTATTTATAGGTTACATGACGTCGTCATCTTTTTCGGCGGGGTACTTTAGATATTTCCCTTTGAGCTTTTATCCACTCTAACTTCTATTCTTGAGTGCGTAATTCTAATAAACGTTTTATATTTTACTAAAAAAATTTATTTAATTTAAATTTATTGCTTTAAGTTTTTTATTTATCAATTTAATATTTTTTTTTGGTAAGTTACAAAATTATTGTACAAGGCCAACCCCTCTTCGTCAAATTAAATAAAAAATTCCTAAACCTCAAATTTACCGGTTTCAATTAACTTATTAGGTAAAAATTTAATTTAATATCAATTAAAATATATAAATTATTAAATTGATAGAAAAAATATTGAGTAAAAATTAAGCTTAAAACTTATGGAAATAAATACAATATATAAATTAGTCACACTTTTTATTTGAGATAAATATTTTAATTATAGATAATTATAATTATAATTAATTGTATAAATTTGATAATTTCTTAAAAAAATAACTGTAACCAATAATATATGCGACATAATGGTTATTATAATATTGAAATTATGATTAATCGAAAACAAATATATATTAATGTTATTTTTTATATACATATAATTATATAAAAAATATATTTTTAATAATAAAACGTACAATATTTAAAATAATTAGATAAAATTTTATTTATTCTTATTTTTACATCTTTTTTTTACTTAGAAATATGTGTTAAATTAGTTAAAAATAAAAATTAATGTCAATATTTTAAATAATATAATAAAATAATAATTATGTTAATAATTAATTTTTTAATATTAAATATATTTTTAAATAAATTTTAAAAAATAAAAAACATGATTAAATCGTAAAACATTAATATTGATTCATAATAAATAATTATTATCAAAATATAACTAAAATTTGTAAAAGTAATTATAGTTATTAATGTAATCATCTTCGATTATTCTTAATTACATTCTTATTCTTATTTTTGATCAATAATTATATTTTATTAAAATGTAAAATTATTTTTAACTTATGACATATAAGTAATATTAAATATTGTAACACTAATATTTTTTATTTTAATTTACTAAATATAAAGATATAATTAACAAACTGACGTAAATCATATTTACATATATAGAATGTTTATAATTCAAGTTCGTATATGTAATTACTTAATAAAAATATAAATATATATGATACATTTTTTAAAACCTGCACGTGGTTAACTTGTTAAATGACTATAATTTAACGAGTAATTATATTGAAATAACCATATTTATTAATATCTTAAAAAATATATAAATTATATATTATATTTTTAAAATTAATTATATTTATTTTTTATCATATTATTTAATAAATCGGTTAACAATGAAAAGTGATTGTTAGAATAACAATATACGATATTACAATGTATCTCTTATTTAATTAAAAAATATTATTATAATATTATCAAAAATGTTGTTATTTTATAAATTTTAATACCAAAACGTTATATCTATATCTTTTGATGAAAAATTATCAAAAATGTTGATAAATTATCGCTTAGATTGTTGTTTAAATTTTTTTGACTAATGTTATATCTAGATAATGTTGATATTATCGTTAAAATGTTAACATAAATTGATAAAATATCGAAAATATAAATTAAAATCAATTTTTTTTTTAATATTATCAAAATTTATCTATTTATAACATATAATATAATTAGATAATTTAATTAATTATTTCAAATATTTTAACTACTTGTAAAATATTTTGTAAATAAATAATATATATTTTATTATATAATATTTTAATTAATTGATCAACTTATTAATTAATATAAATATTATAAGTTTTTTAAAATACATGTATCAAATAAAAATTAATTTAAATATAAATAATTGATTGCTTCAATGTTTTATAAAATTTTATAAAAAAATCTATACTTTTGATAAAATTTTCATATTTTTTATGTTTTTTTTTCAAAATTTTCGTCGATAAAAATAATATTTTTTAACATTTTTATAAAAATTATATTTCGAGATCGAAATTTTAAACCTTAATTAAAACTAATCTCGTTATATAAAATTATTAAAAATAATTTAAAAATTCCAGTAGCCTTAGTTTAAACAAATGTTGAAAGATATGAAAATGTAATGTTATAATTGAAAACAAAAATAATTAAAAATTTTTTGGTTGTGTTTTCTAATAATATTGTGAATATCGTGGAATCAAAATAAAAATTACTGTTTTGCTAAAATTTCTTGTTAGTGCAATAATAATTATTTTAAATATGTTGGCTAGGACGAAAAAATATAAATTAAAAAATAGTTCACGTCAAAATAACTAAAATTTTAGTATTCAATGATAAATAAATTTATGTATTTTACATAAAAGGTAGATGATCTTTGTATTTATTATAGTTGTCTATAAACTTTTTCAAAAAAATAAGGATTAAAGTTTAATACTTATTTCAAAATTAACACTTAAGTTATATAAAATAATACTTAAATTATATATTTATTTTTCATGAAAATTATTCTTATTATTATTAAAAAAAATTGCAGTATAACAATAAACATTTTTTAATATTTTAATATTTTTTTTATTTTTTCAATTATAAATTATTTAAATTAAAATAATCTCATTAAAAAAATAAAAACAAAACTAACACCTTCTTACTTTTTAATAATAATATAATTAACTTATCACAACAATAATTATAAGACTTGAGTATAATTTTTGCAATAATTACGAAGACTTGTATAATAAATATATCTTATTTATCTTATGTTGTTTTATATAAAATCAACAATAATTAATCAAGAAAATAATTATATATATATATATATATTTGTTTTTACATTTATAACTTTAATTATTTTTTTATTATATTTTTTTATATGTTAATTTATAATTTGTGTTTAAAGAATCATAATAGAAAATAATTAATGGATATGTAAATTGTTATATTTAAAATATAAAAATGTGTGTTAATTGTTACGTTACTTAATGATATATATAGTGGTGGGTATTGAAATTGTGTCGGCGAGATGTTAAATATTTAAAAATAAAAAGATAAGGAAAAAAATATTTTAAAGAAAATAAGAAAAAAGATGGCTATAAATTACAATAAAAAATGCAAAATAAAATAAAAAAAGGCTATATAACAAACCACTTTTTATATATAATTAGGATTGTAGCATAGTCATTGCATTTGTTTAGTTATGAAATATGGTTTAAATTTTTAATGTTTTAATATCGTTATTTAAGACATAATGAATAATTGTTTTACTTAAAAATTGCTATCAAATTTAATTTTGAATAAAATAAGTGAAAAATTAGTGCAAGGATTTATTTTAAAAATTAAAATTATCTTAACACCTACTGCTTTGTAAATTCTAATAAATCATAGATGTAACTATCACATAAACATTAAACATTATGATAAGTAAATAATGATAATACTTGGTAGCTCAATTGATTTTGTTTATCTTTTCTTGAAATAAAAGACCCATAATTAAATCTAATAAATTTCATCTTTCCTAACACACTTAAATGATGCTTAATAAAAGCATGTATTTTTTTCAACAAAAATAGTTATTTTTGTTCATTGAGAAAAAAAATTTATATATATATAACATTGAAAATGAAAGAAATGCGAAACAAATGTGCAAAACAAAACAAAAAGAAACTACTAATGCAATTTTCAGTAATTATTATTATCGATAACAATGATACTTCATCTTCATCTTTTAGATTATGCCTATGTCATGTTAGAGTTGGCTCTCTGCTAAGTTTTATTTGTTTTTATTGTATTAAATAAAATCAACCACGGTCGTTTTTCTTCTAATAGATATTGTATAATATAATATAAGAATCACACTCCTATTTTAATATAATATAATATAATATAATATAATATAAAAAAATGGATTGTAATGAATAACAAATATTACTTCTATTTTAAATAATATAAACGTTTTTGGGTGAAATATTCAAGAATAAAACCATTCAAACTTAGGACGAAATGTAAAATATCATACAATATGTTTGAACGATGTGTTACAAATAATATAAATGATCTCTAGATAACCCACCAAATATTTAACCTTATTTTTAATTTTAGTTTTTAAAAATCAATATAGAGATGGTTGTAAATAAGAACCATTACTCGCATATGATTAATAAAATTTACTTATTAATTATTATTCAAAAAATAAATCCTAAAACATAAAGGAATTTTTTAAGAAAAGTAAAAAAATAAGAAAATAGCAAAAAAGTATAAATTTTTAGATTAATAAGATAAACATGCGATTGCGGGATTATCTTTGTCACTGTGTTACAATTAAATTTATCATATTATGATCCGTTCGAATCCTAAATTTATTATATAATTTTAATATCATCTTTTTTTTTATTTTTCAGTTTTAGTTTTAAGAATTTAATTTTACCTAAAATTTCATATATTTTTATTTTTCATTTGACTAACAACTCTATTATTAACCAATCTAACTCACTAAGAAATTAGAATTATAACCACTAGATTTAATTTATTTGTTACACTATAATAAAAAAAATAAAAAGTAAATTAGATGAAATTGATATCATTAACAATTTATAACACAATCATTTAATTATAATTGACATAAAAATTATAACTTAGTGTTACAATTATAAAAATTAACAATTTCATACTAATTTCATAATTTGACAATAAGTAAAAGATAATATCGAATTAGTTATATACATAATTCAATAATTAGTATGCTTTGATATTCAAACATGAAATTAAATATATTAAAAATTTAAAAATTAAAATTATATTTAAATTAAATCATAATTTATAATTGAAAATTATCTATAATCATAATGAATTATTTAATTAGACATAAAAATAAAAAAATAACTAGCCAATAGCCTAGTGGTCCAAATAACATAAGAACCCTCGTGATAAGGTAAGAGATGGCATATTTAAATCTTGGTCATAGATGAAAAATCTACTTAAAAAAAATAAAAAAAATTAAATAATTGATAATTATTAAAAGGATGAAGATACAAAAATCTTATTGTTTCAACGAGAAAACGAAACAAAATAAATTACATGCATTAATTTTATTTTTGAATTTATCTTCAATTTTTTTCAAAATACCCTAAAATATATTTTTCTCTATTTTTGTAGATTTATGCTCATTATTGTCTTAAAAATGAATATTGTGTGTATATTTACGTGAGTTTAAATTAGATTTATCGTCAGATTATATTAGAACCATTGGATGGAATGAAATAGACGCTCGTCAGCATGCTACTTGTCAAAAAAAAAAAAGGATCAATATCGTGGACAGGGGTAAACGCCAGGCGCTGGAGTGAAACGATTATCGGATGAATGACATGTAGTTTGGCATGGGTGGGGAGGGAACAACACATTGCACGAGAAGTGCTGAAGAGAACAACGCAACATTTATCTCATCATTCGGCTTTGGGTGCAACAGAAAGATGACATTTTGGTAGCTTTCTTATTAAGTACATCAATAACTCATCTTAGTACATCCATATTGCTCATTACCTTCACTCCCAAACTGGTTACATTCACTTGTTAAATAAAATTAGTAAAAAATTTAAAAAATTATATTTTCTCGTAAAATATAAAATAAACAATTATAATATATGAAAATAATTAAATAAGCATAAATATAAATAAATTAATAATTAAAAATATGTATAATTTATCACTGATTAATATATACTATAATCTAATAAAAAAATGTGACCGATGAGTACATCAAATCTTTATAGAGATAATTATTACAATCATCAATCTCTTAAACTTGGGTAACATAAGATAAGTTATATAATCTCACATTTTTTAAACAATCATTGTAATGGTTTATAAGTATGAGTTTTATTTTAAATGATATAAACTTTTTGAGTTAAAACCTAAAAACTAAACCATGATAACTTAGATCCAAAGTGTATAATATCATACTATATATTAAAGTGAGTGAACGTAAAAGAAGTTATAAAGTTTTTTTGATAGGATTTAATTTTAAATGTTAATACCATGTTATATTTGTTGAAGATAATGATATTTTGGATGTCATGAATTAATAAAATCTGTTTAAGATATTAGTATATTTCTTATGTTGAAGCAAATGTTAACACCACTAATACTCAATGGTGCTCATATTGTATTATATTTGTCCTTAATAATGTAAATGTTTTTTTTTAATTTTAATTTATTATTTTTTAAAAATAATTATTTAAAAGGAAAAAAAGTGAAAAGTAAAAATAAGTGGTAAAATGTGACATTAAAAAGATAAAAAAGAATCATAAAGAAAAAAATAAAAATATGCTATAAATAGGTGACATTGAGCCACTTTTTATATAAAATATAAAAATGAAAGATTGTGCGTAAAAGATGATATAATATTAAGATAAAAATAAAATGAAGTAAAAGAAGCCACTTTTTATATTTAGAGATTTTAGCTATTAAACTGTTTCAAAGTTTTTTTTTTACCAAACCCATTTTTTTATATCAACTAAACATTCAATTCGGAAAAAATAATAATTTAATAACCATCTAATGTGTTGGTCTGATTCGATTATGCTAAATTTTTGCCTAAAACACTAACTAAATTTGTATGTATAGGTTTGCTAAAACAAGCCTCAATTTTTGTATAAAATATTAACCATATTGATGTTTATCGTTCGGGACGACAATTCATGGGTATTGTGTGTTGGTCCAACTAATGTGGGTCATTCATAAAGAAAAAAAGGGAAGAAGAAAGAAAAGTCCTTGGCGCCGAAAGAAAAGAACAAAAGAAGAAAAGAAGGAAAAAAAAGTCAAAAATCTCTCCGTATAATCCGGAGAGAAGGATGAAGTTTTTGGCTTTATAAAGCCTTAGCTTCAATCTCAAATAATATCAGAAGCAGAGAAATCAACAAAGAGAGAGAGAGAGTTTCTGAAAGATTTTTGAGAGAGAAAAATTAAGAGAGTCAATTTGTGAAGTTTTATCCACAAATTGAAGATACATATTTGTTGTATTTTTGTGAGAGATCCACCTGAAGGTGAAGTGTGTAATCCCATCTTATTATAGTGGAAGTTTAAGTGGCTTACGGGTCCCGTGGTTGTTACTTTCATTTTGAAAGGTTTTTTCACGCAAAAAATCTTGGTGTCATTTTTATTCTATTTTGATTTGGGAAATTATCCTGGGTGTGTGAAATTTATCTCTTTAAAACCATCCATTTTTTCCAACAAAGTGGTATCAGATCCAGGTTATTTTTAGTAAGAGACTGTACACATATACAATACTATTCATATATAATGTATTGTACTATTCACGGGTACTATTTGGCGGGTACTATTCATTGTCAGAAAAGTATCAAGTTCGGAGAAACCTGGTGACTGACGATTCAAATGGAGGAAAGCACAGGTAATATGATAAAATTAACCGCATTTAATTATGCAATTTGGTTTAAGATGGAGGATCTTTTTATACATTAAAGATCTGGAAGCCAATTATAATGCCGAAGGAGAAAGAAGTAACGACGCAGACATTGAATGGGCCGTTCGAACCGAAAGTGTGCCGCTCAATCAGCCGTTGGATCGACAAAAGCATTTTTTCAAAATTTTGCTAATGAACACGATGCTTATGTTCTTTGGCAAAAGTTGGAGAAAATGTATGCGAGGACAACCGCACGAGAATAAAGCAAATCGATGCGACGATTAGTCAATTTGAAGTATAAAAGACGGAAGACGGCGTATCGGAATACATGAGTGAGTTTCAAGGCATTCAGATCAACTCAAGCTACATGAAGATGGGCATGACCGCAAGACGAGTTACAAGCGTTGTTGATGTTGAGTTCTCTACCAAAAAGTTGGGATACTGGTTGTGTCGGTTAGCAACTCACCTCACGACAAGAAAGCTTACCATGGATATGGTAAAAGACATAATGTTAAACGAAGAGTCTCGACGAAAAGATGAAGGATATACTCGACCAGAGCGCTTGTCATGCGTAAACAAGGCAAGCAAGAATGGCGGGGAGAAGTAAAAGTAAAAATCCCCGTAACCAAAGTCAACAAAGAGGACGGTCGAAGTCTAGATCAAGGTATGACATGAAGTGTCATCGTCATGCAGTAAGCTCTGGACACTTCATTCGAGAATGTAGAAGGTTAAAGGCGAACAATCCGTAAATCGGGAAGCGTAAACCCGAACAAATGACACCACAACCTGCCATCGAAGAAGTTGTCATCGTTAGAGATCATTATGTCAATCTTGCATGCGCCAAGACACTACTGGGTAGTTGACTCAGCGCCTTCCTATCATGTCACCTCACGACGGGAATTCTTCTCAACCTACACCTCGAGGTGATTTTGGACGTGTGAGGATGGGAAATGATGATGCATCAAAAATTGTCGGCATTGGAAATATTTATCTAGAGACTAATCTTGGATGCAGATTACTTGAAAAGATGCGAGGCATGCTCCCGATATCCGCCTCAATTTAATCTCTAGGTATGCTTGATGATGATGGATACAATAATTATTTTGGTGGAGGAAAGTGGAAGCTCACCAAAGGCAATCTGGTAATAGCTAAAGGCAAGAAAGATACATCACAAAAGCCAAATTGTGTAGAGGAGAAGTAAATGCCACAAGGAAAGAAGTTTTTACCGAGCTATGGCATAAGCGACTCGGCCACATGAGTGAAAAAGGTCTCAGAATTCTTTCCAAAAATGAGGTCTTACCAGGAATGAAAAGGTACACCCTTGCAAACTTGTGTTGATCGTATTATGGGAAAACAACATGGATTGCATTTCGTAGTCACGCACCATCTAAAAAGGAAAATATTCTAGATTTAATACACACAGATGTTTGTACAATGAGTTGTAAGTCATTAGGAGGTGCTCACTATTTTGTGACCTTTATTGATGACCATTCTAGAAAAGTATGGACTTTTTCTTTGAAAACTAAAGATCAAGTGCATGAAGTTTTCAAGCAGTTTCATGTAAAAGTGGAGAGAAACCGGACGTACGCCTGAAGTGTGTACGTGTAGATAATGGTGGTGAGTATCGTGGACCATTCGAAGAAAGTACCTTGCGAAGTTTGGCATTAGGTTGGAAAAATCAGTACCAAAGACACCTCAACATAACGGTGTCGCAGAGAGAATGAATAGAACCATCTGTGAAAGAGTTCAGATGTATGCTCTCAAATGCAAAACTGCCAAACTCATTTTGGGGGGAGGCAATGAGGACAGCAATGATTTAATCAACCTTTCTCCATCAGTTCCTTCGAACTACGACGTCACCTGAAAGAGTTTGACTGAGAGACGTTTCTTACAAACAACTTGAAAGTATTCGTGTAGAGCATTTGCTCACATCCCAAGAGATGAGCGGTCCAAGTTGGATGGAAAAGCAAAACAATGTATCTTTATGGGATATGCCCACAAGAATTTCGTTGGCGACTTTGGGATCCTATTAACAAAAGGATTGTCGAGAGCGAGACGTGATATTTCTTGAAGACCAAACAATCGAGGACTTTCGAGAAATCAGAAACCACGGTCGGATGAAATTCCGGTTAATGCGGACCCGCCTCCACCAATAAATCCGATGACGGAGTCACTTGATACTAATGATGTCAATCCACCACCGCGCGGCAGAACCGAGAAAAGTCTCGAACAAGTCCAACCGAGTACAGACAAGGAGATCTACCCGAGTACGACAACCTAGTCGTATATATTCTCCTAACGAGTATGTGATGCTGTTTGAAGGGCGGAGAAACGAGAGAGTTATGTTATCAATGATCAAAGATAAGACTGGGCAAAGCCGTACGCAAGAAGAAATGAAATCTCTGATGAGAACCACACATTTGACTTGATGAAACTACCACGGGGAAGAAAAGCTCTCAAGAATAAGTGGGTGTACGTAGAATCAAAAGTGAAGACAAGGCTAGCTCGCAACCACGCTATAAAGCAAGATTGGTTGTGAAAGGATTCGAGCGTAAGAAAGCGTTGACTTCGATGAAATATTCTCACCTGGTTAAAATGTCTTCAATCCGAGTTGTTCTTGGTTTGGAAGCTAGTCTTAATCTGGAAGTTGAACAACTTGATGTAAAAACCGCATTCTTACATGGTGATCTTGATGAAGAAATCTATATGGAGCTGACACAAGGTTTCCAAGTCAAAAGCAAAGAAACGTTGGTACGCAGACTAAAGAAAAGCTTGTACGGTCTGCGAGAAGAACCAAGCGCAAATGGTACAAAAAGTTTGACTCATTCATGGAGAAAAATGAATACAACGGAACGATCCATTTGATCACTGCGTCTTCATCAAGAAATTCTCTTACGGTGATTTTATTATTCTTTGCTTTACGTTGATGATATGTTAATTGTGGCTCGAAAATATTGACAAGATTAACAAGTTAAGGAGTTGAAAGCAAGTCCTTTGCAATGAAGGACTTAGGACCGCATGACAGATTCTTGGCATGACGATTACATGACAGTGCAAAAGCAAAAGATCCTGGCTTTCCCAAAACGGTATGTTGAAAAAGTTCTTGAAAGATTCAACATGAAAGCAAAGCTAAAGCATTAGTTGTCCACTGGCAAGCCACTTCAAACTTAACGTGAGTCAATGTCCCTCGAGTGAGGAGGATAAATTAGAGATGAGCGGTGCCTTATGCATCGGCGGTTAGCGTCAATGTATGCTATGGTATATACTAGACCGTGACAGACATTGCACGTGATGTTGGCGTTGTGAGCCGATTCCTATCAAATCACGGAAAGGAACATTGGGCGGTACCGTCAAATGGATACTCAGGTATCTCGGAGGAACCTCCACTATTGTTTATGCTTTGGTAATAATAAACCTGTATTAGAAGGATATACAGATTCGTGATATGGTGGCGACGTAGACATTTGCGAGGAAATCTATATCCAGGGTACCTAATAACATTTGGAGGGGAGTGTTTCATGGCAATCACGATTACAAAAGTGTATTGCTTTAAGTACCACTGACAGCAGTACATTGCAATCAACGAAGGTTGTAAGGAGATCCCTGTGGATGAAAAAGTTCCTACAAGAATTGCATCAAAACCAAGAAAATTATGTTCTTTATCATGACGCCAGTTGCAATTCATCTTAGCAAGAACTCAACCTTTCCACTCAAGGTCTAAACACGTGACGTAAGGTATCATTGGATTCGTGGATGTGTTGGAACATAAACTAACGAAAGTTGAAAAGGTTCATACCAACTGATAACCAGGTAGATATGATGACAAAAAGACCGCGACTAGAGAAAAACTTGTTATCCGTAGAAAGATCGGTATGGAAGAGCCGTGTCCCACATAAGGTGGAGAGATTTGTTGGTCCAACTAATGTGGGCCATTCACAAAGAAAAAAATGGAAGAAGAAAGGAAAGTCCTTGTGTAGAAAGAAAGAAAGAAAAGAAGAAAAAAAAAGTCAAAAATCTCTCCGTATAATCAGGAGAAGGATTTGAAGTTTTTGGCTTTATAAAGCTCTTACTTGATCTCAAATAATATCGGCCGGAGAAATCAACAAAGAGAGAGAGAGTTTAAAGATTTTTGAAGGGAAAATTAAGAGAGCTAATTTGTGAAGTTTTATCCACAAATTGAAGATACATATTTGTTGTATTTTTGTGAGAGATCCAATTGAAGGTGAAGTGTGTAATCCCATCTTATTATAAGTAAGTTTAAGTGGCTACTTAAGTGGTTGTTACTTTCATTTTGAAAGGTTTTTCCACGCAAAAAATCTTGGTGTCATTTTTATTCTATTTTGATTTGGGAAATTATCCTGGGTGTGTGGAATTTATCTCTTTAAAACCATCCATTTTTCCCAACATTGTGATGTTCGTATTTTTTGTTCTAAATTTATATATTTTTTATTATTAAAAAAAATTAAATTAATTTTAAAAAAATTATTTATTTATAATTACCAAATTCAATATATTTACAATCACAAATAATTTAATAATTAATTTTAATTAAAAATAATTCACTTAGTTTGTGTTGAGTTCATGTTTTGAGTTTTAGTCCAAATTGATACTTATATATTCGTTAAATCAATAACCTAAATTAACTTATAAAATGTTTGTTAGATAAGACTATATCAATTTATATACGTCAACTTGGTAGTTTGATTTGTGATTTTGAATTTAAAATAAATTATTTTAAATTTATGCCATATTAAATGGATAAATACAATTTATCTTTTCTTGTAATAAAACACACATAATTAAATCTAACCAATTTCATCGTTCCTAACACACTTAAATGATGCTTAATAAAAGCATGTATTTTTTTCAACAAAAATAGTTATTTTTGTTCATTGAGAAAAAAAATTATATATATAAAGATGGTTGTAAATAATAACCATCACTCGCATATGATTAATAAAATTTACTTATTAATTATTATTCGAAAAATAAATCCTAAAACATAACAGAATTTTTTTAAGAAAAGTAAAAAAATAAGAAAATAGCAAAAAGTATAATTTTTTAGATCAATAAGATAAACATGCGGTTGTGGGATTATCTTTGTCATTATATTACAATTAAATTTATCATATTATGATCCGTTCGAATCCTAAATTTATTATATAATTTTAATATCATCTTTTTTTTTTATTTTTCAGTTTTAGTTTTAAGAATTTAAGTTTACCTAAAATTTCATATATTTTTATTTTGCATTTGACTAACAACTCTATTATTAACCAATCTAACTCACGAAGAAATTAGAATTATAACCACTAGATTTAATTTATTTGTTACACTATAATAAAAAAAATAAAAAGTAAATTAGATGAAATTGATATCATTAACAATTTATAACACAATCATTTAATTATAATTGCCATAAAAATTATAACTTAGTGTTACAATTATAAAAATTAACAATTTCATACTAATTTCATAATTTGACAATAAGCAAAAGATAATATCGAATTAGTTATACACATAATTCAATAATTAGTATGCTTTGATATTCAAACATGAAATTAAATATATTAAAAATTTAAAAATTAAAATTATATTTAAATTAAATCATAATTTATAATTAAAATTATCTATACTCATAATGAATTATTTAATTAGACATAAAAATAAAAAAATAACTAGCCAATAGCCTAGTGGTCCAAATAACATAAGAACCCTCGTGATAAGGTAAGAGATGGCATATTTAAATCTTGCTCATAGATGAAAAATCTACTTAGAAAAAAATAAAAAAATTAAATAATTTATAATTATTAAAAGGATGAAGATACAAAAATCTTATTGTTTCAGGGAGAAAACGAAACAAAATAAATTACATGCATTAATTTTATTTTTGAATTTATCTTCAATTTTTTTCAAAATACTCTAAAATATTTTTTCTCTTTTTTTTGTAGATTTATGCTCATTATTGTCTTAAAAATGAATATTGTGTGGATATTTACGTGAGTTTAAATTAGATTTATCGTCAGATTATATTAGAACCGTTGGATGGAATGAAATAGACGCTCGTCAGCATGCTACTTGTCAAAAAAAAAGGATTAATATCGTGGACAGTGGTAAACGCCAGGCGCTGGAGTGAAACGATTATCGGATGAATGACATGTAGTTTGGCATGGGTGGGGAGGGAACAACACATTGCACGAGAAGTGCTGAAGAGAACAACGCGACATTTATCTCATCATTTGGCTTTGGGTGCAACAGAAAGATGCGATTTTGGTAGCTTTCTTATTAAGTACATCAATAACTCATCTTAGTACATCCATATTGCTCGTTACCTTCGCTCCCAAACTGGTTACATCCACTTGTTAAATAAAATTAATAAAAAATTATATTTTCTCGTAAAATATAAAATAATAAATTATAATATATGAAAATAATTAAATAAGTATAAATATAAATAAATTAATAGTTAAAAATATGTATAATTTATCACTGATTAATATATACTATAATCTAATAAAAAAATGTGACCGACGACTACATAAAATCTTTATAGAGATAATTATTACAATCATCAATCTCTTAAACTTGTTAACATAAGATAAGTTATATAATCTCAGATTTTTTAAACAATGATTGTAATGGTTTATAAGTATGATTTTTATTATAAATGATAGAAATTTTTTGAGTCAAAACCTAAAAACAAAACCATGATAACTTAGATCCAAAGTGTATAATATCATACTATATATTAAAGTAAGTGAATGGTAAAAGAAGTTATAAAGTTTTTTTGATAGGATTTAATTTTAAATGTTAATACGATGTTATATTTGTTGAAGATAATGATATTTTGGATGTCATGAATTAATAAAATCTGTTTAAGATATTAGTATATTTCTTATGTTGAAACAAATGTTAACACCACTAATACTCAATGGTGCTCATATTGTATTATATTTGTCCTTAATAATGTAAATGGTTTTTTTTTAATTTCAATTTATTATTTTTTAAAAATAATTGTTTAAAAGGAAAAAAAGTGAAAAGTAAAAATAAGTGGTAAAATGTGACATTAAAAAGATAAAAAAGAATCATAAAGAAAAAATAAAAATATGCTATAAATAGGTGACATTGCGCCACTTTTTATATAAAATATAAAAATGAAAGATTGTGCGGAAAAGATGATATAATATTAAGATAAAAATAAAATGAAGTAAAAGAAGGTAAGAATATAAATTTGAAAAAAAGAGCAAAAACAAAAATTTGTTAAGAATTTTTTTTTGAAATAAACATAAAAAAGTGGCTATAATTTACAATAAATAAAAAATGCAAAATAAAATAAAAATGGCCTTAAAAGAAGCCAATTTTTATATTTAGAGATTTTAGCATTAAACTGTTTCAAAGTACTTTTTTTACCAAACCCATTTTTTTATATCAACTAAACATTCAATTCGAAAAAAATAATAATTTAATAACCATCTAATGTGTTGGTCTATGCTAATTTTTTTTTGCTTGAAACACTAACTAAATTTGTATGTATAGGTTTGCTAAAACAAGCCTTAATTTTGTATAAAATATTAACCATATTGATGTTTATCGTTCGGGATGACAATTCATGTGTATTGTGATGTTCGTATTTTTTGTTCTAAATTTATATATTTTTTATTATTAAAAAAAATTAAATTAATTTTAAAAAAATTATTTATTTATAATTACCAAATTCAATATATTTACAATCACAAATAATTTAATAATTAATTTTAATTAAAAATAATTCACTTAGTTTGTGTTGAGTTCATGTTCTGAGTTTTAGTCCAAATTGATACTTATATATTCGTTAAATCAATAACCTAAATTAACTTATAAAATGTTGGTTAGATAAGACTATATCAATTTATATACGTTAACTTGGTAGTTTGATTTGTGATTTTGAATTTAAAATAAATTATTTTAAATTTATGCCATATTAAATGGATAAATACAATTTAATGTTTAATATTTAAAAAGTAAAAAAATTAAGATTTGAACTAAAATTGTACACAAATTTTAAAAAATACAAAAAAGTATTAAATCATTGATAATTGAATAAAAAAATAATTTAGATTTTTTTATAATTTACCCTTCAAAAAGTTGCATTGTTAAGTGATTACTTGTATTCGAGAGGTGTATACATTCAATTTATGTTAATTATTTTATTTATGTTATTGAAATATAAAAAAAATCATATGCCAATAAAAGGGTAAATTTGTTAAAATGAAAATGATTTTTAAAGAAAATTAATACTTTTATTATTGAAAAAAATTATGTATATAAATTCCATATATTTTAATAATAGTTAAATTAATATATTAAATTTAGATTGAATTTATATACATCCAAATAATAAAATATTGAAATATCTTGCAAGGGTCTAATTATACGTTTTTAAAGTTAAAAACACTTGAAGTTATTTTTCCAAAAACAAATTTAATGAATTTTATTGTTGATCTCAATTTTTATCGATATTAAATAGGTTTATCCCGTAAATTCATGAGATGAGATAAATTAAGACTGAGATAAGATAAATTAAGACTTTAGAGCACATCGAGATAGTCTTTGACTCTATGTTATTTAAGTTAGTAATGTAAATGATAAAATTTAGAAGAGATTTAAGTCTTATTTTGTGATTAAGAGGATAGATAATGCTTGGTTGTGATTCTTATATATATAAGAAAATATCTATTTCAATTTATCATACATATTTGAATATATTTAGACATAATAGTTAATATAATATATATATCTTATTTGTGTAGGTAGATTTGATAGTATTGTGGATCCGTCTCCTTAATTATTTTTTCTAATTATTTGTTTAAAATAATTAGAAGATGACCATGTGGCCTTGTCTTTTTATTGAGATTTTCATGTTTGTTGAATGTTATTTCTCTATTTAACTCGTGTGATGTATTAAATTATACTTAATATTTGTGTTTATTAAAAAAAATTAAAAATAACAAATATAACATTCTTTAAATTTAAATTTATAACGATAAAATAACATTTTTTATTTTCAAATTATGTATTTTTTATATTTAAATATTATTTTTATTGTTATAAATTTTATTAATGTTTTTTTTTTGAATTTTTCTTTTTTATATTGATGCAATCATGCCCACTAGCGTTCGATGAGTATAACGTTAACGGTCGTTGCGTGATCACGTGGACATATCATTTTGTGTTCGTGTAAAGGCAATCATATAAATGAATCCAATTTTCAAGAGAGGAAGGAATAGGAAATCAGCACTTGGAACCAAACAATGATTGTCGTGATTTGTAGGACGGTGACACCAACGGCGCAGATGGTTTGATGTTTCTGTTTCCAATAAAAGTTGGTACTTTATTATCTCATTTTCTTTTGACGGCTTGGATCAAAGGAAACTTTTCAGAGCATACTACTGATTACTGAAGAGAGAGTCACATTGTGAAAGATGAGGAAGAGTGGTTGAGTTGGAGAAGATGTTTCGTGCATTGGGTCTAATTGTCACGCCCTCATTTGGGTCTTTGCCACCTTCTTCAACAAAGGTCTTTACTTGATCTTTACTAATCCAATTCCTTTTTGTTTCTGTATTTGAAAATAACGCCATGCTTTTTTTTTTTTACTTTTCAGTGAAATCTCAGTATCAATTTTTTTTTACAGTTACATAAAATGTTTCTTCATTTGATGACACTAGTGGGTGCATCGTCGTTAATTCATATATAATTAGGTCAAAACCTACTTCTTGCATGATAATACTAAAGTTTGATGCTCCTATTTAAATTACAGGCTTTCAGAGCCCTATGCTGGTTAAAAAGTATAGTCATGTGAGTTTCTATGTTTATTGTTCATATGTATAACTGATGAAATATTTGATCTTTTGTACAGGCTTCAAAAAATAACTGCCACTTTACCAAAGAGAGGAGCGTAGAGGTGAGCTTTGGATCTCTAGAGTTGCTTAGGCAACAGAAAGTGCTATTTTCGTCCAGAAGTTCTGTTCCTGGAAAGGTACCTTTTGTTAGTATATAAAAATAGTGTTCCATATTGATTAAGAAATATTTTATATACTATATAAAATTTATATGGTATTAAAGCTTTAGTCAATCAATGGCCAAGAGTCGAAAATAAACTAAAGAGTTTCACAAAAAAAAAAATACATGGATCTTACAAAAAGAAAGAAAGTTAAGTGACCTAAATAGAATTAAAATATAATAAAAATAGGTTAAAAATACAAAATGTTTTTCAAACGACTCACGGAATAAATGTTAGTGTATAAAAATAGTGTCTCATATTGATCAAGAAAGATATTAATGTGGTGTTTATAAGTAGTATGTGACTTACCTTTCTTTGAGGTTAACATTTTAGGATTGGATGATTCATGTTGGTTATACACTAATACAAAATTTAAACTTTTTTCATTTCTATCATAGATTAATGGGTTTTAGAAGTGATTTTATTTTATTTTATTTTTCGACAGTCTGATTTTGTTTGAGTGTCATGAGTACATGTTGTGTTGAGACATTACCTCAGGTAGAATTTCATCGTTTTGGCAAGAGTTACCACTTTCACATTAGTATAGATAATTTCTTCTTTTTATTTAATACTTTTCTCAGAAATTAAGTTTCAGAATGACAGGGATTCAAATCTGATCCCATGCATATATTCTTTCTTTTTCAAAGAATGCAATGCCTTCTCATATGTTAGAAATTAGAATCTATTGGATTTATTATTAAATAAAGCAGTAAACTTTTCTCATCTTATTCTGCAGTCTGCATATTAAATATCTTGTTCCTTACCAATGTAATTATATGTCATCCTTTGATTATATTTTTTAGGTCCAGCACAGGTCCAATATATCAGCTATATTGACAGATAACAGCTCAACAACAATAGCTGCTGATGAAGATATGGAACATCTCGATATACTTAGAGTTGATCCCAGTTTGGAACGTTACAAGGATCATTTCCGATATAGAATGATAAGATATTGTGATCAGAAAAAACTCTTTGATAAATATGAAGGCGGTCTTGAAGAATTCGCTAGAGGTAACTTTATGTCATTAGTGGGTTATATGGAGAACAAATTTTACATCTTAGAAACTATTTATATATACAAGCAGAAGCAAAGGATAATAGCAAGGACAAGAGGTAACTGTCATGAAAATGGTCATAAGAATGAAAACCTTTTTGATTCCTTTTGTAGGTTATCTGAAATTTGGATTTAACCGAGAAGAGGGAGGCATTGTGTACCGTGAATGGGCCCCTGCTGCGCAGTGAGCTAGTCAGCTTTCAAATTTTATTTTGTTAATTTTTCCACCATTATGCTTAGAAACTATATGCCTAATGATATAGGGAAGCTGAACTTATTGGAGACTTTAATGGATGGGATGGCTCCAACCACAAGATGGAGAAGGACCAATATGGTGTTTGGAGCATCAAGATTCTTGATTCGGGTGGAAATCCAGCCATACCTCACAATTCTCTGGTCAAGTTCCGCTTCAAGCACAGTGATGGAATCTGGGTTGACCGCATCCCTGCTTGGATCAAATATGCCACTCAGGATGCAACAAGATTTGCAGCACCATATGATGGTGTCTATTGGGACCCAACTCCTGAAGAAAGGTGTTTTCATCTTTTCTCTTTCTTGAGTATCATATTGTGAATATATTCCGCGGTTCGAAATGCAATTATTTGAAAGGTGATAGTGTGATACAGTGTGGTTCTAGCAATGTATGTGTATTTTCTGTACCAAGTTATCTATTATTTTTTCTAGATCAAAAGTTAGAAATATGGAATTTTAGCAATGCTGGATCGTCAAATACACTCAATAGCCTGATAAAGAAACATCTGTCATCGCTTGGTCCACTTTGGCCTAGTTGAGTCTCTCTTTTTTGTCCAAATTGCACTAAATCTTGTTTCATATGCTTTTGTTAACTCTATAGGTACTACTTTCAACATCCTCTTCTGGCAATGTATGGTGTATTTCTTGTACCAAGTTATCTATATTTTTTCTAGATCAAAAGTTAGAAATATGGCATTTTAGCAATGCTGGATCGTCAAATACACTCAATAGCCTGATAAAGAAACATCTGTCATCACTTGGTTCACTTTGGCCTAGTTGAGTCTCTCTTTTTTGTCCAAATTGCACTAAATCTTGTTTCATATACTTTTGTTAACTCTATAGGTACTACTTTCAACATCCTCTTCTGGCAATGTATGGTGTATTTCTTGTACCAAGTTATCTATATTTTTTCTAGATCAAAAGTTAGAAATATGGCATTTTAGCAATGCTGGATCGTCAAATACACTCAATAGCCTGATAAAGAAACATCTGTCATCACTTGGTCCACTTTGGCCTAGTTGAGTCTCTCTTTTTTGTCCAAATTGCACTAAATCTTGTTTCATATACTTTTGTTAACTCTATAGGTACTACTTTCAACATCCTCTTCTGGCAATGTATGGTGTATTTCTTGTACCAAGTTATCTATATTTTTTCTAGATCAAAAGTTAGAAATATGGCATTTTAGCAATGCTGGATCGTCAAATACACTCAATAGCCTGATAAAGAAACATCTGTCATTGCTTTGTCCACTTTGGTGTAGTTGAGTCTCTCATTTTTGTCCAAATTTCACTAAATTAATATGCTTTTGTTAACTCTATAGGTACTATTTTCAACATCCTCGTCCGGCAAAACCTGTTGTCCCAAGAATATATGAGGCTCACGTTGGAATGAGTAGCTCAGAGCCTCGTGTCAACTCATATAGAGAATTTGCTGACAATGTTTTGCCTCGTATCCGGGCGAACAACTACAACACAGTCCAATTAATGGCTGTGATGGAGCATTCCTATTATGCATCATTTGGCTACCATGTGACAAATTTTTTTGCTGTGAGCAGTAGATCTGGAACACCAGAGGATCTTAAATATCTGATTGATAAAGCCCATAGCCTAGGTCTGCGGGTGCTGATGGATATTGTTCATAGTCATGCTAGTCACAATGTTACTGATGGCCTCAATGGCTTTGATGTTGGTCAAAGCTCACAAGAGTCCTACTTCCACTCTGGGGATCGAGGCTACCATAAGTTATGGGATAGCAAATTATTTAACTATGCTAATTGGGAAGTTCTCCGCTTCCTATTATCCAACTTGCGGTGGTGGCTTGAGGAGTTCAAATTTGATGGATTTCGATTTGATGGAATAACTTCAATGTTGTACCACCACCATGGGATTAACATGGTATTTACAGGGGATTATAATGAGTATTTTAGTGAAGAAACAGATGTTGATGCTGTTGTTTATTTGATGCTGGCAAATACATTGATCCGTTCAATCTTGCAAGATGCAACTGTAATTGCAGAAGATGTTTCTGGTATGCCTGGTCTAGGTCGACTTGTTTCTGAGGGGGGTATTGGTTTTGACTACCGGTTGGCCATGGCTATCCCTGACAAGTGGATTGATTACTTAAAGAACAAGGATGAAGGAGAGTGGTCTATGAAAGAAATCTCATGGAGCTTGACAAATAGGAGATACACCGAGAAGTGCATATCTTATGCTGAAAGTCATGATCAGGTGTGGGATTTTCCAGTTTTAGTTTTGCTAGTTGCTGTTACTACTTTCTGCTGGTTTCACCTCGCTTTAATAGAAAATGCCTAATTTTATAAGCTATCATTGTGGATCTCCGTTTGCCACAATATGAGTACATTTCTTATGAAGTAAAAAAATCAACTTTACTGTCATTCAAATTGACTTTTCTCACATATTTCATACAATGTTGTTTGCTTTACTGTGTAGGCAATTGTAGGTGACAAGACCATGGCATTTCTACTGATGGACAAGGAAATGTATTTTGGCATGTCATGTTTGACTGATGCTTCTCCTGTGGTTGATCGAGGGATTGCACTTCACAAGGTATGTTCATACCAATACATTGGAGTGGCTGTTTGCAAAACATGGTCTCTTCATTGCATAATTGACTGACATCTCTATCTCATCAACCATTATTTCTAAATATTTTTTCAATTATTCTAAATGTATTTCTGAATTCTGATTGGATAGAAGCTGTGAGATCCTGCCAATCATGTTGACCCCGTCTGCCTGTTCACAAATTGACGTGTTGGTTTTTGGGAAGTGCGTGTGACACGACTGTTTCAATACTTACATTTTGTATTTTAATGATTTCTTCTTGTTTATTCCAGATGATACATTTTATAACTATGGCATTAGGAGGCGAGGGCTACCTTAATTTCATGGGAAATGAAGTAAGTTTTTATCCTATTATTTTTGTGTGCTAAACTTATGGCAGGCACTGTGCCGCTGATTGGTATATTTTCACATGGTCCACAAAAATGACTTTGAACTTTTAAATCTAATCGGCACTGATTAACAACTCGAAATGTACATACAAATGAGAAAGAACAAGCGACAGCCAGTGTTTATCATACTTCCACAACTTTATCGAAGCTTGCAAACAGTAAGGGACAATATCCCGTCCTGGTTGGATGATTACGAGGAAAAGGCTTTCTCATCTCATCACTATGATTATGTATAATCCATGTATGCCAGTTCCTAGTTGTAAAAAGTTATAATCTTTCAAAGCCTTAAATGAATGCTTTTGCAGTTTGGCCATCCTGAATGGATAGACTTCCCCAGAGAAGGCAATGGATGGAGCTATGAGAAGTGCAGACGCCAATGGGACTTGGTGGATACAGATCATTTGAGATTTAAAGTATGGATCACACTCACCCTTTTGTATTGTGTAGTGTAGCTAATATCTGTTTACTATGGTGTGCTTCATGATTTAAATTTTAGTTATTTCTCATGTATTTGTAATTTATTAGCAACAAAAATCATCTATGTTGTATCTACAGGGAAAAAAAGCTTAGGTACATATGTACATATGTAAAGTGGTTTGTCCCATCCCATCATATATCCTATTTAATGTCCCTAATAAGCTCATGATTCAAAGTTATTGCATCCCAATTAAATCTTATCTCATCTCACATAGATGGTAGTCTATTGTGTCATAATGTCCCATCATTTTTCTTTTTATTAAACTTTCATATTATAAATAAATCATGTTTCGTTTTTCCATTGTTTTTTTATTTTTATCTATCCCATTTAAGTCCGTTTGGAACATATGGGGTATCCTAATTTAAATCATCTAATTACCATCCCAACCATAAAAAATAAATGGGACAAGATGGGATGGATTCTTAAAATTAATGAGTTATACCATGGGTTAATGGGATATTCTATCCCAAGTTACCCTTCTAACAACAAGCAAATAGATGTTGATTTACATGAGGACCTTCCAAGGTTTATAGGTAGTGACAAACCAAAGTCTATTTGCAATTTCAGCCTGTTAATTTTATACAAGAGTAAAAACAGAAGTGTATATATGCTACTGTATCTTGTCTTGAAGTGCTGATAATTATTGCTTGTATGATTTCTTTTATTTACCACAGTTAAAATTCATATTATATGCTCTCTTTTTCCCTTCATTATTGTGCAGTTTATGAATGCGTTTGACAGAGCTATGAATTTGCTTGACGAGAAATTTTCATTCCTTTCATCAACGAAACAAATAGTGAGTTGTACAGATGAAGAGGACAAGGTACGGATACGTTCACCTATTGTAACGAAAAAAACTACAATAACAATGGGATGACTTGACTGAAGTCTTCTTCTCTCCTAACAAGCTCCATATTTTCTTCCAGAAAATTTATCTAACTGTTGAACATCACAGGTTATTGTCTTTGAGCGTGGAGATCTGGTTTTTGTCTTCAATTTTCATCCAGAAAATACATATGAAGGGTAGGTTTCTTGTGCCAAAAAAAGAGCTGTATATTTTCCCTATTGCTTACAAATGGCCGCACACCAAGCAGTTGAACAAGGCGTGGATTATGATAACAAGGCCAGCATTGTTTATTTAGTTTTTTGTGTGGCTTTCTAATCTCAAATTTATAGGTACAAGGTTGGGTGTGACTTGCCTGGAAAATACAGAGTTGCACTTGATAGTGATGCTCAGGAATTTGGTGGGCACGGAAGAGTAAGTAACTATTATGTGAGACCACTTGAATACAACTATTCAGAAAGCTCGCACGAAAGGCAGGCTGGGTCACACCAGTCTCATATAAAACCCAATCTCCTTAGACAGAAGGATCGTAAATAGTAAATACTTAATTGAATAACAAATTAACTATGGTACCAAACGGTAGAGAAAACAAATAATATAGTGGACACACAAATCTTATGGGGTTCAGCGTAAGATCCACGGACAAAGGATAGGAGAATAAATTACTATTTTAAACGGTGTTTATAAAATGGGTACAAAACTCTTAAATATCACAAGATTTCAATACACTCAATTTATAGATTTCTCACAAACAAATAAGAACTATTATCGAATTTGTTATCTCTAACACTATCCTAGAGATGAACTTCCTACTTTGCTCTCTTAAATGCAGCTCTAACACTTTAGCTATTGGAATTATTTCTGTTACCTTGCCAGCCTTCTCTATTTATAGAGAAACTTGTGTGCAATTGTTAAGGGTTGGTTGCACCTTTGTGTCAATTAGTTGCAATGATGTTTACAAAGTGGGTACAAAACTCTTGACTTTGTTGCAATGGAGGCATAAAGACTTTACATTGGATGATTACATTGGTCAATAATGTTGGTTTGATTAGAGTCACATGATTTCAACAATCTTCATGTTGGATCAAATTGAGCCAAGAACTTCAAGTGATAATTTTCCCAATATTTACCACACTTGTAGTTGCTCAAACTTGCAAGATGTTTGAACTTGATTGACTTCAATATTTTGGTTGATATATCTGCGAATGTCTATATGTTTCTTCATAGTAGGGTGGAATTGATTTTTTACTAAATAAATAGCATTTTGAATATCATAGTTAACAATGCTATGTTAATGTGTAACTCCAAGTTCTTCGATCAACCCTCGAAGCCATATAGCTTATTTAACAGCCTCAACAATCGCCATATACACTACCTTTGTAGTTGACAGAGCCATGGTGAGTTGTAATGTAAACTTTTGCTTTGCTTTTATTGTCAACAATGTTGGCTTAATGTTGAAATCATGTGGCTCTAATTGAGCAAATATTGTTGACCATTGTAAAAATACAATGTAAAGCCTTCTTGACTCCTTTGTTACAAAACAAAGTTAAAAGTTGGTGCAATCAATTGAGATAAAAGGTGCAACTAACCCTTGACAATTTCATAGAAGTTGCTCAATGAATAGAGAAGGAAGGCAATACAAATGAAATCATCCCAGTAGCTAAATTTTTTGAGTTACATTTGAGAGAGAGCAAAATAAGTTATCTTTGGGAGCTTTATAGTGCTAGAGATAAACATATTTGGGAGTTATGCTTGTTTGTTAAGAGAGAAATCTTTAAATTGAGTGTATTAAGATCTTGGCATATTTGAAAGTTTTATATCCACTTTGTAAACACAATTTGAATTATTTTGCTATCTTTGTCGGTGGATTAGGTCTTATGTTGAACCATATAGGTACGAAAGATTTGTGTGTCCACTTATTATTTGTTTGATTACTGTAGGTAATTTGTTACTTAAACTTGCTATTCAGTAAAGTTAAGTATAAGAAGGCTGTTGTTACTTAAACTTGCTATTCAGTAAAGTTAAGTATAAGAAGGCTGTTGTTACTTAAACTTGCTATTTAGTAAAGTTAAGTATAAGAAGGCTGTGTTTTAAGTGGGACGGGCGTTACCCCTCCATCATGGTATTCATGTGGGTCTGTATCTTTTAATTATACTATGTTCCTTACCTGATAATGTTGAAACTTGAAAAGAGACTGAGTTATAGTAAGTGTACAGTAAATTGTTCAGGTTGATGATGTTTAGTTTTATCTGTAGTCACTTTAAAATTGACTTTTAATACTGAATGGTAGTCTAGGTTATTTTTATGAACTGCCATCATTGCACGTTTCTCCATCTCGTGTTGACAGTGGATAGCCGATTACTTGTTTTAAGGGGTTGCAGAGTAATTTGAATGAAAAATATCCACTTTTCATTGTTTGATATGAAGTATTGATCTCTTAGATGGCAATTGTATGTCAGGTAGGGCATGACATAGACCATTTCACCACTCCTGAAGGAATACCAGGTGTTCCCGAAACAAACTTTAATAATCGTCCCAACTCCTTCAAAGTATTGTCCCCTTCTCGCACATGTGTGGTAAGACCCTCTTTCCATGTCTTTTCGGGTTTGTTTTCAACAGTGATTAGCAGTCCAAAAATTTCAGAATCATGAATGTCATCGTAAATGAAACTTGAAGGTTTACTATAGAGCTGAAGAAAGTGAAGAAAACAATAGCAGCAATATGGTCATTACTGATGACGCGGTGTCACTAAGAACTGCAGCAAAATATAGTAATAATTTAGCAAAACCAGACCCTTTCGAATACAAAGATGTTGGTTCAACCAAGACAATGCAGATGAGAGGGTCGTCTGAGGACTAAGGATCTGTTAGACTGCACAAATCCAAGGTCTTTGCCTTGTGCAATGTGTATATTACCGCTTGATGCGTTTGTTATTGCCGAGTGTGATTGCTGAGTGTGAATAAATAAGCAATGATATTTCTCAGCTTGTAAATGTCATTCTTCAGCTTGTTTAAAGTTTTGGTATTTTGAAGTGTGTGTAATCGAAAAAGAAGTGTCGACCATAAACTCTTCTTTTGGCCAAACATCAAGAGGTTAACTCCAGTGTAGGTGTATAATAATATAATATGTACTCGTATTTTGATTATGTGAAAAACAATGTTGTATCTATTTGGCAGAAAATCATTTAGGGGTTACATTGTTATTCAAAAAAAAATGTTTGCTTTTTGTTAAAAAAAGAAGAGAAAGTGTACGTGAATTCTCTTGTATTAAGCCTGATGATAAATGGTTATTTTTTTTGTTTTTCTTTATTTTTAATTTAAAATAACCCAATTATTATTATTAAAACTTTATTTTTCAAATACAATTAAAATATAAATATAAATTTTAAAAAAATAAGTAATGGATCTATGTGCAGTGTTTTGTCACTGTACTATCGTTTTCTTTTTTGTTTTGTTTTAAAAGCAAGTTGATTACAAAGTAACTAGCCAACATAAGTGCTTTGGTTCAAGTTGATTAAATCGCTTACAAAGTAACTAGCCAACATAAGTTCTTTGGTTGCTATAATTCAGCGTTATAAAATAAATAGTTATTAATTGGTTGTTTACAAAACCATTACTGCCATATTTGGCATATTGGTGTGTTTTGGATGAATTCCTTAGTAAACACTTATATTCTTGATCGAACTCTAATAGTGAATACATTTTCTTAGTTTTTTTTTTGTTGCTAAAAATACATTTTCTTAGTTGGAATATAGATAAAATTTCGCAAGTGTACTTTTGACGAAGAGAATTCTTACATCTTTTGTATATTCCATCAACCTTCATGTCATCTATATTGGATAGTTACTTAAAATTTAAACATTTTATATGAATGAGAGTACTTTTGATAAATCTAATATTTGAGAAATATAGGATGTAACTTATAGAATATGTGCAAGGTAAAATTTACATTTTGATGAATTAGAATCATGCATTAGTTTTTGTTTATCTAATTTTAAGGATCAATATTTTTTGAAAGACTAAAGTCAGAACAATTTAAAATTTTTTATTTATAATTTAACATCCAAAATGTTTTTAAGAATAATAACTTTGTTTTAACATTAGTAAAAATAACTCGGAAAATAGAGTTATAATATATATGTGTATTTAATGTGTAACGTATACATTTTACCTTGGTCTATTATTAATGTACATATTTCTAAGCATACACTTAAAAGCATCTTTTATAGTTATTTTAGGAACAAAATAGCATACATTTTATATTTTATTGTTCACTATTTTTGAAATGACACGTTAATCAAAGTTAACTCAAATATAATAAAAAAAATGTTTTTGAGTACCATTGAATTATTCAATATCATTTATGTGTTATATATCTAACAATTCATTATAATTTTTTAAAGTTTAATTAATAATTAGATTTGTGCTCACGTTACAAATGTTATGTTGTGTCCTCCATAATGTTATATAGTAATATTTTGAAATAAAATATAGGCATGTCCATGTAGTTAATTGTGTGAGTTATGTTTGTTAGGTGTTATAATAAAATGTTTCATTGGAATTTCATTTTTTTGTGTTGCTTTATGTAGTGACTTGATGCATTTTTATTGCATCGAAGTCTTGTGTGAGTTGTGACAGTTAGGTGTTATACCAAATGCTTTGATGGAAGTTAAATTTTTATGTTGCTACATGTAGTAACTTACAATTCTTATAATTTGTTGATTTATGTAGTGAGTTTTAAATTTAATGTTGAATTCAACAAACACTGCAAACACAATTCAACAATCATTGCACCGACGTCAAACATTTTTTTCTAATATACACGGCGCCTATCAATGAAACTGTAAATCATACAATTCAATCATGGTGGTTGGTGAAATAGTAATTAGTATTTGTCTATATAAACAATGTAAATATCCGATACAAATCAAGAAATTAGATGAATGAAACGTTTATTTCTTCCTCTGATTATATCTTCAAACATTGATTTCTTCATGGTATCAAAGCCAGGTTGTTGCTTTATACAAATTTAAAACTCTTGTTCTCTAAAACAGAGATTTCTTTATCTGAAAATATTTTTTTTCTAATGAAAAAAATTTTCATTCAAACACCCTTACAAATATTAATTCCAAACATCAATTTTTAAGCAGTATTTCTCCCACCTAATTTTACCAGATTACTCTAAACACAATTCTAAACATTTTGGTAAAAACAGTAGTAGCAGAAAAACCTTCCACGCTACCACGCGCTACCGTGGAGGGTTTTTCCACGCACCACGTTACTGGCTCCGTGGAGGGTCAAGATGATGACGTGTCATCCTGCCTTGCCTTGCCTGGCTAGCATGGCTCGGTCCGGCCGGTATTTAGCCGGTCCCGCCAGCTACCGGCTTCAGTCACCCTCGGTTCGGCGTTATCCTGCCATTGTTCATGAACCCTGCTTTTTCGGTTGTTCACATCCATATTTTTTGGCTTGCTGTCTATTTTAAAGGTTTGAACCCTTTTTCCTGCTGATTTCTAACACCCATCCGGTTCATTTTTTCAAGTTTTTTAAACCAAATTTGAATCGATTTTATGGTTTTTATCCTGCTTAGTATAAATATATATTAAAAACACAAAAAAAATATTCTTTAGCCCTAAAATTATTACACCATTTTCTAGTTCGTTACCATAATATCACGACAGTAGGTATAATTTCATTACCTACGTGGAGCAATCAAATCCATTGTCATGCAACTGTTCTCAAGTGTGTTTAATGTCAGAATTGTTCTTAATGAGACTAATTATGATGTTTGGTCTCAAATAATAGAAATGTATATTGTAGAGAGAAAAATTCTCTTATATTCATGACAAAAATTTGCAACCGAAAAAACATCAAACAATTATAACAAGTGGTATGCGTAAAATCAAAAAGTGAAGAGATGGCTACTTATGTCAACGAGTCCGTAAATCATGAAGCGATATTTACGATACCTCGCTTGAAATTGGGGTGCTTTAAAAGCATTCTACGCACGAAGTGATGAATTACATGTATTTGTCTTAAACCAAAAAGCCTTTACTTCTAGACAAAATGGAAAATCACTTTCGTAGTATTATGGAGAGTTAACTCAAATTTTCCAAGAGCTAGACCATCGTGATAAGGTGGTCATGAAAGACCCCTGTGATCTAATATCATATCAAGAGTCCGTGAAAGACTAAGGATACATATTTTCCTTCTTGGATTAGATGATGAGTTTGAGCAAGTTCGCAGTGAAATTTTGCGAAAAGAAACTATCCTGCATTTAGAAGGTTGTTATTCCTTGATTCGACGGAGGTAGTACGTGAATCTCATCAAGGAAAAATCTGTAGAGATGTTGACGCCCGCCACGATATCTAAAAATCGCTTTTTTTCAATCAAGAAGAACGAAAGGTGGATCGATAAATCATCATTTAAATGTACCCATTGTCATCAAAAGGGTCATACAAAAGAACGATGTTTTGATCGCGATATCCCGACCGTGGGATATCCTTGATCGCGGGATCACAACCGTGACTCTCGGAAGAAAAATCCACGATGATGTCATTCGTCACCATTGTCAAACAACAAAGGATCACAAGTTACCTCTCAAAGACATGTATTGGTAAGATGCTTAAAGTTTTTCTCCTATTTTTAATAATACATGGATAATTGATCTGCAGTAACCGATCATACATTATCGATTCTAGACAAATCTCAAAACCATCCTCACACAAAACCGTTTGCACCGCCAATGGTAACACAACCCGTCCTTGGGAAAGATTCGTCTCTCACTAGTACTTGAATTTAGACTCGACTAGCTGTTCCTCTTAGAGTATAACCTTATATCTATTTCTCAAATAACCACCGCTTTATCTTGTTTTGTTATTTTTGGCCTGACTTTTGCGTGTTCAAGGACATTCAAACAAAGCAAAGCGATTGTCGTGGTGTTAAAGTAGAAACCCGTATTATTTGGACTTGGATTCAACAAATCATGCATTGGTAGCAATCGGATCTAACAAGGATGAATCAAATATATGGCTATGGCATTAGAGATCGTCACTTCTTTTGGATATTTGAAAATTATTTCCAAGTTTATTTTTGAGCTTAGATCTTTCTACTTTAAAGTGTGATGCTACGAATTCAAAAAGTCATCGTTCTCATTTCCTTCGTAACCTTAAATAAAAGTCCATCTCCGCTTATGGTTATACATTCGATGTATGAGGTCCTTCCAAAGTCTCTACGCTGGGAGGATCACGTTGGTTTGTTACATTTATTGATGATTTTTAGTAGAATGACTTGGGTCCTGTTTAATGAAATCTAAAAGTGAGGTAAACTTTATTTAGAAAATTTCATAAAATGGTTCGTACTCAATATAAAACACAGATCCAAGTTCTAAGAAGTGATAATGGCGAGAATATAAAAGTTCTCGAAGCCTAAGAATATCTTCAATCAAGGCATTATTCATCAAACTACTTGTGTTGATACACTCAACAAAATGGAGTTCCGGAAAAATCGACACTTGTCGAAGTTGTCCGTGCCTTTCATTGATCAAGCTAATATGTCATTATCTTATCGTGGAGAAGCAATTACTTTCCACGATATTTAATCAATCGGTACCTTCCATCCATTAACTTCCAAACACCACTGCAAGCCATCATCAAGCAATTGTTGCACCAAATGTTCCCAATCTACCTCCTCGTGTCTTTCAAGGTGGCATTTGTACACCTACATAAATAACAACGTAACAAGTTGGATCCACGAGCAATACATTGTGTTTTTACGATATGCCATACAACAAAAAGGTATCGTTGTTACCATCCTCCTACAAAACAAATGATTACTACTATGGATGTTATTTTTCATGAAGATACAATGTATTTCTCACACCTGAATTTCGTGAGTACAACCATGTTGAAATTGACCCTTACATATAAATTGCTTCCTTATGAAGAAAGACAAATTATATGTGAGGAAAATACAAATAACTTGAATTGATGGTAATAACTCTCAATATAGAAAAGACTCGAGGAAATCAATCAAGTCCTCATCAACTTCAAGATCATCAAGGAAGTTCCTTACTACCACTAAATGATACGTAGATTCCTTCTCCACAAGTCAACATATACCTAACCAATCGCTTGCGAGAGGATGATCCAACTATTGAACCAACCAGAAAATACTTCCATCACGCCCTAACGAGAGGTATTCCTAAAGCCACATTTAACCCCAGATTTCTAGTAAAGCCAAATATCCACGGTAACTATATGTTCAAACATCGTTTGTCAAAATCAAACGATTATCATTTGTGAATCAATTATCATTGTATCTATTCCTAACAGTGCGCAGAAGCTTTAGTCACCAAAAATGGAAAGATGCTATGAATGAAGAACTAAAATCTTTAGAAATAAATAGAACTTTAGCTTGTCGACGCCCACCAACAAAGAAAATTGTTGGATGTCGATGGATTTTTTTCAAGAAATATGCAGATGGTACGATTGAACGATATAAAGCAAGATTGGTGGCAAAAGAATACACTCAAACATATGGGATCGACTATATGAAAACATTTGCACACAAAATTAACACCGTCGTATTCTTGGTATCTCTAGTCAAATTTAGATTGGCCATTATATCAACATGTAAAAAATGCCTTTCTACACGGAGATTTAATTGAAGAAGTCTACATGGATTTACCACCAGGAATCAAGAAATCCACAATCCATGGAGAAAAGGTGTGCAAATTAAAAATCACTGTATTTGAAACAATCCCCAAGAGTACGGTTTGGTGTTCTGACAAGGTCAACGGGTTGCATCTGGCTACAAACAAAGCAATTGCATCGTACTTTATTTCTAAAAAGGTACATGGTAAGATCACTCCACTTATTGTATATGTTGATGATATGATAGTAATAAGGAAAATGATCTTGAAGAAAGGAAAGCGCCACAAACTTACTTATCCAAAGAATTTGAAATGAAAGACCTTGGTTCCTTAAAATATTTTCTTGGGATTGAGGGTTTCTCGATCAACGAAGGAATCTTCTATCTCAAAGAAAGTACGCTTAGATTTATTAAAAGAAACCTAGATGTCAAGATGTCAACCATAATACACCAAGAGAGGAAGGATTAAAGTGTATCAGGTTGATCAAGTTCCAACAAAATAAAGAAAGATACCAAAGGCTTGTTGGAAGGTCGATGTATTTGTACGCCTGACACACAAGCACTTGCCTATGCTTTAAGCTATTGTCATTGTCACCAATTTATGCATAATCCTAGAACAACATATGAATGCGCTTATTCGTATTTTGAGATATTTAAAGTCTCTGCTCCCTGGAAAAGGAGTATTGTTCACTAAGAACTTAGAGTTTTCTAGAATCAAGTATATAATTGACGCACGGGATCAATAAATGATAGACGATCTACATCAGATACTCACTTTGTAGGAAATCTGTAACACGGAGTATAAGAAACAACACGTCAGGGCCTGCCTGTGTCAGCAGAGGCGAATACAGAGGAATGGCACTTCAAGAGGCCTTGTGGTTACAATCTCTTAAAAGATTTGACATATCCTGAAAGAATCAATTAATTTATTTTGTGACAATAAAGATGTGATATTACGCATAATCCGCTCAACACGATCGCATAAAACATGTTGAAGTTGATAGATTTTTTATTAAAGAAAAGTTAGAAGAAAATTCATCGAATCGCCAAAAATCAAGTCGAAGATCAATCTCATCACATCCTCACTAAAGTTAGCCTCATATCGAGTATTCACGTAGAGTTTGCATAAGTTTGGGCATGAAAGACATCTACGACCAACTCAAGGCGGAAACTTAATTCAACAAACACCTAATTCAACATAATTCAACAATCACATCAGACGCCAAACATTTTTTCCAATATACACCGCTACTACCAATCAAGTCAGAATCATACAATTCAATCATGGTGGTTGGTGAAATAGTAATTAGTATTTGTCTATATAAACAATGTAAATATCCGATACAAATAAAGAAATTAGATTAATGAAACGTTTATTTCTTACTCTGATTATTTCTTCAAACATTGATTTCTTCATTTAATACACTCTATCTAATTAGGGTTTTATTTCTCATCCTTTTCTCCTACTATGTTATCAAATATTTATAAAGTTTAGAAAAATGATAAATTAATCTTAAAATTGTTGTCTTTGATATTATAAGTCTTATTTTTTTTAATGGGTCGAATTAGTACTAAAAGACTAATGACATTAATTTAATCCGTTAAAAATATTAATACACAATTAAAATGTGTGATAATTAATTTTTTTATGAATTTTTACACCTAACATTAATTTTTTATAAACCTAACCTAACAAATTAAATAAAGCAAAAAATGATTAGTTAAAAAAAAGTAGAATATGTGAATCACCATATTTTTATGTTGCTTACAATTTCTTACATTATTTTCATCACTTAATTGTATTAGATTATTTTAATTTTAATAATATATCGATAATATATCATGTTTTCAAAATAACAATGAAATTCAAATTACCCAAAAGCATGTTAAAAAACGGATGGAAAATATTAAAAGAGTGATTATTTTTCCTAACAAAAAATACCCTTCGAGTAGATCATGCTTATTACATATTCTTTAGGGTTATTTTTTTAGGGAAATTTTGAAAATAATACTAACTTTACTCTTTCTTATAAATTATAGGACTTAGAGATACCAAACTCAAAAAGTTAAAAGAATCAACTGAATTTTGAGATAATTATATGACATGAATTCGTGCAACCTAAAAAATTTTCTATTGATTTTGGTGATAGATTCTTGCTATGTGCACAAATAGCCTGAGTGTTTGAAGGACTTGAAAGTATAAACTCAAGTTGTATCCAGAAAAGCAATGGATTACTTCTTAAAACAATTGGTTCCTGATGTTTCTCATTGGAAACATTTCTGGTTATGTTGTTGTGATGATTATGTGCTTTTGCAAAAAAAAAAATTTTCTTCTTTTTCAATTGCTTTTAAAGTGTTGTATACTTTGTTGCAACCATGACTGTATGTAATCCGTATAGAGAAAGTGATCTTGAAGCATTAAAATTTCTGAACGCGATTGCTGTTTAGGAATCAAGATTGATGAATAAAATTTCTTAGCTCTGATTTCTAACCAAAAGAGAAAGATCATCCTTTGAAGGCAGAATAACAAATCAAAGCCTTTGATAACGTGATTCAACTTTTGCAGAAGCAAGATTTTTTGCAACTTCTGAACTACAATGCAATTATTATAAAATAATAAAATATTTTACTCAACAGTTTAAATTCCAAACCCTAATTTCAAAATCAGATTCTCCGGACTCTTCGGGTAATTGATTTTGGTTCTCCACCAAAAACTGATTTCCCAGAATACCCTGGAAGAGGAGGTTTCTTATTCTCCTTAGTCATGCTTCTCAGCATATACCTTGGGGCCTCACTCATCCTTTCAACCGAGTAAGCCGCAGATATCGATTTCGTCAAACTCCCAAGTTTCTTCGAATTGTTTCTTTTCCCAGATTCAACAGTAACACCCAGCTTATACGGTGTCGTTTTTCCCTCATCTCCAATCTGACCCTTCTTCCTCTTCAGCCTTTCATTTCTTCTAGCAGAGTATTCTTCGTAAAACCTTCCCCTTTCGAACAGAGGAGTCGAGTTTGCACTCACTGAGCCACCAAATCCAGGATTTCGAATCTCTCCATCGCCCAATTCGTCTTCAACCATCTTCGCTAGAGCTCTCAACTCACAGGAAATTGAGCGATACTCCGGTCGTAGTTCTAATTCTTCAGTGTCCCACGTACGACTCGGTTTTTGCGATTTTGTCAGGGAACCTGTAGCAAAATACATAGAAAACGATTTTTTAAAAAAAAAAAAAACAATGTTTAAAAATTTGCTATCAATTAAAATTCGATCTTGTGCGATTACGATAAACCTGGTGGAGTTTGAATATTGTTCGACCGGACTACTCGGTTTGATCGAAGTCTGGCGGGAGCCTTAGCCAGTGGAGGTTTACGATCAGTCTTCATCTTGGACATGTTGATCGAATTCGCAAAATGAAAAATGATCTTGCGAAAAGAAAAAACTTGCAAAAGAAAGAGATTCAGGTGGATTAGTAGTATTAGAGATTGGTGTGTGAGGCACTGTTGATTGTTTTGGTCTGTCTTGTTTTTATTTGGAAAATAAATATGCGTTTTGAGTTTTTTACCATAAGGAGCGTCTCTAACGGTCATATTTTATTAAGGACGTTCATCGTTTCAAACTTTAAAAGAATTAAAAATGTGTGATGTAAATACCATTTGTGACGGGATGCAAAAATACTTATAACTTTTAAATTGTTGCAAAATAACTCAATGTTTAATATGGTGTCGTAGCTATATCGTTTTAGTTATTTCTATTAATAACGTTTATTTTATTTTTTTACATTACATTATGGGATTTTAAAAAAAAACACTTATTTTTGTAAGCCATGGATGTAAAAAATAAACGTAGTTAAAGAAAATTATCAAAATGATATAACAGATAAGATCTCTTGTTAAATTGAAATCTCATATTTTTTTATCTATTTTAATCCGATCTGGTTTTAATAAGATTTTAAGATTTTTTAATCATCGTAATAAGATATATTAAGTTAAATTTTTTAATTTAAATATATTGATAAAACTATTTATTCATCCCAAATAACTCCAACACAATAATGTTAGGTATATTTTTTGCAATAATTTAAATAATAAGAATTTTTTTTTCAAAAGATCATAAAAATACTAATAACATACAACATATTTAAGTCAATTTAAGTCTGATATTTTTTTTCCTTAAATCACAAGATTTGTTCGTTTAATGCATATTTTTTTAATTAAAAAAATATTTGCATTGTAAGTTACAAATGGGAGAGCAATTTTATTTTTTCCACCAATTCTACGCTACTTTTTCAAATTCAAAGCATTCATTATCAACCAATTTTGAAATTGAAATAAATGACTTGTACATGGAATAAAATATATTTTGATATTTTAGTAGTATTTTAATTTTATTTTTGATATTTTTTTTACTCATATTATTATGGTGATATTCACGTTTAAAAATGTATAAATTTAATACAATTTTTACATGTAATTTATCTCTTCTTATCCCTATATCATAAACAATTTTTTTTTTATTTTTAAGTGTTTAAATACATATTTTTAATTTTTGAATTCATTCTACTTCATTTTCATCCTATATTCTTCTTAGTTATTTTAAGCTCTTTATTTAATCTTATTTCTTCATTTTTTTTTGAAGATTAAAACAAACTCCACCATGATCCTTTTGACAACATCATCTACAAATTAATAGTAATTTTTCTTGTTTGAAAATAAAAATAATTAATTGATTTCTAATAATGTTTATTCTCATATTTTTTTAACTTAAATATAATAATATAAATAAATTAAAGGTAATTCATTAAAAAAATTAATAAAGAAAATACTTGGGTGCACTTCATCATCAAAAACAAATTTAGAATTTTTTTCTTTTTTTAAAAAAAGAAAAAGAATAAAGAGTTGATATACATAAGATACAATTTAATCAAAGACTCAATAAGAGTTTCACGTACATAATTTAACTAAAGAAAATATAGCTTAATGTGTTATTTTCATTTGATTGTTATTTCATATAATAAATTTATTATAATGGAAAAATTATTGTAACTAAAGTAAAAGCATGGTCCAAATTTTATTTATTGCACATTTATGTCTATATAATAATAATAAAATTATTATTTTATAAATTAAATTAATTATAATGAAAATTCTCATAACTAAAGCATAAAAAACCAACAGAATGGTCCAAAATTTATTTGTAATGTATTTGTGTCTATATAACAACAATAATAAGATATTTCATAAATTAGATTAATAACAATGACAATTCATGAAAAATGATCCAAAATTTATTTTGTTACGTATTTGCATATATAATAATAATAAAAAAAAGACAAATAGTACAAAATTGTTTTGATGCACATTCATATCTATATAATAAAAATAATAATAAGAATTAAGAATAAAACTCTCAAAGTAGAAAAAGAAAAAGAAAAAGAAAAGAAAGAAGGTTACATGCTTGCATAGATCAATATTAACAAAAATCATATTTAACATTACATTTATTTTTTTATCAATTATAGTGACATATATTTTCTCAATGAATATTATTTATAAAAAATTGATAATTTTTATTTAAAACTGATTATAACCGATTAGATTAGAATTGATTATTACAATTTCAAAACATAAGTTAATTGAAATTGAAAACGAATATGTATTAATAATATATATATATATATATTTAAATGGTATAAGATTTTTTAATTATAAAAATATAATTGACTTTTTTTGTTAGCCTTTCCAGCAGAAAAATCATGATTAAATCATAAAAAAATTATTATATATCATAATCCACGGTTATAATTTGAAGCTACTTGAAATTTGTGTGAGGCGTTGATGGTTAGTATCATATTCTTAATTAATTAGAATTAAATTTTAACTAAATATTTATTTAATTTTAATGATCAAAATTAAATAAATATTCAATTGAGTATAGTTTGATCGACAATTAACATTCTAACACGTGTGAACCCAATTAGACATGGATTTAATTTATCATAATTAATTGATAATTTTTTAATTAATAAATAAATAAAATTTAATTAGATACCTATACAATTATTCCTAACTCATTACACAATAAGCACTGTTATATGCAAACTGGCTTAAGTGTAAAACCATAGATAAAGAGTGAGTTTAGAATAACAACAAGAGTGTCGTCGGATTTTCATATCTAACTGATATTGAGTAATACATTTAATACAAATGGTATTTTCCGAAATTATGCGCATCTCTAATTAGCTGGATTTGATTCCAACCGCCCGAGCGAAATGGATGATATTCGCATATTTATGAGGACAAGGCATAATAATATATAATTCCTTTAGCTTCAGTGTGCATTCACTTGTAGCTAAACACCTATAGCATGCTTATTCGGAACAACTAAGTCCAGGATATATAGTTGACCTCTCATTAAACGCATCAGTTGCAAAACTACGTAGAAAAAAACAACTAAATAAAGTCCACAATGTTAAAAGAATTCGAGATCTGGTCGGTGACAAAGAACACATCAATTGAAAATAAACATCGAGAGATTGGTGGAAAGGAATAGGTTGTCTAATAACATGTTCCTTTATAATTATATTTATTTTAATTATTATAATTTTTTTTTATTTTGTATAAATAGGATTTAAACATTTGTTTATTTATATCAATAAAAACCATTTCTCACATGGTATCGTAGCTTAGGAAGTAATTCTTAGAAAATTCAGCTTACACATAAACTTTTTCTTCCTTTCAAATTTTGTTTCTTTTCAAAACCAATTTCGATTCACAAAAATAATTTTAATTTCATCCCATTATAATATCTAGAAAATTTCAAGCAATCTGCAATTAATTTCAATCCAAAACATCAACCCACTCGCCCACACGTGCCCTGTCTGAGTTCATCAGCATTTCATGCGCCTCGCCGGAGCTACAAGCGCTTGTGTTGAGGAAGACGACTCAAACGACACGTCGTTCATCGCGCCTCTGAAGCACACGACGCGTCGTTCGTTTCGGTTCGATCTTCCATCCCATTCGGTCTTCATCTGGTTCAGTGCTCCAACGTTGCAGCCGCCGTTTCAACCACTCTAGACATCGGTTCACCAAATTTTTGACCGATTCTACAGTTGCAATTTCCGATCTTGTAATCCTTGACTCATTTTTTATAAAATAAAGCATATTTTAGTTCATTATTTGTTTCATAAACAGTTATTGTTATCTAAAATACACTAAATCCTATCCCGTTTTTTTTCGAATTTTTCACTCAAAAATCATGTCTGAAACTACCAATGAAATCCATACACAATATCCTTACAAAAATGACCAACAAATGAACTTACATCTCAAGTGCAATCGAAGCAACAATATCGACCATAATTCTAAAAACTGTCGAAATCACCTTAAATGTGATTTCTGTGGTCTCAATGGACACAATTATGAAAACTGCCGAAAATGCCTCAAATGTGATTTTCTGTGGTTTGAATGGACATTACATCAATATGTGTCGGAAGAAAAGGTCAATTCAAGATAATATAGATGCAAGTTATGACTTCCCTTCCAAAGCTCACCATACTAATCTTCATGAAAGCAACTCCAACACAAGGACACCATCCCACAACCTTACATACGCCCAATATCATGAGCTTTTTAAACTTCTCAATCAAGCAAAATCAGGTAGCATGGTAGGACAAATGACTATTTCTTCAGGTAACATATCATGTGCGAATGTTTTCCATTCAAAAACCCTTTGGATTCTTGATACACGAGCAACTGATCACATGGTTTGTTCTCAAAACCTTATGAGCTCCAACATTCCAGTCACTAATCGGCATGTGCATTTACCTGACCATTCACTTGACCGTGTCACATATATCGGCATTGTACATTTCTCCAATAATTCCATACTCCATAATATCTTATGTGTTCCCTCCTTCAAATTAAACTTGGTTTCAATAGCTAAACTAACTCAAAATACACTTTGTCATGTCACCTTCACTAATAATATGTGCTTTGTTCAGAACAAATGCTCGAGAAAGATGATTGGGATGGGAATTGAGAAAGCAGGACTATACTACCTGGCTATTTCGAAGAAGGCTGGATGTTTCTCTGTTTCAAATACTACTCCAACCAACCCTCATCTATGGCATAAACGACTTGGTCATCTATCTAATAACAGTTTGCATGAGTTTTCTCTTTCTATCAACATACCCTTTTGTTCTATTAGTGATTGTTCTATTTGTCCACTAGCTAAGCAAACTCGTAGTCCATTTCCTTTAAGTTCCATCAATACAAAATCACCTTTTGAACTGATTCATGTTGATATTTGGGGTGGATATCACATTCCAATACTTAATGGAGCACGTTGTTTCCTTACTATTGTTGATGACTACTCAAGATGCACATGGGTCTATCTCTTAAACATTAAATCTGATACACGCACATTTCTCACCACTTTCATTAATCTTGTTGAAACACAATTTGCATCTAGAGTTAAAATCATTCATAGTGATAATAGGATAGAATTCTCTATGACCCAGTTGTTTTCTAGCAAAGGAATCCTGCATTATACTAGTTGTGTCTTTACCTCTTAATAAAATGGTGTTGTTGAACGCAAACATCATCACCTTCTCAATGTGGCTTGTGCATTGCTCTTTCAAGCCAAACTCCTTAAACAATTCTAGGGAGATGCCATCCTTACAGCCACGTACCTCATAAATCGTACTCCAACACCTATTCTCAAGGGTAAAACACCTTTTGAAATCATTTTTCACAAGGTTCCTAGGTATGAACATCTACATATCTTTGGTTCTCTCTGCTTTGCATCTACACATCATGATCGACCCACCAAGTTTGATGCTAGATCACATCGATGCATATTCCTTGGGTATCTATCTGGGATAAAAGGTTATCGAGTCTACAATCTAGAAACATGCAAAACTTTTATGTCTCATGATGTTATCTTTCATGAACATATGTTTCCTTATTCCACTTCCACTGTCAATACTCTAACTCTATTCACTCCATCAAAAAATACTATTTATGATGACATATCTAATATTCGTCAATCAACCACTCCAAATACATCACTTCATCATACACCATATGTCCTTCCAACAATCAACTCAGACATTCTTCATCTTTAAAATTCATCTCTTGAAACATCATCATCAATTTCTGCACCACACATGACTCCTCCAACACCAGTCACACATAGGCTTTTCCAATCCACCAATGTTCCTAGCTACCTTCACAAGTATAATGTAGAAGCTTCCTTGCCTTCTCGGTCGTTCCCTTCGTCTAACTCAGCATCATCCAATGACAAAGGTACTTCTCATTCTCTATCTCATGTACTTACTTATGACCGATTATCACCTACACATCGTGCCTTTGCTACTTCTATTTCCATTCTCAGAGAACCAACCACCTTTGCTGAAGCTTTCAATGATCCAAAATGGCGGCTTGCCATGAAACAAGAACTAGATGCTCTTGAAACTAATGGCACTTGGACGCTTCAACAAATTCCTCCAAACAAGAAACCAGTTGGTTGTAAATGGGTTTACAAAATCAAGTATAATCCTGATGGCTCTGGGGAATGATACAAGGCTCGGTTAGTGGCCAAAGGATACATTTAGATTGAAGGTTTTGACTACCAAGAAACTTTTGCACCAGTAGCCAAACTTGTCATTGTTCGTCTTCTTCTTGCCATTGCTACTATTCAAAATTGGCATTTTTTCCAACTCGATGTCAACAATGCTTTTCTCTATGGTGATCTTCATGAAGACGTCTACATGTCCCTTCCACCTGGATTGAGACGAAAGGGGGAAACATGAGTATGTAAACTACACAAATCTTTGTATGGACTTAAAACAAGCCTCACGACAATGGTTCATCAAGCTATCAACAATACTTAAGCTAGCTGGTTTTAACCAATCCAAGTATGATCACTCACTATTCATCTGAACCCATGGTAATTCCTTCTCTACTCTTCTTGTCTATGTAGATGATATAATCATAACATGAAATAATGTACAAGACATTGAAGAAACTAAGAATCATTTTATGCGACAATTCAAGCTAAAAGATCTTGGTGAATTAAAGTATTTTTGGGCATAGAAGTTTCACATTCCAAGAAGGGAATTGTTCTGTCACAATGCAAGTACGTACTTGAAATATTGGAGGACATGGGATATCTTGGTGCCAAATTTTCGAATTCACCTATGGAACAAAATTTATCCCTTAGCAAGGTTGAAGGGGAATTCATCAGTTGCCCCACATTCTATCTAAGACTTGTTGGGAGATTAATATACTTGACCATCACAAGACCTGACTTAGTATATGTTATGCACATTCTCAGTCAATATATGGATAAACCACGTCAACCACATTTGGAAGCAGCTCAACAAGTGCTACGATATGTCAAGAACACAACATGACAATGTCTCTTTTTCTCAACAACTAGTTCATTACAACTAAATGCTTTATGTGACATAGATTGGGTTAAATGCACAGACACACGACGATCAACCACAGAATATTGTATGTTTCTTGGAAACTCGCTAATTTCTTGGAAGACTAAGAAACAAAATATGGGCTCAAGATCAAGTGCAGAAGCAGAATACCACTCCATGGCAGCAGCCTGTTGTGAAGTAACCTAGTTACGATACATTTTGGATGATTTGGATATACACTCCCAACCAACCAAGTTATAGTGTGACAATCAAGCAACCCCTCATATTGCATCAAATCCAATGCTTCATGAATGAACCAAACACATAGAGATCGATTGTCATTTAGTAATAGAAAAGATTCAAGTTGGAATGATCAAGACTTATCATATCTCTACATTAGAGCAACTAGCAGATATATTTACCAAATCCCTGAGTTTTCCACAGTTCTTGAGCTTACTTAACAAGTTGGGAATAATTAACATATATTTCAACTTGAGGGGGAATGTTAAAGAACTCGAGATTCAGTTGGTGACAACCAACACACCAGCTAGAAACAGACACCAACAGATTGGTGGGAGGAACATGTTGTCCAATAACATGCCCCTTTATAATTGTGTTTATTTTAATTATTACAATTTTTTTATTTTGTATAAATAGGATGTAAACATTCGTTTATTCATATCAATAAAAACCATTTCTCACACATAATTCCTTATACTGGTAAAGAATTCACTAAATTGCAAAACCAAATACACAAAGATTGAGAACCTAGTCATAATCCAAAAAAAACATAGATTTTTTATTTGCTTCTGAACCGATTTAATCACTTTTTTTGTTTGGTTCCTAAAGAGAAAACAAAAAATTACCGTCGTGAACCAATGGTTGAGGAAGAATACTCTTGAAACCTCTCATCAACATTGTTATTCAAAGAGAAGTAGGATATGATTGAAAAAATTACAAAATTCATTGTGGTCTTGTCGTTCAAAATTGAAGGTCCATCGTTTAGTCTTCGACATTATCAGAGAAGTCACACTGTGAACGACTAGAATGGTTTTGATACTTACATGTTATTAGGGGAAATTGGGTAAAAATAAAATTAATTTAATATAGTAAAATAATTACATTGATAATTTAACGTGGATCACCTTTTAATTTGAACTACATTCACGGGACAAACTCCAAAAAATATTTCTTATAATAAATAACATTAATAGGTATAGAGTGAAAGACAATACAACAAATTGAGATAAAAACAAAATAGTGACACACAAGTGTTTCATAAACTCATTATTTTATCATTCCTCTTTTAGAAAAATATCCCAAGTATTTTTCTAAAATATTCTCTTACACTCTCTCTCACACACAACACTATTTTTCATCAAAAGAAATTGTTCATTTGGCTTTGCTTTACTTCTCTTCTTTAGTGTGTCTATTTAAGGCCAAAATATTGTCTATTTATAGGTAAAATTGCAGTCAACAAAGTTAAATGTAATTAATAGGGTTGCACCTACATTTTTTATTTTCTTCCCCTTCCATTTGGATTGGACCTACAAATCTCTCCCTCCCGACTACATAGATGCCTCTACCAATTCAGCAACTAAACGATAATATTCAAAATTCTATCTTAGAAGAATTTTTGCAACATGTTTGATCCATTTTCCTCTGTATAAATCTTCTCAGTAGTAGCTTCTTCTCCATTACATCCCTAATCTATTGATATCTCACATCAATATATTTTGATCTCGAATGAAATGAGGCATTCTTTCCAAGGTGGATAACACTCTGACTATCACAAATAACTAGTAACTGTCTTGCTACAACCCAAGTTTTTTCAAGAACTTTTTCATCCATAGCAAATCTTTAATTGCTTCCATTTTTTCTATAAACTCTTCTTCTATAGTGGATAGTACAACACATTTTTCTAACTTTGACTACCATGACAAAGCTCCCTCTGCAAAGGTAATTAGGTAACTTGAAGTGGATTTTCTAGAATCCATATCGCCAGCCATATCTACATCTGTGTATCCAACTAATATAGGTTTATCATTTCCAAAACATAGGCATATTTTGGAAGAACCTCGAAGATACCTAAAAATCCATTTCACTACAGCCCAATATTCCTTTCTAGGATTTGAAAGGAATCTACTCATAACTCTAACTGCATGAGCGATATCTGGCTATATACAAATTGTGGCATACATCAGACTTCAAACTAATGAAGCATATGGAACATTTTCCATCTCTTCCTTCTCCTTGTCTATAGGAGGGCTCTTACTTAGAACTTAGCTTAAAGTGATTAGCAAGAGGACAACTAATCACTTTAGCCTTTTCCATATGAAATCTCTGAAATACTTTCTCAATGTACTTCTTCCATGACAACCATAATTTCTTGGCGCTTCTGTCTCTAATAATACTCATGCCAAGAATCTACTTTGTTAACCCCAATTCTTTCATGGAAAAAGACTTACTCAACTGCTTTTTTAAGTTGTTGATTCTAGAAATGTTTTGGCTAACAATCAACATATCATCCACATATAGCAAAAGAATAATGAAATCATCATTAGAGAGTTTCTTCACAAAAAAACAATGGTCTAAAGTAGTATTTTTATAGTCTTGCTCCCCCATAACAAACTCAAACTTCTTGTACCATTATTTTGGTGCATGTTTTAAGTCATAAATCCTTTTCTTCAGTTTGCAAACATAATCCTCTTTTCCCTTTTGCTTGAAACCCTCTGACTGCTCCATGTATATCTCTTCTTCCAAGTCACCATGTAGGAAGATAGTTTTGACATCCATTTACTCAACCTCTAGGTCAAGACTTGCTGCTAACCTCAACACAATACATATGGATGTCATTTTCACAACAGGTGAGAAAATCTCGTCAAAGTCAACTTCTTTTATTTGGCTAAATCCCTTGAAAAATAGTCTGGCTTTGTATCACGGGTTAGAATTGTGTTCTTCATGCTTCACCCTAAACACCCATTTATTTTTCAAAGCCCTCTTCCCTTTGGGAAGCTTCATTAGCTTAATTTTTTTGTTCTCATGTAAGGCATTCATCTAATCTTGAATGCCTTGAATCCATTTTTGTTTGGATTTGTTATCTATGGCTTCTTCATAACTATCAAGTTCTCTCTCATCAATGAAAGTTACATACTCATCTAGAGGATATGTGGTAGATGGTCATCTTAGTCTATCACTTATTCTTAGTGGAACAGGAGAAGCCGTAGGTGTTGGTGCTGGATAATGATCATAATTATCTCTCTCATCTTCAAAATAACTTTCTATGGGAGCATCATTTTCATTTGGTGAATAAACCTGGTCTTTATCTCCAACTTGTCTTGGCATTGGTGTTGGAGGAATTAATTCCAAATATGATGAGTCACCATTGGAATTAGTATCATCCTTCTTCATTTTGACATTATCTTCAATGGCCTCATCTTCAACAAATACAACATCACCACTCTTTACAAGTCTCTTTGCAACCAGATTGTAAAATCTATAGCCAAATTAATCTTGACCATAGCCAATAAAAATACACTATCTTTTCTTGGCATCAAGTTTGGATCTTTCATCCTTAGCGATATGAACAAATTCTTTGTTACCACACAACCCCAGATGATTATATGAAACATCCTTTCCTGACCATACTTTATCTGGAACATCCATCTTGAGAGAAGTATAAGGTGAAAGATTCAACACATGTGCAATTGTGAGTATGACTTCACCCCAGAAAGTTGTATGCAACTTTTCATATGATAATAAACATCTGAATCTCTCCATAAAATTTATGTTCATCCTCTCAACTAAGCCATTCGATTGTGGTGTCTTTGGAGGTGTCATCTGATGCTGAATACCATGCTTTTTGCAATAAGTATGAAAAGGTCCTGTGTATTCTCTCCCATTATATGTCCAAATGCAATTCAACTTCTTCCCAATTTGTCTCTCAACTGAGGCATGAAATTTTTTAAGGATATCTAGCACCATAAATGGACATTGAGAAAGAGCTCGACATTATGCAAAAGGACGTCGATCCTATTCTTATAGTGAATTGGTTTCTTTTTAGATTCAATGTGTCATTTCGCCTACTAATCCTTTTACTCTTCCACCTCAGTTGAATAACTGAGTTAAAAGAGTAAGGGCACTAATATTTGAACATAAGGAATGACCTGCTACTTGACCTTTGTAGAGCTCGAGCCTTAAGACATCTACTCAAGCCCTAAGACATATGTCAATGCCTTAAGACATATGTTTGTGCCTTGATACATCTACCCAAACCTTGATACCTCAGCCCGAGCCATAGGGTGGTCGATCTCAAGCTTTAAATATATTTTGTTTTACTCTTATACCCCTCTGACATGTTGTGATGTGCACGCCCTATGTTATTGACACATGTACATTTAAAACTCTATGTATACATGATTCCCAAGACATCCATACATTCCATCAATTGCTCTAACTTATCTCTGGTTTTTTTTCTCTCTCTCTCTCTCTTTGTAAATTGAACCAATCCCAACAGTCCTTACATTTAATTTCAAGTACACCAATGATCCAAAATTACGATTTAATTGAAAAATTTAACTTATGACATACACATGTGCAAAAAATTAAAGGAAAACTCATTTTAAAGTTATTTCTTACAAGTGAACTACTTCTCAATCTTCAACCTGTCATTTATTCTATAGCATTTTGCATGAGTATCATGCAGTATTAAAGTATTATGCATTTTTTTACAGTTATGTCATTCATAAGCCATATTATATAGATTGTATCTTCTTTGATTTACTAGGTTGTTCTCTCTGTTACCTTGTATGTCTTGTGTTGATTCTTAGTTTGCCTCCTGTTCTTTAGTGTTCGTCTTTTACATGTTCTTTATTTTATCCTTTAGATGGTTTTACTAGAAGATTGAGGTGTGTTTTTCAAACTTAAGTATTCTTGAGTGTTGTCTCATCTTTCATCTCTACTTATTGCTTATTGTGGTTCACCATGCACATCTCTATGTTATATAGATTATTCAAATATCTTTTGGATTGTTGACTTATATGAATTATTGTGATTAGATTATTATGTTTAGTTGACATTCACATGGATTGGATTGTTTATAATTTCTAAGCATGCCTTTTGTTTCTAATTTTGAAACCCAAGTTTTCTCATCTACTTAGAAGTTTTAGTATCAAATAAAATCCATAAGTTTTTAGCTCAAAGCTATGCATCCTCCTTTGGTTTTATTTGCAAAACCATAATATTCAACTTGATTTGATTCATTAGGGTTTTTTCAAGACTTTCTCTTAGTTTTTCGTGATTATATTTGATTTTGGGGTTAAACTATTTTTTTGTTAATAATGTATGAATTTTTATTATTATTTTAAAAATAAATTTGTCCTTAATTTTTTTCATGTGAATCGCATGTGCTAAAATTTTTAAATTAAATATAAATTTTAGATTATTGATATACCTAAAATTAAATATAATAATTATTATGTAATGTTATGAAAATATTAATCCATGTATACATTTTTTGGATATTTATCTAAAATGCCTTTAGAATTTAATATATCTTCACTTATACACTTGAGATTTGCAAAAAATGCTATAATGTCTCTAGATTTTATGGTTAATACCATTGATGTTCTTAAATCTAATAGTATTACTTTTTTCATCCATATTATGTTGATATTCCTATGGCTTTGATACTAAATTGGTGGTTAGTTATTTAACGCTAATTGTTAATTCATGTCATTATTAAAGATAATTTTTTAATTTTCTTATTATAATATTTTGTTATTTCTATGTTTTATCTTCATTTTTTCATTTATCAATATTATAATTTGATATAAGTAAATATCTAAACATTCAAGATCTTTAATTGGATCAAAAGTTATACTTGAACTTAAATAGGTTCACTACGGTCTTCCCTTCTATTCATCTTTTCTTGTTACACTGATTATACCTCAGCTTTGCTCAAACCTTAATAACTTCATAGTAATGGTGAGCCTTCTGTATCCATACATAGATGATGTTCAATTTAGACTTGCTAGAAAAGAGTAACTGAGCTCTATTTTATTTATAATATAATAATTATTACAATCTTAAGGCCAACTAAGAATCTTAAAGGGATTCTTAGCCGCTCCTAATTACTAGGTACATAATTACTAAATAAGATTTCTGGATAGAAGGGATTGCTATACTAGAAGCTGTATGTTTTGGTTTTTTCTATGTGTTCTCAAATGAAAATAAGAGTTTCTTTTATATCAAAAGGAATTTCTGTTTACAAGATAGGAATTACTATTTTATCATTACTTTAAAAGTTCATCTACTTTACTACTTTTTAATATCAGCCATTGTTTTTTCCTTGACACATGCTGTCGACTAAAGATGTGTGTTTATATATTTATTTTTCTTTGTCGTCTTCTACCAATAGTTTTTTCTCTTTATTCTTCCTTGTCATTTTATGCCAACAATCGTTTGAATGATGTTGATGACGACGTATCTTCGTCTTCTCAATTTTTGATGCAGTAAATGCATTTGTGATCTTTTGGTGACTTTTTTGGCATATAAACAAAATGCCTTCCTTGGTAACTTAAAATTTGTCTCATATTTGGTGATTTTTTCACTATCATCTTCAGAGATAGTCATGCTACTATGAGAAGTGATGATGATTTCACTAGTTGAGTAATTACTTTGATCTCTTTAGTGTTATCAGTTTTTCTGAGTTCATAGTAAATTTGGCTTAACATTTGATCTCTTAATACATATAGTTCTTTTGTGTTGAATTCCTTTTTGGAAGCATATTTAGTTTGGAAACTTCTCTATTTGTGTTGAAAATCCTTATTTTGATGAAGTGATAGGGATTGATATATCATTTTTCATTCCAATCCATTAGTGAATTAAAAAATATAAGATAAACAGGTTATCGCATGCTCTTATCTTCTTCCTAAAGTTCTTGATTTCTTTTTTGAAACTTTTTGGAAAATAATTTAGTTCACTTAAATTAATTCTTGGATATATGTTTTCTATTATTCATATAGGGAAAGCTTTGTAAATAAATATTGGATTAACTAATTCCAAAATATTGGATTTACTTCTCGTAGGGAATTCCTTTTCTATAGTGTAGGACTTTATATCTTCTATGTGTTCTTAGGTAGATTTTTTGGGCAAGTTGTAGAGGCTCAACCATTGTGATTTGCTGAGATTTCTATATTGGTCATTTTCATCTTCAATGAATAATGAATTTCTAGGGGATGTTTTCCTGAATAACATTGAATGTCTTACTATCTTTGATGTCTCTAGGAGAGATGCTTTTCTAAATATTATTGAAGGCCTTACTATTTTTCCTAGGTTTGTCAATGTGCTTTGTACTGCTAGTTGTTGTTTTAGTGTTGCAAAGTAATTCCGTACTATCTCATATGGAGTTATTATTTTTGGTACTTTGTAATTAGCATAATTGCCTTCAACCTATATTTTGGGGGGATGCTCTATAAATTACTCCATTAAACCCTAGAAGAGATTTATTGGCTTCTGTTGAGTTGTTATAGATTCCTGATTTTGGGTCATTATAGATCACACAAGTCTTTTTCTATTTTATCAGCCCAATTGACCTTTTTTTATTTTAGAGGTGTCATTCTCTTTTGAACTGTTAGGTTATTCTTTTTTCATCTTGAATTATTTATTTAGAATTTTTATCTTCTTTAAATTGAATCTTTGATGAAGATTCTTTTGTGTTTTTGGAATCTAAGAGTTGTTTTGAACAATCAAGTTCTTCTTTTTTATTTCTTGTCTCCATATGAGACTTATTGATGTATAAAATCTCGAGTTGTTATTGTAGAAGTTTTATCTCATTTTCCTTTATCTTGATATTGATATTAAAATGTTCTATTCCTATAAGCTTAAAACTAATTAGAGATATTAATTCTCTAGTAGGAGCATCTACTAAACTATTCTAAATTTTTGGGAGGTGTTTGACATCAAAATTATAGTGGTTGAATCACTGTTGTCATCTGACTAATTTTCCTTGTTTATAATTACCTACAATATTAATTCTCTAATAATGAATCTGTAACTTATGACATATATTACAAATTTCTTAATTATTTTTTTAACAACTAGATATTCTTTTTTATTATTGTGATAATTTAATTTTGGACCGTGAGAAGATCCTGATGTATATCTACAAAGATATTCATATTTGTCATATACTTTTGCTTTCAAAATTACTCCTTAACATTCTTATAAAACATCTATTTCAATTATCATTTTATCATTTGGCTCTTGATGATATAAAGTTAGTAAAAATTTTACCCGTGCTTTTACTTTATCTATATACAAAATATCTTGTTTTGTCCATTTCTAGATATGGTCTTTTTTTTATTTTACTTGTAATGATTTTCATATTTCTGTAAGTTTCTTAATATATGCTTCACCATATGTTAAACATCCTAAACATATTTATAATTGGTTTTTTCTTTTAATTTACTAAGAAATCCTTGAATGTTATTTAGTATATATAATTGTAGATTGTATTTTCCATTTTTGATTTCCAACTCTAAATACTTAATTTTTTTGTTGAGCAAGTATTGCTTTCATTTTAGAGAATACAATGCCTTTTTTTGTATTCTTGTAGAATATTAATAATATCAAAATAATATTCATTTATTTCACTACTAAAAACCAAAATATCATCTATACAAACACAACAAATATTTTGTAATTTTTTAAAGATGCTATCCACATATCTTTGAAAGATACCTAGGGTTTATTTTAATTCAAATGGTAAAATAGTCCATTGGAATTTTCCTTGAGAGAAACTAAATGTCATTAATTTTTGAGATTTTTTATCTAGTCTTATTTGCCAAAATTCACTTTTGTAACCAAAACTTGAGAAATATTTCTTTCCTTTTATTAATGATAATAATTTTTCTTTTTTTGAAACAAAGTATTCATCATCAATAATTTATTTATTCAATGATTTGAAGTTTATTACCATTTTTTCTCTTCTTTTAATAGCTTTTTTTCTACTAAGAATGCTCGACTAGAATGAGATAAATTACTTGGTATTATGACTTTTAGTTCCAAAAGTTTTTGAATTTGTTTTTCAAAATCAATCATGTCTTCTAGAATATAAGTCATTGGATTCACTATAATAACATTATTAGGGTTTCTTAATTTTACGTTGGCAATCGTTTTAGATTTAGAATTTTTATGAGTTTATTGTTTTTAATAATTTTCTGATAATTGCTATAGTTTTATCTTCCTATATTTCATTAATAAAAGAGTTTTGCTTCTTTTCTATATCTAATGAATATTTGCTAAATAAGTTTTTTGTTGCTTTCTGTCTATCTCACGATGTTTTTCCTTTTTATGTTGTTGCATAAAAGTTAGGTTTGATAGAGTCAAAACTTTTCTTATTTTTAATACATAAATGATATCACCATCTAATATTCTTAGACTTATTTTATCTAAATATTGTGTAAAAGGTTGATATAAGTTTATAAAACTATTTCTTATTAATAAATCAACTCTTATTTCTTGTTGATATATGGTAGGAATATGAAAAATTTCTCATCCTATCATTATATATGTATCTTTTAAAACCTTGTTAAGATTTATTGTAGTATTATTAACAATTATTACAATTAAATCTTTTGGTACCTATTTTCAGTATTCTTCTGAAAATACATATTTACTTGCTACACACATATTAGCTCCTATATCTATATATGCATGTAAATGATAGCTAATATAGCCTTTAAATTTAAGTACTATCTTAATATAGGTATTATTTAGATTTGTAATATTATACAAACAATTTATCTTCTGATAAAAAAGTACCCATATTCTGAGTATTCATATTATGAGTCAATTATTTCTTCCATTGGTTTAAATTCTATTTTAAAAGTCCTGTGGAAATTCCTTTTTAAATTCTTTGCTATGTTGAAGCCTATTAAGGCATTCATTGACATAATATATTTTTTTATTATAGATTTAATATCTGCATTTTCTTTTCCCTAAAGGAAAACAATTCTTGTTTTTAGGAGGTTTATATCTTTTTCTTCTAAAATATCTTTTCCAATAAGTTTCTCTATTAAACATTTTTTTTATATTTTTAAAAATCTTATTATCTGAATTTGTATATTTTAAATTTCCTGTATTTTTTTATATTTTTTGTAGGATTTTATTTTACATCCATATTTTCTTGATATTTTAAAATATCTTGTATCACAACAGATTTTATCATTTCCTCTTATTTGTTTATATTATTTTCTTGTTTGGTATTGAATGATTATCTAACTTTTGATGCTTATTATTCTTCCTTCTAGTGTGTCTGATATGATTTCTCTATTTCTCTAATTCCAACTTTCTGTTAAAGTCTTATGTAATGTTCTAGGTAATTTTTGGAAAAAACATTTCTTTTAAGTTGTTTGCATAAAGAATGGTAATTTATGGTAATATATTTTATATTCACCAATAAAAGAATCTATTTAATACATGTTAGAATTTTTCATATTTGTTAAATATCATTTGGCTTCATTGATTTCATTTTCTCTAGATTCAGTGATAATTCTTCCTTCTAATAAATTTTTTGCATATTTCATTTACTATTATATGTAAATATTCTCTTTTTATGAGAACATTCCCTTGCATTAATAAATGTTGGTCTATTAAATTTGAAAACCAAACTTTAACATCTTTTGTCATTTTATGAGCTAGTAATACCCTACAGATTGAAGGGTTTGTTTGTGTAGTTTGAGAGGTTTATATGAGTACACTCATATCATTAGCCCATTTATCTAAGACTTTTTTTTCTATCTTTTATATAATCTAGATCTATAATTTTTATAGAGCTTAAATTCTGGTGGAATAATACTTCTAGTTCCTTAATGTAACTCTATTTTGGGTGGTTGTTTTCTTCTATTAGGAGTGTTAGGCTTTCTTAACCTTTGTCTATTTCTTTATTCCATTGTGGGTCAGATGTTTCTTCTTGGTAATAAAATTAGTTTTATATGACCTTTTGGGGTCATGATTTCTGGTTCTAAATCAGTCTCATTGATTATTGTCATATTGCCTTCCTTTTTTTTATACAAAGTTTTTCATTATAATGTTTTTCTAATTTTTTATTAGTTAGTGTTAACAAACTAATTAATTTTTCTATGTCTTTATTTTGGGGATTCATGAATTATTTTTCTAATTTTTTTCTGTATATCATTAAACCAGAATGATATATTTTTCATTAGATTTTTCTTCTTTTATTTCTAGCTACCAAGGTATCTGATCTCTTAGGTGGTTCTACTTTTAATCCTTCTAAGTGATCGTATTTATGATGTATAATATCCTTGTTTCTATGTATGTTATATACATATATTCTTAGTTTTGTAAATTTCATATGTATATCTTGTTGTAATTTATTATAACCTCATTCATTTATTTCTTTTAATAATTCTTGTATTTTGATTATATCTTGTAAATATTTCGTGTTTGATTCTTGAACTAAATCTATTTCCTCTGTTAAAAGTCTCAAAGCTTTCATTAATATTGCTTGATTTTTTGCTATACTTACTAGACTTCCATTAATTTTTAACGGTATATTTTTTTAATTTATCTTTAAATATTATTTTCTTCCTAATATGATATCATAAATTATTGCTTTCATTACTTAAATTTCATCTTTTAGTTTTTTAACTTATTCTTTAAAAGTTTCTCCTTCATGTTCTATAAAAGTAAATATTGTTATATTATTATTTTTAATCATATTACTTTTTCTTTCTAGTATAAAAGGTTTTTTCTTATATCTAAGTGTCATTTATCCGATAGTTCAAGGTTCATTAGTATTTATAATTTTATTATTTGTCTAAATTCTTGAAAGGTTTTATCTATTTTCATAAATTCATTTTGTCAATAAATCGAATTATTATAATTTTTTTATGAATATCCTACCATGTAATGTATTGAAAATATATCAAAGGCTTTTTCTTATATCTAAGTGTCATTTAATGAAAGAAGTAAATAATATATTTTCAAATTTATAAGCTAAACTTAATAATTGTTTTAAGTTTTTATCATAAATATTAATAACAAACCTAAGATATTGTAAACTTTAGTTTCTGGTATCCCAACTTAACATATATCATTCCTAATAAAACATCTTTTCTATTTATAATATTCAACAATGCTATTTTATTAGTATATCTATTTATTCTCTAAAATTAGCCTATATTAATATTTATATTCTTCCTAAATAAATATATATAATTGTTTCTTTATTCTTTTGGGAGATTTTTGATAGTTTATTCATTATAGTTTTTTTGTCAATTAATGATATATTATACCTTAATTTTTACATATATAATATTAATACTCAATTTTTATTATTTATTTCATAATAAATTATGTCTTTTCTTGAAATAATTTTTTTAAAGATGAAAATGATGGATCTTTAAATCTATTTCTTTCTTTAAGGTTTAATATTGTCTTTTGAATTTCTTTAAATTTCTTTTTACTAATTATTATTTTATATGAAAAAAATCTTGAAATGTATTTTATTTTTAATTATATTATTTCTTAATTTCTTAAGATTTCTTAATTCTCTATTATTTCTTCTATTTTAAAAATGTTATTATTTATTTTTATTAAATTTAACTTATGTTATTTTTGAGTGATACTTTTTAATTTTTTGAAACATTGAAAATATTTTTGAATATATGTCAAAATTTAAAGGTATATTTTATGTTGTTCTACTTTTTAAAATAAAATGTACTAGTAAAGTACCAAAAAATGTTAATGATAAAATCACCTTAATTTATATAATATGTATCAAATATGTGATAAATTTTTTATTTTAAAACATGAAATTGAATTATTTATATATCTTAAAATAAATAAAATATTATTATTATTATACTACTTTAACAATATAAATACATATAAATAAGTTTTGATTAAAAATTATACCACTAAATAACCAACTCACGAAAGAAATTTGGGATGGAGGAACATGATACTAGAAAGAAAATTTCGATTAAAAAAAACCCAATCTAATGAATAAGGGTAAAGTAGACATTTCACTAAAAGACGCCAGTTAGTTTAGCCTATTTCCATAAAAAAACATTTATTATACAAAAATAAAAAGTTGTTAAAAGATATATATAAAAAAATCCCAAAGCCTCAATCAAATTGTTTCCCACTTAAACCCTAATTTCATTGTCTTCTTCTCCGTACCTACGCTGCCGGTCAAGAATCCTCGGCTATTGCAGTTGGCTAAGATACATTCCCGTCATTCACCAAGCCAAAAACTCTCCACTGTCTACTTTTCCTACTCTCTTGCCTTTTTTCTGTTCTCCATAGTCCATCTCCCTCTTCTACTGTATTATGTAAGATATCTCTCTCAGTTGTTCATTTTCAAAGTCGGTTCATTAGCTGTTCGTATCACATGATTCTTGCAAATCAAATAAAACTTTTTTCAATTTTATTTATACTAACGTTACGTTTTTTGTTTTTGTTATTTTGCTTGGTTGGCTTTTAGTAATAATAATCTCCTTAACTGGGCTCTGTAATGTCATGAAGTTTTTGATTCACTGGTTTAAGTTTTATTCTTTATGGTTAGATTTTCCGACCTTCAATTTTGATTTTTGAAGCTCCTTTACATCATTCAAAAGTGTTATTGTCTGCTCCTCAATACATTTCAATTTATTTTTCCTGGATGTTGATTGATTGGAATAGTACATAGAAATTTCGATAACTCAAGTTTCTCACTGTAATTTCCCTCTTACTGTTCAAATAAATATTTTTTTAAGAACTCAAAAACTTCAAAAACTTCAAAAACAGTAATAACAATAGATAACAATAAAAACTCACACAATAATTTTATTAGAAAAGTAAGGGTCATGTAGTGGTTTCATCATCTTAATAGGATTGGTATTTGTTGATAGTGTTTATTATTTGTTATCTATTATTTATATTTATATATTTGGATTGGAGAAATTTTTGTGCTAATGAAATTTGATATTTTCTTTTAATAGTATTTATACAGATTAATCAAAAGGCCTCATTTTTAATTGTGGCCTAGGGCCTCACACTCTTGAACCGCCCATGTTTTGTATTTTGATTCATATGCAGATTACTGTTATGGTTTTTTACTTTTGTTCGTCTTATTAGTAATTCTTAAGCAAAATTGTTCCTTTAGAAGGTAAACAACTTTGGTTGAATGGAATTTCTCTCTTGATTTTAATTTTAATTTTTTTGAGTAGAACAGAAACAAAAAGTTGAACTTTATGAAAGGGAGGATGATGTACTTTCTGGAAGCTCTATCTCCCTCCACCTATGAACCTATGAAATAGTTGTTTTGGATGCCTAGTTGAGGCTTGTGGCAGATGATGGATCTTAGGCCCCCACCCATTTCTTAATTTCATTGCAGCCCTCTTTACTTGTCCGTCTGCTTCTCTTGAAGGGACTTTTCATCAAAACAGAAAGAAATGCAACAAAAGCGTAACACTGAAATATTAATGAAGTTAAATATTCTGTAATGAGTCTGTACATCAATGTTGTATTATATTATCTTCATTTTAGTAAATCAACTTTTAACTATATGATTTGTTCAGCTGATTCACCAAAGAACAGCTATTTGTATGCTTCATTTCATCGTATCACATTTTTTATTACGATTACTGGTTATTTTCATCTCTTTGCCTCTTCATAGTTAAGATTCATCAACTATGATGTCCTGGATTTTTCCCTTTTCTTTTTTCTTTTTCTAATTGCATTTCCAGAAGATGGTTGGGCTATCTCTTGGAGAAAAACATTTCATACATGGTGGTATTGCGCAAGACCTTCGTTCTGATGGTAGAAAAAGGTTAACATACCGGCCAATCTATGTTGAAACGGGAGTCATTCCCCAGGTAAAATAATGAAGGGGTATTTCTTTTAAGTATTATCTACTGATTCTAGACTTGTCTTATTTTTCTAAAGTAATCCCCATTTTCTACTGCCTTCTTCCAGGCAAATGGTTCAGCACGGGTCAGGATTGGCACCACAGATGTTATCTCCAGTGTGAAGGTTTGTAATGGAATAATGGTCTTGATGCCTTCCTTGTAGGCTTAAACGTGATTTCAGAATGGAGTTTGTAACCGCCTTCAACATATCATCTATCAATTTTTTCAAATGAGTTCATTTATGGTTGGTTTCTAATTAATTATAACTGCAGGCCGAGCTTGGTAAGCCAAGTTCTTTGCAACCTGACAAAGGAAGGGTCAACATATATGTTGATTGCAGCCCGACGGCTGCACCGATGTTTGAGGTTGTACACTTTAACTATCCTGCTTACTTGAAATATGTGCCTTTTTTATCTTGGTTTCTTCATTGTCTTGTGTGGGAACAAAGAGGATTAACACTTGTAGTTTTGGCAATAGAGAATAAGACTGAGGACATTGACAGTTCTTTCGGAAATTTACTTGAACTTTCCTGTCTCACATAATGGAAAGAAACTTGCACTCTGTTTTGACTTTTGAATTGCATATATATGTAAACTACAATTATACAGGGCAGAGGAGGCGAGGAGCTGTCAACCGAACTCTCAGTGTCTCTCGAGCGTTGTCTCTTAGGTGGCAGAAATGGAGCAGGTTTCTATTGCCGAGCATTTGCTTCTTAACATCTCATTTATTTTTGAATAAATGTGTTTTCATTTGCACCTTTTGAACCTCTTATCTCTGTTTGTAATGTCTTTAGGTGCAGGAATTGATCTCTCATCTCTTGTAGTTGTGGAAGGAAAGATATGTTGGGATCTTTATATTGATACCCTAGTTGTCAGCTCAGATGGGAATCTGCTAGATGCCCTAGGTGCTGCCATTAAGGTAGTTGTTCTTAATTTTCAGACTTGAATCTTACTATTCTCTGATACAATTAAATTGTAAGAATAAGAGATACCTCTTTTGTGAACCGCAGCTTGAGTGTAACCCACAACATTTTGATAGCTACTTTTACCTTCATTTCCATTGATAAATATTAAATATTAAACCTAAAAATATACGACTTTGTGTGTATGAGGTGAATGAGGTGACAATTTCGGGTAGTACAAACCTAAAACTAAAGTATTGAAGTGTTTGTTTCATAACGAAGGAAAAAAAAACAATAATTTAATGTTCCAAAAGGCTGCTTTGAACAATACAGGCATCCCAAGAGTCCAAATTGCCGCAAGTGCCCCAGATGATCAACAACCAGAGCTTGATATTAGTGATGAAGAGTTTATGCAGTTTGACACATCTGGAGTCCCTGTAATAGTTACATTGACCAAGGTAAAATAAAAGAGCTAAATTTGAAAGAAAAAAAACGAAGTTTGATGCTCAAGCAGACATCTTTGCTTAATGACTTTGGTTTTCCTATTCTGTTTTGTAGGTCGGTAGACATTATATTGTAGATGCAACTTCAGATGAGGAATCCCAAATGAGCTCTGCTGTTTCTATCTCTGTAAACAGGAAAGGGCACATTTGTGGCTTAACCAAGCGCGGTGGTGCAGGAATTGATCCGAGCATTATTCTTGACATGATATCAGTGGCAAAGCATGTAAGCGAGCAGCTAATAAACAAATTGGATTCTGAGATAGCTGCTGCAGAAGCTCGGGAACAGGAATCATGACATAATTAGAATGGTAAATTTGTTATCATATACTTCGTTACTTGGTAGTTTTACCCACAACTTAGCGAGATGAAAATTGTTGTTCGATATGTTGTGAAATAGAATTTGAAAATTTTCCCATGACTTGTTTGTTAATGAAACACAAATAGACTTGGTTCGTGATAGATTTGGTGTCATCAAAACTCAGTCTTTGAGCTTTATATATACACACATGCATAAATTTATGTGACGATTTGCGTAAATCAACTAATGACATTCTGACCACGTCTTGGATCTTGGCTATTAAATAAGAGTAATGCTGTATGCATAAGTTGTTATATGCATTAAGTAACTTGTTAATGTTGGGATGGATCACTTGCTAACAAACATTGAGCCAATTAATTGTCTACAAATACCAATATTTTAAAAATTTGTTGGAACTTTGTAATTTCCCTAATGATGTGTTGGATAATCATCAAACATTTCATCAATGGAAGAATCAGAATCGTCTTTCACATAACACATCAAATTCTGAGGTAGAGTTGATTCTTTTTGGGTACTAAATTTCTAAATGACTCCTGTATCAATTTGAAGACATTGAAGTGGGAATTTCCTCTGTATCTAGTTGCCTAGGATTGGTTAGGGCATTCGAAATAAAATAACAAATTCCAATAAACCATATTGTAGCCAAAATCTCCCCTTTTTCTTAAGAAAGAGGATAATCTAAGTTCGAAGAAAAAGGTCATTTAAATTATTTTTAGCAAAAATGTATTTTAAACTCGTATTTGTTAGTTGAGGTATCACAAGTTTATTATTTTTAGGGTTTTTGTCTACAAGAGTCATGTCTTGGTTTTAAAAAAGGTTTAAGTGAGATTTATTTTAAAAATAAGCAAAATTTAATTTTAAACTTGAAAGTTTTTGATCGATTTTATTTTAAAAAAGATATATTAATTTTATTTTGTAAAACATAATTATTATAAACATTAAAAAAACATTAACATCTTATAAATTTATAATTAATTTTAAATACATAAATCTCTTTTATCATATCATATATTAAAATTTTTATTTTAAAAAATAAAAAATAATTTATTTTATAATAAAATAAATATAAATTTATATTTATATTTAAAATAATATGTTAAGCATTTTGATAATTCATAAAGAATATAATACATTATTATTATTAATAAATATAATTATAATATTAATTATAATTATGATATAAAAAATAATATTCATAAAAATAATTAAATTATTAAAAAAAATTGTGAAGCCTCTTGATCTAATTTTTTACAAGATACAATATAAACATTGTATATTATATTACAAATTTTACGTGAAAATATTATCTAATATAATATTTTTATAATTATTTTTATTATTAATATAATAAAATATATAAATTATATCTAATTAATTATATTTTAATACTTAAATAAAATTATTATTAATAAATATTTGTTATCGTAATAATAATTAAAATTATAATAATATTAAATATATGTGTTACAATGTAATCTATTTTTTATTTTTACAAATATCTTATGATATTAATTGAATATCACAGTATATGATATATAAAAAATTAATTTTTATCTCATATTAATAAATATATAATTTATTTATATTTAAAAATTATAAATGATAACCAGTAAAATTTTTAATAATTTAAAATTTTATAATTATTTTATAATAAAATTTTGATAATTTATTTGTTATAAAAAATTATATATTTTTTATTATATAAATATAAATTATTTTTATTATTTTTTATTTATAATAAAAATAAATTATTATTTATTAAAAGTTGTGGATGAGTATATTTTTTTTGTCATTATTTTTAAAAAATAAGAAGAAAGAGGAAGAAAAATATGGTTGGAAATTAGAAAAGGAGAGAGAAAAATGAAACGTGATGGGGAGTTAGAAAAGAATATAAGAATTTACCAACAAATTGTTTAGTAGGTAAAATTTTGCCAATTTTTAAAGTAAGTACCAGGTAATTCCATTTTTAAATTATTATATGAAAAAATGTTATTATAAACAAAATCCCTTATTTTTACAAAAAAAAAAAAAATTTGTAGAAGTTTATTTTGTAAAGTATTGAATTTGTGTTTCTTTCAATTGTACACTTCAAAACTATAATGATATAAATCCATTATTTTATAAAACGGAGTTTTCTAATTTATTTTTGTAAAAATAATGGATTTATATTATCCTTGCTAATAAGTAAAGTACAAAAGTGTATTTTCATTCAAAATAGTGGATTTTATTTATTTTTTTCTTTTCATTAAAGTACATTTTAAACATTACTTATTAGATGTGTTAATATAAGTCCATTACTTTTATAAAAAGATATTTAAAAATCTATTTCTTAAAAATATATTATGCACGTGTTTGACACGTGTTGCGTGTGATTAATATGTATTTTGAAAAATAGATTTTTGCGAAATTTTTTTCTTAAAGATAATAGATTTTTGCATATTCATTTAATAGATAAAGTTTAAAGTGTATTTTTAGGCTATTCTTTTTTTTTCTTTGTTTTTTTACATGTGCTAATCACATATCACCACTAAGTGCTTCTTTTAGCCCTCAAGTTGAGGTAATATATCAACTAATAGATATAATTTAATCGTTTCAACCAATTAAATTCCACCATTAGATCTCAACATCAGAAGAATTGTCTTACCATGTTGCCGGGATCACCTACAAATTAAGAAGAATATTTCAGTCATCGAGCATTTGGCAAAGTGTTAATTCACCAAGCTCAATGCAATATTCAGTTTTTCATTAAAAAATTGAAGTAATTGAAGAAAAATATTTTTAACCCAAGCTGTGGTAATATCAAGCAATTGTCACAAAACCATGATAGTTAAGCATCCCAAAAGTGTAGTATGGATAGATCCACCATACTTCTTATTTGTTAACAGAATTGACTGTCCAAAAAAGAAGTTCATAGAATTGGCTCAAAACACATTTATCAAACCAAAACCGAAGGAAAAAAAGAAAGAAAGAAACGAAATAAAAATATAGACCTAACCCGTTTGTATAACCACATATACCCTTGGTACAACCAAATTACTAGCCATCAACACGACATACTGACATGTGGTGTATGTATATAATATAAGTATTCTATAACTTAATTGAGGAAAACAACCAGACGGCCGCAATAATAGAAGTTTGTAATCAATTGTGATATGTTAATGGTATTTGTGTCAGTTCTAGTATTAATTGTATTGTTCTTCATTTTTTTCATTGTCTATTTATATTGTCATCCCTATTTGTAGTTAATTTTGCATTGGTTTATTCCTCAGCTTCGTACGATAGTTGCCGGTAGGAGTAGACATTGGGTGGATCGGTCAAATTCAATGCATTTTTCAACTCATCCTTTAATTTTCGGGTTGAGAATTTTATTTATAAAATTTAATTAAATTTATAAATAGTTTCTTAAATTTTTAAAACATATTATTTGTTCTCTAAATTTTAAAAAATTTACGCATGGTTTTTAAAATTTTTATCTTACAATTTAATCCTTAAATTTTTAAAATTTCATATATAGAGGTTCTAATTTAGTTACTAAAATACATATTTTACGAATCACAATTTTAAGACTTGTGTGAAATTTTAAAAATTTAGATACTAAATTATATGATTTAAAATATAAAGATCTATGTGTAAAATTTTAAAAAATTAAGAACTAAATTATATGATTTAAAAATATAAATATCTACGTATAAAGTTTTAAAAAATTAAAAATTAAATGATATGTTTTAAAAGTTTAAAAATTTAGGTATATATTTAATTAAAGTTTATATATCAGTGGTATACTTTATCCAACAAGTAATAAAAAAATCAAACCAAAGTCCGAAACGGCCAAACAATAAGTTAGAATAGTGCACTTTGCTGGAGTAAAAGTAGCAGTCTCTTATCTGTTTGGATCACAATCGCGTACCTCATGAAAGAACAAGAAAATAAGGTCTAGGAATATGAGGCTTGATGCTAAACTTAAGTTTGAATATGATAATAAATTATTACATAATGAATTAAGTCAAGGATTTTTCGGAAGGTAACAAAGCTCAAGTTTAATTCAAGTTATACATGGGAAATTCCGTTCCTGGAGTTGCACAAGAAATTTCAATAAGAATAAGTGACCTGGGTAAGATTCGATATGATCCGATTTAATGATAATTCAATCTCATCTGTTGATCAAAAATTTAATCCATAAATAAGATGGATTAAATCAATGGATATAAGATGGATTAAATAAATGAATATTCATGATTCGATTAGAATTGTTTTAATTTTTTCATTAATACTAAATCATTATTTAATATAATGTATTTAATATTTTAGATTGATTGAAAAAAAAACATAATTCTTTATTTATTCTTTTTTTTAGACTTTCTTACTTATAAAATATTTTTATTATTGTTATAATCATATAAATTTCCAAAAACTTCATTACTTTTATAATAATTTTTTTACATTAACTCGATCCCATCTAAAATTTTAAATTGAATAATACTTACACATTCATTCAATAAAATCGATGATATTTCCTTTAATTTACAAAGAAAAAATAAATTTAAGTAAATTATTCAAAAATTAGAAAATAATAATATCATTTAAATTGAATTTTGATTTAACAAATTTTAAGCAATAACAAATAGAATTATGAAATCAGAATAGAAATAGAAAGATCAATATAAAAGAAATTTTAAAAATAATTATTCATAATGTAATTTTTTTAAATAAATAAATATAAAAATAAAAATAAAACATGTTAAGAATGTGTTATTATATTTTTAAAAAGATTTAAATTTGAATCAATCTGCAGATCGATTCGATCAAGATCCAATCTAATAAGTGAATATTGTATGTGAATTAAGATCCAATTTGATCAGAAAATGATTTGTTTTGGTCCGATACATAGTGGATCACAAAGAGCAAATATATGTAAAGCTTGATCCCCTTTTGCCATCCCAACTCTTCCGCCATTACCATTCTAAATTGCATTTATAGTTATCAGTAGACAATGGCAGAACTTAAGACCCAAAATCAAGCAGAAAAGGAAAACGCACATGAAAGGATGCAATCTTGTTATTACCTGAAATGCTGATTCATTCAGCCAAAAGATTTTGTAATCTCAACTACTAACAAATACAGAAGTACAAATAGTTAAAAGAACTTGTGAATCGAAACAAAACAGCAACATCCAACTTTATGTTATGTGTTCGGATTAACATCCACCATTTTGATGGTGGCTTCTCAGCCTAACATGAAATCTAAGGTACATGGACAAAATTTTGAATTGGAATGTGCTCATAACAGAATGAAGGGTAGAATAAACTTTTGTGAGAGAGAGGTAAGCTCGAATATTTCGAGTATGTGAAGACAAGGTTCACTCCTCTTAGGTAGCAACAGCAACTTTTTCTGACTTATTACTAGGCTTCAAGTTATCTACTATTTCTGGTTTCTCGATTCCTTGAATATCAGTTATCCTCAATTTAGAGAGTTCCTGGAAAAAGATATCAGATCAATAGCTACTCCTTTTTACATAAATTTTTTATTTTTCATGAAGTATTTGCGTTCAATGGACTCGACATGGACATGGGTGTAAATAGTAGACACTCCAAATTGGTGAAAATTTTAAGAAAATTGAAGAAAATAGATGTGTCCGATACTCGGATATATATATATCCAAGAATTTAGGACATCCATGGCTTATTTGGTACGCTGTATTGGACTGTTAACATAATTGGATAGTGTTGTGCTGCATGGTGTAGTATTATCAATGTACTAAAAAAGCCCATCCAACATAGCCTATTAATGAACCTGGATTAACAAAGCATTTCATTTATGACATACCTGGCGATGCCCTTTAGTTCGACGATAGTTCTTCCTCCTTTTCTTTTTAAAGATAAGTACTTTTGCGTCTAATGCCTAAGAAGGAATAGAAAAAAGAAAAGAACACAACCTTCAGGTATCGAAGACAGTAAGTTTACTGAGAGCTATTTTTCTTTCCTGTCCTTTCTAATTCCTTATCTTAAAAGACGGATGGAAAAGAAGTGGCAAATACTAATTCATCATATACCATACAGCGAGTGACAATGTTAAAATGAAACTGAAGGGAAGATTCCCTTAAATGATATATCATGAAAATTGAATCCCAGTAGAAAAAGGACATAATTAGGTACATTATCTTTATTCTCAGCTTCATATTTCCATCATAAAGTCTGAAATCAGGTTGGGTGCACATATATTTGTGGGGGGAGAGAGAGAGTGGGAGAGTAGGATTCCACTTACATGCTCTTCAACAACTGCATGAACAGCTGCTTCTGATACAATGGGTCTACCTACAATTGTCTGGCTTCTTGATCCCAGCAAGAGAACCTTGTTCAATACTATCTGAAACAGAAACAAAGCAAAATAATAATAATAATAATAATAATAATAATAATAATAATAATAATAATAATAATAATAATAATAATAATAATAAATAAATAAATAAAAACATCAGAAAGGAACTTATCTGTTTCTAAACCGTTTGATTGCCAAGCAATTCACATAGCTAGCAATGGCATCAAAGCAACCAAGAGAAGAAGGTAAAAGACAAAAAAATAAGTTTTATTGGCTGGCTTGACTCACGCTTTGTCGTTCATTGCAATAAAAATACAGTGCATTAAACATAATGTGAAACCAACACTGTGCCTAGTCTACAATGCCAGTTTCCTACAAGAGGATGAAGAGCATGTAAATTGCAGCCATGATCCCCACGACGGACTAGCTTATTAATATCATAGACTATTTGTATAGTGAACTTAGCTAGTGACTCAAGACATTGCCATGGTATTTTACAATGTAAAGATACTCTGCAAGAAATGAACCAAAGAAAACAAAGAAAAGGAATCAAAATACATTTATGGATGACAAAACTTGGAAATCGTCTATTCTAGCAAGACTTAATTACTAACTTCATAATATACATTTTACCATGACTCAACTGTAAAAGGCCTGTCTTTTAAATTCAGACGGCACAAACATTCAGATTATTGTCTGACATTGATTTTTTTTTAATATAAGAAATACACTGAGATTGATTTGATCATTTAATGCACCATATCCTCTCTATTCCCTACTTCAAATCAAATCCTAACAACCTAAGGTCTTCTTTATCTTTCTATCGTCCTCTGAATAAGTGCATCCTTCAACGGAAAGCTTGAGAACTACAACTAATAGGATCTGTTTGCAATACTAAGGCAAGACTAATTTCCTTAGTCTCTTATAGATAATCCAACCAAAGCCCCCAACATCAGACCAGAGTGTCCAATTTCACCTGCTTTTCATACTTATCATTCACAAGTAATATCCATTGTTTCCTATCAACAGCCTCCTCATGCCTCTCTCAAGGGCCATAAACTTGGAACACCAAATATCACAAAACAAAAGGTTTTGACAAAGGAAAACATCGTGTACATTCTAGTTTCAAAAAGGGATGAACGATCCAAGCTCACACTTACAAATAATGAAAAACAATTTTTATCTCACTCTTCTCACTCTTCAAGCCACAATCTCAAATGTTATTTCAATTTACCCAATAACAATTGAGCCAGCTCTGAATATAGGAAGACATACGCACTAATCTATCAACAGAGATACTGAAGCTAATAGAGATTACAAAACAGCCACACACAAAAAAAATGCTGATCGGCTGTCAATTTCTCAAATCAAAATTCAAACCCAAGTTTTAAGGTCTCAGTAGTCAGAACCAGGACAAAATGGATATACTTTTTAAATTATTTCAGCTGTGAATGATTGTAACCTATCAAGCCAAAACTTAATCCACACTGTCATTCATGTTATAGCATTAGTTAGGCCTTGAGGCACCTATCCGCCATATGACATAAGCGATACTAATTTATTTCATGTATTACACTAAGATTCGTGTCATTCATGTAATAACATAAACGAATTTTCCTATAGTCCACGATAACGACCATGTTTTACCTTGTCATTGACCTCGCAAAATTTCAGTCTCTCAGTGAAAATGCAGTCCCCGTTGCTGACCTTAAACTGGTGCGAGCCAATCTACTTGAACCACATCAAAAGAAATGAATCAAAACCCAACAAAAGTTAAGTACATAACAATCGTTTAATACAAATCATAACCCACTAAAAAGTGAACCTGAACAACGGCGTAAACAGGCTCGTACGGCTTGAAAACCCGATCAGACTTCTCAAGGGGGCCAATCACTTCATACCCAATTGCAGCAGCCTCGGCTTCTTTCTCCTCCGCTGAATACTCTCTTCTGGAACCACCAGCATTTGATGCCGAAACGTCATCGTACTCATCCTCCTCACTACTATTCCCAGCTTCTTCTTCTTCTTCTTCTTCTTCATCATCATCATCATCTTCTTCTTCTTCTTCTTCTTCATCTTCATCACCTTCATCATCTTTGTCATCGCCTCTGTTAGAAGAATAAAGGCATTGTTGTTGTAACCAATGAACACGTAAAGCTGGTTCAGGATCAGTGGAAAAGAGAGGTAATTTAGCAGTGAGGGTTTTGAGGGGTTGGTGAGTGGAGATGGGAAATGGGGTTGTGAGAGAATGTATGGAAGGGTTTGTGGAGGTGAAGAGAGCTGAGGCATGGCGATTCAGAGCCAGGAGGGACCTTCTGTTCGCCATGGTTCTCCGTAAGCCAGCGACCACGGTTTCAAATATGGGGCCTTTTTGAGCACCGATTAGATGGACTAGGGTTTTAGGTTTTTTGTTATATGGTTCAAATTTAGGCTTTAGGTACTGGTACTACACAATGGTGTTGAATTTTGATACTTAAATTTTATAAGCATAAAAATAATATTATTATTAAAATTAATTTAAGATATTATTTTATATTGTATTTAAATTAAATTTAAATTATTTAAATTTATTTTATTAAATATCGTTAAATTAAAAAATATTCAATATTATTATAAATCTAAATGTATTATTTTTTTTAATGTACCATAAAAGATGAAAATAAAAATAAAAAATGTAAAATGACTTTAAAAATTACAAATCCAATTCAAATCTTTTGTTATATCCTCTTATTCTTTGTTTTATTAATTATATTATAATATATGATATTAGATATTAGATATAAAATAATTCAAATAATATCTCGAGAGGTTCTAGTCAATAAATAATTTGAAGATCAATTTGGTTAACTTTGAGTTTGGAGATAAACCTTAGTATCCATTAAATATCTAATAGATAAACGATTGGTATTTAAACTCGTAATTATCTGATAATGAGATAATTAAATAGATAAAACTTTAACATTTAAATGTAAATTTGTCATTATGAGTAAGGGTCATCAATATACATATTTTTTTACTACAAATATTTATCATTGCACACCATTAAAGACGATCGATCAATTAATCACTTCTACATTATCCTCTAACCGTCTGAACTAGGTGGTCCTTGAAAAAAAGATCTTAAAAAAATTCAGAAAAAAATTGCTCCAATATAAGCTCACTTTATAAGGTCTTTAAAGGCCATACTTTTGTCCTTTTAAGAAGAACCATACTCTTGAATCAAACAACCAAGTTTTTTGAAGGGACAATGAGGTCGCATATCATGTCCATCAAGTTGTGTAATCACATATACACGTTGTCAACCCTCCACCACCACAACCAAAGTGGGCCCGAACAGAGCACAAAAAAAGGTACTAATGGAAATCCGTCTAAACACAATGGAGAATATGCTTTAAACTATCTTGGAATGTCTACTGATGCCATAAGCCTTTGAACTAGAGGACATCTATACAGCACCTTTCAATGCCCATAGTGCATTAGATTCGGCTCATAGCCATATAGGTTCAAACTGGAGACATGATCTATCCTGGCGAGGTCAAAGTTCACGAGTTGGATGGACAGTTTTGACCCACACAGTCCAGAGTTGCCCACTCATTGAGGCTCGAATCCTATCTTTCCACTCATCCATCTTGGATCACTTGGAACCCATTCGTCTCGACCTATGTGAGGGTTTTAAAGTTCGTAGATGGGATAAATCTATCAAGGTTAGCCATAGAGATAATGCAATATCAGTGGTCAGTGGCCACCACAGGGACAATCATCCCCGGGGCATACCTATAGCTCTCCATTCCACCATTGATTAATTAGTTGTCCAATTACAAGAGGTACAACAAAGACTCAATAGAGGTAAACTCTGAATTCTGATTGTTTCCAAGGAGTCCTCGTTCACCCTTATAGTCATGGCCACCACGCTTATAGACAAATTCAAGATGTCTAGTGTGAGCTCTTATGATTGTAACAAGGATCCACATGAGCACCTTGATAACTTTAAAGGTTGGATTGACAGTTATGCTTATAGTGATGCGATAAGGTATTGAGCCTTCCAACTCACCCTAATTGACAAAGCTTGAGCTTAGTATTGTACCTTCAAGCCCAGTACAATCAGTACATTAAATGAGTTCAGAAATAAATTCCTTTCCCACTTTTCTACAAAAAGAAGGAGACCAAAATAATAACTCACTTGATGACTCTACATCAAGGGAAAGATGAGAGCCTAAAAGGCTTATTCAACAGGTTCAACATTAAAAAAATTCAAGTGAACAATTGTTCTGATTCAATGGATGTGAGTGCACTACATCAAGCTTTTCACCAAGGACCTTTTGGAGGGACATAGTAAAAGAATTTCGAACCATATATGCGGATGCCATTCAACTAGTGAACACATACATCAACATTGAAGAGATGGCCAATAATAGAAGGGTTAATGACCTCTTCACTGATGAAAACACAAGATCATCACCTAAGGTTAGGGATGGGCCTAAACCATCAAGAAACAAAAAGCCCTGTTAGGATTGTAGAGATGTGAAAGATAGGACACAAGGTCTGGGCTACACTGGCCCAAACTTCCATACCTATGCACCATTGATTGTGCCCAAAGAAATAGTCCTTAGGTAAGTTGAAAACCAATGCATAATACGTTGGACCATAAAACTTAAGAATGTTGGTAAGAACAAAAATCAGTACTATAGGTTTCATTGGGACTTGTGGCACTCAAAAGAAGAGTGTCAAAAATTTGAAATATAAAATTAAGCACCTCATCAGAAGGGGACAACTAAGGGAGTTTGTCCAAAATGGAAGACTAAAATAATGGTAGGCCTCTTCACCAAGGGAGTGAGAACATACTCCTACATAAGAAGTATGAGAGCTTTGCGTCATCATAGGTGGTCTCATATGAGGAGACTCTAATAATGCCTGCAAGGTACACATCAAGAAAATCCATCAAAAGATCCTCTATATTGCCTATATTCATGGCCTAAATAAAGATCCTAAGTTGATGGGCTCAAAAATAACTTTTTCAAAGAATGAAGCCCACAGGTTATGTCATCCCCATATTGATGCATTGGTGGTCACACTTCTAATGGTGAACATAAGCCTGCACAAAATTTTGATTAATACTAATAGCTCAACTGACATTTTGTTCTCTGAGACATGGAAAGCTATAAAGCTCACTCACTCACTCAACTCATGACCACCCCTTTAATGGGATTCTATAGAGCTTTAATGACCCCTAAAATATATATGATCCTTTCAGTCATGATGGGACAATGCACTGACATGAACACATTCGTGGTGAACTTCTTTATAATAAGCTGTCCATCAGCATATAATGGGATTTTGGGATGACCATTCTTACATGCCGCAAGAGTTATGGCCTCTACTTAACACCTTAGCCTAAGGTTTCCCACAAAAAAATGGAACGGGGATAGTACTAGGAGAATAGAATATGACTAAGGAATGTTGTTCCTTGGGGGTTCGTATAGGACAAAAATGAGATCCCAGAATATAGAAGCAAAGTGTACCCCACTAGTCTTGTTTTTATTTTCCTTCATTTAAAATAATTGCATTTTAAATTCATAAACTTAGGTTTTATTTTAGTTTTTTAATTTGAAATTCATGAATATAGGGGACACTTTTACATTGAATAGCTAAAGACTGCACCTACTCTACATTCACGAAATTCGGTAAGGACGAGAAAGTTCAAACTATAAAAGGACTTAAAGATCATAAGCCAGTATCATTAGGGTCAAAAGTTATTACAACTTGTGTACGATACCTTTACATGATACACACGATCGAACATGATGCACATGGTTAGACATCGTGCACATGGCCGAACATGGTACACATGAATGGACATAGCCCATATGGCCAACATAAGGAACCTAGCTGGACATAACATATGTGGTAGGATATAATGTATATGCCTAACTAGGGTACATATGCATGTAGTCATCTTAATCACTCTGGACATGTTCCTTTAGAGGTATATACCATGATGTATTAGCACAATGGATCACAAATCCCAACAAGGGACATGCTCAAGAAGCACTTTTTGCCTTAAAAAGATGATATCAATAATGTATCTCACCAAAGAGTCCCTACAAAACTATAAAAGTAAGTACCAAACTCAAAGATGCAAACATGCTAAAGAAATAAGACATATGTGTATGTTTGTGTATATATATATCCAAAACGTCCATATAAAAATTAAGCCTAATGTTAGAAATTAAAACTATAAAGTACATGCACTTTGAAGGGAAATGAAATCAAAAGAACATAAAGTGGTAACCTAATAATCTCTACCATTATCTTATATGTAAACTTTCTCCTCAGTTGTCTATAGACCATTATTATAGGATGCATATTGTTCCTTATACTCCCATTCAGAAGTCATCATACCATGGCAGGAGGCCCACTCTTCTGAATTTGGAAATATAATGGTAGAAAGGGTTATGTTAGGATAAACGTTCCAGAATTATCATTTTTCGATTTAAAATCGCGAGCCTACACGTCCAACGTATTCTGAATATAGTTATCAAAATCTTTGTACTCTTCAACTGCACTTACTCTAAGTGTCCCCATCTTAGCATTGAGTTTATGTATTTACTTTGGAGATAAACAAAGCCCCATAAATAACTCTTGATTTATCTCATTCTAATGGGTCAGAGTAGTGTCTCAATCCACCAAGATAGCCTTCAATGTCGCCATTGATACTACCTGGTTTAGTTAGGTTACACTATGTGCCTTTTGAAGTTTCTCTAACTCCGACTCTACCTTATAAAGGGTAAGATCAGTAGCATCTTGAGCCTCAATCACCTTACGACACTCATCCTCAATGGCCGCCAAGTAACCTTCCATATCAACATGAACCTTGACAATATAGTCAAAGTTTAAGGATAGTGTATATGCCATAGTAGACAAACTGTGAAAATATGAACCTCCAACTTCTGTAGATCCTAAAAAAGTGTAGGGCATAGGTGAGGACACAGGAGGGACATCCAAGTCCACAACTTGTACCACTTGTTATTAGTACCGATAGAACCTTGATGTGTATTGATGGATACCCTATTCTCCTAAGAGGTTCTCCAACGATAGTCACTCCAAAAGTTGGGGCTCTTTTCCTTTTGGAGCCCCCTAAGCTATGAACCACCCTAGTATATAAATGTGCTTCCTTTGTACTGGACATTAAGGCTATTATGCTTATGTTTTTTTACCAGATGGAAGATCAAAAGTCAAACATACAAAGTAATACAAGTATCAACTAAATGTTCATATAAGAAACTGAAAATAAAGAGACAAGGTTAGTACTTTGTTAGGATTTGGAGGATCTCTGCTCTCTAGCTCGACTACTATAGGGTCCAAACCCTAGTATGCGATCTACTCCAAGAGCATAAACCTATCACTATTTTGTTCCTCCATGAGTGTACTCTGGAGAAAAATTGGTGAACTTCAATTACTTCTTAGAATGATGACCTTGCAACCAATAAATTGCAAACAAAAAAGGAACAAGTTAGAAACAAACAAAGCATACGTCATTGAAGCTTAGTATCAGAATGTCCTACCATTCCTCTCATATTATGTAAGCGTGGCAAGGACCCCTAAGAGATCTAAATCCAAATCTTCATCCACCATGAAGAATGAGTCCTACCACCTTTTGTTAGTGTCTGAAAGATTTTCAATCAGAATGCAGTTAGCAAAAGGTCTAAGATATAACCAACTACGACAACCACTTTCAAGCTATGAAAAGTAGTAATAAGTGAACTCTTCCATGGTCAGTTTATGTCTGTATTCCTTCTAGAGCATCCAACAAGATAATAATATTTGGTAACAATTAGGGAAAAATTGAGCTAATGCAGCACCTATACAAGCCAAAAACTTTTGCATTACAGGTAGAAAAGGTAGTCTAGTTTAACAAAGAAGTGATATGTGGATAATGTGACCTTACACCGAATGGGATTGCTCTAACTCATACGTAAAACTTGAGGTATCAACCTTATTGAATTTGGTATAGTAAAGATCTCACTAACATTGTCTAATAAAGGATATGCCATTTGAGAAAGAGGCCTATTTAAAGAAAAGAAAATGAGGTCATCTTCATCAAGACCTTATTGATACTTAGGAATACCAACTGGGATAAAATCTAAGTCTTCATCATTGGATGAGTCCTCACGTACAAAACCACATCATTGGAATGATCTGTAATCACCATTAAACTCGATACGTACCCGATTACCACTGCATAGACCCAAGTCACCACCATAATTGGACACCCCATGGCCCCAAACCATAATTGGACACCCCATGGCCCCAAACCATAATTGAACACCCCATGGGTGGCCAGACCATGGTTGGACACGTTATGGATGGTCGGACCATAGTCAAACATGTTAGACCCCTATGATTGAGCACACTATGGTCATTTGGACATGGATCCATGCCTCTTTTTCTGTCCTTTACTCAATGACCACCTCACACGACATATCTCGGCCTATGCTCCCTCACCCCCACGATGGCCAAGCTTGATCATGTCCATCAATCATTCTGTCTTCCATCACTGCATGTGTAGAGAAAGATGAGTGTAAGTGTCGTGGGGTGTGAGGTGTTTGGATAGCAGGAAAATAAAAATCCTACAATTTTTACAAAGTGCTTGGAAAATTAAAAAAAATGCAAGAAAAAGAAAAAAGAAAAGAAAATAAATGCTTACCAAACCTTAAAGCTATCTCCTCCACCTTTTTCTCTCTATCTCTCTCTCTCTCTCAAAAGTTTTCTTTAAAGGGTGGAATGAAAGAATGAGGGCAAACTCTCTTTATATGAAGGATAAGGTGAGATCTCATCCATTCATCAAAGGATCCATCCGAGGGTTTGAGGTAATTGGGTAGCCCATAGGCTTGAAAGCCTACACATTTGGACTCATGTCATTTCTTAAATAATAAGAAAGTGAACCTATTGAGTAGTGGTGTTTGATGTCGACCTAACTTCATAATCTAGAGTTTGATTGAGGATCCATAAAAACCTTCGACAATATGACATCATCGTGCAAGTTTTGAGTACTTGAAAAAAATGAGAAATTCATCATACAAGTACATAATGACCACATAAGAGTAGACTTGATACCACTAGTGGGGTTCAAAAGATAGTGATTCCAAATGGTGATGTAATAGCAAAATAAACCTCCTAGTAAGTATACCCAAGCCTAGTAGGTCTAGAGACTGATGTTAGGTGTAAAATAATTCATACCATACAACGTAATATGAGATGTTCTAATAAGTAAATAACTTGTAGTTCAATTTGGTCAGCGTTGAGTCGGTAGATAAGCTTTAGTATCTACTAAATATATAATAGATAAATTATTGGCCTTCAAACTCTTAATTATCTAATAATGAGATAATTAAGCAGATAAAATTTCGATATTTAAATGTAAGTCTATCATTATGGCTAAGAGATCATCAGTAGGTATATTCTTTCCTATAAGTATTCATTACTGCTCATCATTAAACACAATCAATCAATTAATCACTTCTACACATAGAAAATTTTCTCTCTCAATTATAAACATTGAGATCTAAACTCTATCTCCCTAAACATCTCTTTTCATTCTTTGCATCTCTATGCATCATAAAGAGAGACATTAGTCTCTTCCTTTTTCTTCTCGTTACCGAGATTTACTTAAATATTAGTGGGTCAAAGGTTACCACACACCTTGGTAGTCTAACGTCCTAATTATGTGTTTTTTGTTCTTACGTACATAAGAAGCAATAATGAATAAATTATTTTTGAGTATTTTTTTTTCAATTTTTTCTAACCTACATCTAAATTTAACTCTTTAATTTACAATATGCTAAATCTTTAACAAAACTTAATCTTTAGTAACTTAAAGTAATTGAAATAAATTTAAATAAAAGATTGAAGCACTACCATACATCATAAACATATCATACAAATTTTTTTTATCAGTCTCATTTAATATAATTTTATGTATCTAATTATATTTGCTAATTAAACTTTGTCAGATGTCATCTGTTACAATTTTTTGATATTTTTGAAGTATGATTGGATTTTGTTGAGATGTAAGTCTAGTTTGATAAAAGCCTGAATGGGATTCTCAACCGAAGATCAAATCTTCAACATGTTTGTTTGAAGAAAATAGATGTAAAAGGTGCTGTGAAACTGAAGAATATTCTGTTGGGTTTTTTAAACTTATACTTAAATATATTTTAAATTATGATGACCTAATATAAATGTGTGTTAATAATTGATTTGATTTCTCAAAATCATATATTTACGTAATTAAAATTTATATAGTATTTTTTTTCTAAGAATAATAAGCTAGTGCAGCAAGGAGGTTTTCAGTAGGTGTGCTCACATAGAGTAGAAATTCATGAATGTATTGAGAACTTCAATCGCATACCCTTTATGTATACAAATTTGGCAGCAGTTTTACAGTATACAAATTTGCTCTCCAAACAAGGGAAATATCACAGATAGAAAACATCTCATTCTATAATCTTACCGATCTGGATTTCTTTTCCTACTACTAGTTATTACCTTATTCTATTATGGCATCGTCATGTTTTATTCCGTATTAATGTTAACCTATACTGCTACCTACTTTTTCAAATATTGTTTATTAATGGGTATTTTCACTTCTTTTTGACATGTATTGTTATATTACTGTAAATTAGAGTGGTGTAACGGTAGTGAACCATGGTGACGGTTCGGTTTCGTCGAAACCGTACGTCGGTTCCGAAACCGAACGAAGTTTTTGATGGAAGAACCTTAATAAAGTATCGGGTCCTCTTACTATTAACTGCATAACAATTCAGATACACCATTAATACGCAGAGAATAAGTGTGAGGAACCAATGAAAGTATCGAACAAAAAATTCATTAACATTCTCATGTAAGTGTTTAAATTTGATCAATGGCAGGAGGTATGTTTTCAATCAAATTTTGTTTCCGTTACATTTAAATTATGAGTTCATATGATTTTATGAACGTTTCAGAATTGAATTGAATATCTATCAATTTCATCTCTTATATTTGGTAATTATACTTGCTTGTTAAAATTGTTTATTATGGTACTTGGTTTCAGTGCTATTTACTTGGGTTTATTATCTTTACCTCAATTACTTTTCTGGAATTTCTTTCTAGTTTTATTCTTATTTTTGCTTAACACTGTTTTAACTGTTCTACTATAACTCTTCAGATTTTACAGCTGCTTATTAAGATTGTTGTATCAATTTTTTTTAAAACCGGCTTTGATTTAAATAGTGTTCATCTGCTTCTTTCTTTACAAGTAGATAATTTCTATGCATGCTCTTAGTCCTTTCAATCTGTTTCTGTTTTATGTACATGCCTTTAACTTAAGATTAATTTACTTTCCTTTAATTTTTATCAGTTTACATTTAATGGTATTTGTCAATAGCCTTTGCATCATAAATTTATCATAATTATAATTAATTTTTATTAGATATAATTATATTTATTTACATGTATTTGTAATAAATGGATTTTTTTTTATAACCTGTGCACTTCTCTTCACAGTTTTAAACATCATCAGCTTGTGTGTTTAAATTTAGATTCTGCTTTGTTTATTCAGTTTACTTTGATATTTTTACGCTCGTGTGTTATTTGTCTAATTATTATTTTCTGTCAAGTTTTGGTTTTTGACAGTTTTATCTGACGATGATTTTACGTTTATTTTGATTCATTAGCATATTTTTATTAAAATGTCTTTATGTTTTTCTTAATTGACTCACGATGTTTTTCCTTTTTATTTACTCTTTCAATAACTGTGTCATTACTTTTTTTATTATTATATCTTTTGCTGCTAACGTAGGGAAGTTCTTTTGTCAATTTCTTATCTAATTATTATATGATCTCTTTGCTTTTCATTATTTCAATGTCCTTCGTTCTTACAGGATAGTTGTTTTAGTTATTTACTTTTTACTTTAATTAGCTTTTGCTATTGTTTTTTTTTAATCATTTTGTGACTTCTTTAATATTTAAAATTGAAACTTTTGGAGGTTTTAAGACTTAGTTATTAATAGTATATTTTTTGAAAAAGAAAAGAAGAAAAAATAACATTTAAAATGATAATGTCACCAACTAAAAATCCAATTATAAATATTTTTGACCTAAATATGTGTGATTATGTTGTGAATCAAATGATAAGATCTTTTATAACTCTTGTTGTTGTCGTAATATTATTATTTTTGGTTTCTTTGAACCATGTTGTGAGAAAAAGAATTTATAGAATCTTAATGGTTTGAACTTATGGAGATGAAAGAATAAGATCATGTTTTATCTTACCACTTTAAACATGACAAAATTCTTAACTAAAGAAGCTCCCAAGTATTATAATTACCTATATCAACATAACATAACTCACTCATTTTATATTAACGTAAAGAGAAGACGACCAAAGACTTATATAAGTCTTTGGACAAGAAGTATTAAACAAAAAATGTTAATGCCAAAAAGTTTATGGTGAGTCACTTTCTTGATTATAAGATGGTGGATTCCTAACCCATATATAGTAAGTCTGAGAATTCTAGAATTTCGTAATTGAGTTACATGATGAAAAGATGGTATTGATGGAGACCTTTCAAGTTGTAGCTATTATTAAGAAGTTATCCCTTTTATAGAGAGAGTTAAAGGACTACCTTAAATATAAGCAAAAGGAAGTGTTTATGAAGGACTTTCTTATCAGGTTTAAAATAGAAGAAGACAACAAAGCTTCTTCTAAGAGAGGATATATCTCGTTAGTATCCAAGGCTAATATGGTGGAGCATGATCAAAACTCCAAGCATAATAAGTACAAGAATAATAACAAGTTGGATAAAGGGTCTAAGTTGGGACATAAGGAAGCTACTTTTAAGAAGTTAAATTTCAAAAGGATTTGCTTTAACTATCAAGAGACATGACAAAAGTCTCCAAATTGCAAGTTTTCAAGGAGAAATAAAAATTGTGAGATCAACATGGTTGATGACATTGCTTAATATGTTTATGAAGCGAACTTGGTAGGGTATAACTCGAATGAGTGGTGGATTGATACTGATGCAACCATGCATGTTCTATTTAACGCTTTCCAACTAGTCAAGGATGGTGAAAAACTATTTATAGGAAACTTTAATACTTCTACTATTGAAGGACAAGGAAGAGTGATATTGAATATGACCTACATGAAGGATCTAACTCTAAACAACATTTTGCATGTGCTTGAGATTTACAAAAACATTATAGCTAATTTGTTGGTGAATAAACATGGCTTTAGAATTATTTTTGAGTCATAGAATGTCGTGTTGACTAAATTGTACAACCATAATGTATAATAAAGTTAATTCCTTTACTTTCTTAAATCTTTCAATTTATGACATGATAGAATAAGTCATATTAATTTCTATATATTAAGTAGATTAATTAATTTGGACCATATATCTACTTTTCAAATCGATTCCAAACACAAATACTAGACTTATGTTGAGACAAAAATGACTAGGTCATTATTTCACTTATTGAAAAGAACGTTAAACATCTTGATTAATATATAATGATCTATATAATTTAAAATTTCTTCAAACAAGGGGTGAGAATACGAATTTTATTACTTTTGTCGATGATAGCACAAAACTATGTGTATTTGCTCAAAAGAAAAATTAAGCTATAGAAAACTTACTCTTTATAAAGTGAAATTTGAGAATCAACTCAACAATAAAATCAAGGTATTGCAAAATGATCGCAATGGTAAGTATGAAACACCGTTTGGTGAACCTATTCATAATACAAAATTATACATGAAACCATAATGCCATATTCACCTCAATAAATTGGAGAATAATAATCGTATCTTGAAAGAATTGATGAATGTAATGCTATTTAGTTTTGAGTTACCAAATAACTTGTAGAGGAAGCCATTTTTCCCGACTAACTATCTTTTATAGAAGGTATTTAAAAGAAGGTCTGAAAAACATTGTATGAGTTATTTAAAGAAATGGTACTTTCTTATAAATACTTGCAAGTGTGAGTGTCTTGCTAAAGTAATCGTATCAGCACTTAAGAAGGTGAAGATAGGTCCAAAAATAATTGATTTCATTTTTTCATTGGCTATGCATATAACAATATTGATTATTGCTTTCTTGTGTATGAGTTAAATATCCCAAACATATAAAAGGACACAATAATGAAATCAAGGAATACATCGTTCTTTGAATATGTATTTTCATGTAAGTCTAAGGGGAGTCAAGTTTGTCTAAACAAAGACCATATGGATTAATTAAAAAGTATAAGGCTAGGCTTGTAATTAAGGGTTATAAGCAATGACATGTCAATGATTACTTCAATACTTATTCGTATATGATGAGAATAACATTCATTAGGATGATAATTGCTGCAGCTTTGCAAGATCTTGAGATACAATAAATAGATGTGAAAATAGTATTTCCAAATGGAGATTTAGAGGAAGAAATCTACAAGGAACAATCCTATGGTTTTTTTTGTCCCATGGCAAAAAGAAAAGGTTATTAACTTGGTAAAGTCATTATATAACTTAAAGCAAGCATTAAAATAATGACATGAAAAGTTTGATGATGTCATGAAGTCAAATGGTTTATAAATGAATGAATATGACAAATACAATTTTGTATATGCCATCTTTGCATTGATGATATGTTAATTGTAGGTAATAATGATCAAATGATCAAATCTATAAAAAAATATGTTAAATTTAAGGTATGACATAAAAGATATAAAATGAGTTAATATAATTCCTAGAATCAAGATATCAAGGATATTTAGTGATTTTATTCTAAGTCAATGCTATTATGTTGACAAGATATTTGAGAAATTCAGTATGAAATCTAATATAAAAGAATCAACGTCTATTAGTAGATATGTATTCATATTGGGTGGTGCAGTTTTATTATGAAAATCCTCTAAAAAGACGTATATTGCTATATTTGTGATGAAATATGAATTCATCACTTTGGATAAATATGACAAAGAGGTTGAATAGCTATGTAATTTCTTAGAAGATATTTCAAAGTGAGTGAAGCATGTGCTTGTAATTTGCATTCATTGTGATAGTTAATCTACTATTAGTAGAACACATAGCAATATGTATAATGATAAGTCTCAACATATACATCATATACATTGTATACATAATATCATTATACAACTACTCTTAATTATAGTTATCTCTATTGATTATTTGAAGTCAAAGGATAACATAATGGATCCATTAACCAAAGAGTTAAGTAGAGAGTTAGTTGAGTCATATTTGAAAGGAATGAGACTAAAACCAATGAATGAATAAGGATTTGCAAATGAAACCCAACTTAGTCGACTAAAGATTCCAAGATCTTGGCTTAAAGGGATAATCTATTTGTAAAGACTTAGTGAGATTAATGTCGAATTTTACCCTCAAGTCTATTTCTATGATGAAACTAGTGATACTGGTAAAATAAAAATTAAGCTAAAGCTTTTAATGATTCATATAAAAAATACCTAGCGAAGTATTACAGGTTACTCTTAGTATATTACTTTTATAGATAAAAGATTATATGAGAGAGAAGTCGTGTCACTTCGAAAGAGAATTGTGTCAGACTCAAACTCTTATAGAACCATGCATATATTCATGCCCAAAACATACATAATAGTAAAAACTGATTTATCTCATGAAAGATTCATGTGTGAAGTATTCCATCATTTATATAAATGATAGAACATTTCAAGGATATCATGCCTACTATTAGCCAGTAAAGTAAACATAGTTTCACAAAGAAAGCCTCAAAAGATAACACCTACCTCTCCTATGTAGATCTTAGATGGAACTCTATCAATGGGCGCCAAATTAATTTGAGTTAGTTTCTTTTAAAAAAAATCCATCAATTTTTATTCATGTGGAGGATTGTTGAAAAAATGGGTTTGTAATATATAGTTAAATACCATTTTGAGGCATCATTTTAAGTTGGACTCGCTTAATATAAGTGTGTGATCATAATTGATTTTTTATCTTCCACGAGTATTTTGAAATCATATATTTATATACTAAAAAATGATATTAGGGTAAAATATGGTTGTTTTGTGTTCATCTCACATAAAAAAGCTAACAACACATTAAAGGTTTTATACATAATTTTTTAAGAGTGGCAAGATCGTGTAGCAAGAAGGTTTCCCCTACGTGAGCGCACATGAGGCAATGTAAATGCTCGAATGTCCAACCAAAAATTTGGAACTCAAATCGCATGCATGCATATCCTATGGACACTAATTTCATTTAATTTCACGAGCATTGCATAATTCAACTTTTACTACATGCGATTTTTATTTTTCCTTATCAAAATAAAATAAAACTATTCAAATCCCTTAAAGCTGTTGAATAGATTTTTGGCAGTAGTTTCAATAGTAGCTATTGGATTTGTTCAGTTGCAACAATTTTAGAATTTAAAGTCACTCTTGAATGTCTATAAATTGGCTCTACAGTTGAGGGAAATAACATAGATAGAAAATAGTAGCTCGTCGTCTCCAAAATTTTCCTATAACAAACTTCTTTTTTCCAAAAAAAATATTCTTGAGTTAGGCTTCAGTATGGTTGAGTATATATATATAGTTAGTTCGTCATATCAATATTTGGTGATACTCAACTATTGTTATTTGGTCATTTTATAATGAGAGGTATTTTTCCTTTGTACTAAAATACTCATGTGAGGAAAAAAATTATCTTAAAAAGATCATGTAACATAAGACTTGATTTTCCTTTAATTTTTTTTCTTTATTTTCATTATAAATTTACAATTTATATTATCGTATTTTGATTTATTTTGGTTTTAATACAAAGTGAATTCTAGTTTATCCATTACTATATTTCCTACATATTTTACTTGATGCAAAAATTATAGATGATTTAAGGGTGGTTTAATATCTTGTTGGTACACCTTTTAACCAAAACTTATCCATATTACTTTTATTCTCAAAATAGTACAATAGTAGATTCTTCGTTTACTTTACGATGATCCTATTTATGTTTTAAATGGAAAATTTCATTACATGGTTGGAAAATGTGATATAAGTGAAGGATAGTTATGTAATTTAGAAGGTTTGATACTTTAGAAGTACCCTTATTTAGTAAAAGTGCGCATGTGTACCCATATATTTATATTAGTATACTAACAGTCTATAGATTTCATTTTAAGTACACTAGTGGTCAAAAATTAATATTCAATTAAACTTTTCAACAAGTACCACGCATATGGACAAAAAATTAAGGTTAAAGTGCTCTTTGAAGTTCTTTCCTGCTTGTAGACCACCTTTCAATATTTATCTCGTCATTTTTTTGTAACTTTTTGCATGAACATCATTTCACATGGTTTCAACATATAGTGACAAAGTATTAGGATATTTCTGTTCACAGTAGTGTTTTTAATGTCATATCATATAGTTTGCATCTCCTATAATTTACTATGTTATTCTCTTTATTACTTAGTATGTCTTGATTGGTTCTCATTTTGTCTCTGGCTCTTTAGTGTTCATCTTTTGCATTTTCTTCTTTATATTTTGCTTTAGATGTCTTTCTAAGAAAAATAATGCGTATTTTTCAAACTTAAATACTTAAGTATACCTCTTATTTTCTCTGTACTTGTTACTTGTTGTAGTTTATCATAAGTATTTTTATATAATATAGATTATTTATCAGTCTTTTAGACTTTTAACAGACATTGATTAAACTAGTATGTTTAGTTAGCATTCTTGTTGGTTTGAGTTGTTCACTATTCCTAAGCATATCTCTTGTTTTTTATTTTGAAATATGAGTTTTCTCCCACACTTAGATGTTTTAATAAGAAATAAAAACCTTATGTTTTTATCATAAAGCCATTCATCCCTCCTCTAGGTTTTTTCACAAAATTATCTTCTTCAACATAATTCTATTTCTTTAGAGTTTTTCAAGAATCTCTCCTAGTTTTTCATGAATTCGTTTGGTTATGAGGTTAAACTAAATAGTTTTTCTGGTTAATAATACTTTAATGAAATTTTCTTATTTTTTAATTATTTTTAAAGATGAGTTTGTATTTAATTTTTTCTATATATATAACATATTCTAAGATTCTCAATAAAATCTTAATTCTGGATCATTTGGTGTACCTAGAAGTAAATGTTTGGACTATAATTATGTTGTTATGAAAATATGGATTTACATACATATATTTTGCTAAAGAGTTGTACTTTACATAACCTTCACTTATATCATTGGTGCCATGTTTGTGATAAAATTCTCAATTTAAAACATGAATGGATCATGTGCATACTTTAAAGTAAATGAGAGATTATTATTATACTATTTTAAGAATATGAGTCAATATAGGTACCTTTTGGTTAAAAAGAGTATCAATAAAGTACTAATCCCATATTAAGGTTTGCCAAAACTCGAACTAATTGGACTAATTTAACAAAACCAACACAATCTAATTGGGTTAGGTTTTATTATGTCATGAGTTAATTCAGTTGATAACCCGATAAACCCGGTCTTATATGGTCAGGTTTTAGTGCTAAAAATTATAATTGATGAAACCCAACCCGACTACCATACATAACTTTAAAAATTAAATTATATAAGAACTATTTGTATTCAAACCTAATTAGTTTGAAATTATACACAATATGTTTAAGAATTGGCACCTTGGGGCTACCCATATTTATTTGGTGTATTTTTGTACTTTTATTCTTAATTAGGATACATAAAATACCTCTATTTAGATTATTAATATTTTTTAGATTATTTTTTGTATAACAGAACATAATGTGTTAAATACAAATATAATTCATTTATTAAATAGATGATACAATTAACATAAAATATCACCCTAAATCTAACTTATAAAATAAAAGAATTACAAATTAGTAATATTTCTTAAGTTTAAGTAGCCACCACTAATATAAAATGTTAATAACATCTTTAGAACGTTACTACACTTTATTCCAAATTAAATACGAGTAACTTTAGTTATTTGGGTTTTTATATACAAGATTATGAATTTTTTTTATATTTAAAAGAAAATAAAACTTATATAGCTACGTTGTTATACATTTTTCCTTTCATTTTAAATGAATTATTCATCGGTGTAAAGAACATATATTTTCAATAAATAAGAATTATTCATTGGTGTAAAGAACATGTATTTCCAATAAATAAGAATTTTATTTTAATGTTTACTATATGCTAAAAAGAAGAAATTTTTTCAAATTACAATTATTTAAATATTTAAGTTTTGTGATAAATTTAAAATAAAAATAAAAATCAATAAAATTCAAAATAAGAATACAATATACACATTCTACGTGTTCAAATATATATATCACTTATTTGATTTGATTTGATTTAATAAAATTTAAAAAATTTATATTTTTTAAATTATTTTTTTAATATCACTTTTAAAGATTGCTATCATTTTTTTTAAATCTCAAAATGTTCTTAAAATAATGATTTTCTTAGATGAAGAACAAAATGATATTGCATAAATAATTTAACATTTTTTAAAAAGTTAAACAAACTTATTTAACTTAAATGGGTTTAAATCCAATTCAACGATCCTAGATCCACGTTAGGCTAAAAGTACTATAGACTCCTCTCACGTTGTGACATATAATATTTTACATTTTACATGAAGTTTAAAAAATTATATAAAATTTACATGTATAAAATGGAATCATATCCATTGAATTTGAGTTTTTAGGAATTTATCTTTTAATTGCTCACAAAAAACTCAAAACTTTAAATATATTTTCATTAAAATTAGATATATACGATAATTTCTCATAACATAAAAATAAGCCAAAGTAGGAATTTTTTACTCCAAATTTTCCAATTGTATCAATTATTTTAATTTGACAAATATGATTCTTATATTAAACTTGTCAATCATGTCATTTTTGTAAATTTTTTCATAGAGAATTAGCAAAAAACTTTATGTACAACATAGATGTATTTGTAGAATTTAGGAGCACAAATTTAAAGAGAATAAAAGAGTTTAGAGTTTTTATTATTCAAAATTTTAATAAGATACAAGTAAAATAAGGATTTACAATTTAATATGCTAAAATATTATAATATTCTAAATAAAGTTAATATATAAAGATTAAATGAAAGTAAAGGTCAACTAATTTTTCAAAATAGAGCACTTAGATTGAGTAATTTTTTTAACAGTTTAGTTTATTGATTTTGAAAAAAGCAACATCACATATTCAAATTGATAAATTATGTTTTCTATTTTTTAAATTTTTATTCCAAATGTTGCTTTAGTAATTGTTCTTGTTAAAATTTTCTTTTTCAAATGTATTTAAAAAACAGTTTTTTTAAATCATAGAAATTAATCATTTGAACGTGTGTTGTCATTTTTTCAAAATTGGACTAAACTATCTCAAAAAAGAAATAAGTGATCTAATTGCAATACACAATGAACGATTGCGATATTTGTCTCATAAATATAATAAAATAGACTAATTAAACAAAAGGTAACATTAGAGTGTCAATTTTAAGATGATGTCACACAATATGACAATCAATTTTAATATGTTTGGTTTGCTAATAAAATGCTATATTAAAAGTAATCTGAATAGCACTCTTGTTGTAATAATACATAAGAGTAGGAAGATGAAGAGAAACACTCGTATTACCGAGCAACAAATGGACCAAACTACTTCATAGGTAGTGGATATCAACAACATACTCTACTTTTGTGAAATATCTTAAAATAATATCTTAATTCTTTCTCTTTTAAGAAATAAAAGAATTCTTTCTCTTTTAAGAAATAAAAGAATCACTTACTAAGATACAAAAATAATTGATAGACTTAGGATGAGTAGAATTAATATTCCAATCAGCATTACAATAGACACGTTGCTCTAAGATGAAGTAAACGAAATTAAAAAAAAAATACAAAAATCAATGGTAGACTTACGATAGGTAGAATAAGTACACTAATCAATATCATAATAGGCAACTAACTTTTAGTTTATGTGATAAACAAAAGATAACACTTATATCTAAATGATAATTATAAAATATTTAAATATATATTGAATTTTGTGTTAATTTTCTTTAACATAGTTCACAAATATTCAATATTTAATAAACGATTGCTATCTATTAATCCACGTCATTAACAAGAGTTCTAGCTACTTGATTGCCATTAAAATCCAGTTGTTTTATTTATATATTTTGAATGTGAAGTTTTTTTCCTTTCTTCTTGAAACCAAAAGAAGTAAATGTATGTACTTGTCATAACGAAGAACACCGCATTTTCACGGATAGAAAGTGGACAAAATGGTCACATTGAGGATCGAAATTGAGTGAAAAATTCGGTTGATTAATACTAGTTGTTCCTCACAGCTTTAAATTCACCTTCTATGTTCCAACCACCATGCATAATTTTAAAACGTTCCTTCCCAACGGTCAACGCTCATGTATTAATAACTACCAATTATTCATGAATTTAAAAAAAAAAAAATCTATATCAAAAGCTGCTTCCTCTTGGACCTCTCTCCAGCACTCAGAGAAGCAGAGACAAATTAAGGGTCGGAGCAATCATCAATGGAGGGTGTGATCCGGTGCTCCGCAAACAATGTTCCTTTGTCTCCAATCAGCTTCTTGGAGCGTTCAGCACTTGTTTACAGAGATAGAGCCTCTATTGTGTACGGTAATGTCCAGTACACTTGGAGACAGACGCTTGAACGATGCACTAGACTCGCTTCTGCTCTTGCCCAGTTGGGAGTTTGCAGAGGAGATGTGGTAAAGTAGTTGCCTTTCTCACTTTATATTTTCTTTGTTTTCTTGTTCTCCATAACTTCTTTGCTTGTTATTATTCTCTTGATTCATTGGTTAATTTAGTGGGATTCTCATTAAACAATTATATGTTTAGATATATATTATTAAATTAGTATATTAATAATTTTTTAATTAAATAAAAAAAGTATAAAAATGATTCATTAAAGAAAAACCTAATTTATTTAAAGATAATTTTTTCTTTATGAAAATATTTATTATTTTATATATTTTTATCTATTTTATTACGAAAACAACCTTATGTATTATAAGAATTATGTCCACCTCCACCATCATTTTTATCCTATACCGTACATCATCCCATCTTTTCGCCAACCAATCACTATTCACTATTTATTATAGAACAATTTAAAAATACAATTTTTATTAAAACTAAAGTTATGTAATCATCAATTCATTTGAAACGTTATTTCTATTAATAATAGTAACTACCATCAACTTACTTACCCTTTTATCGTTTACGATCATCAATTTGAATAACGTTTAACGTGAAATTATGATATGAACTTTGTTTTAATAATAAAAATATATGAATTAGATATAAGTGATACTATTTTTAAAATTATAAATTTTAAGTATATTATTTTTGTTGTTTTCTCTTGTCTTTTTGATATAAGTGCTTTCAAGACACACATTATATGCTTCTTTCTAAAAGCACTTATTTCTTAAACTAGTTTTAACATAACCACGTATCTTCTTGTATGAATAGGTACAATCTGTTTTGTTAGTTATTAGACTATTTTACAAGGCAAACTTATTATAATGGTTTTGAAAAAACCAAAAATTTAACTAAATTATAGCTCTTAAAAAAAATTGCGTTCAGACCTTGGTCTATAAGATCGGTTTGAGGCCAGTCGGTTGGGTGGTTTTGCTTTTATAAATTTTTTTTTTATCAAAAATTACTTCAATGAGAAAAACCTAGAATTAAGAATGAATTTTAACACAATATGTTGCTATTTGAAATTTTTTAACTTTGTTAAAAATTCAAGTTACATAAATATGACTTCAAAATGTGGATCATACCCAAATTAATAGAGTGAAGCACGAAAATAAAGATCCTTAAAGTGGTTAAAATTTAAAAATAAATAACAAAAGGAGCCTCACACAAAAAATTGTTAAAACATTTTTATCTCCCTTCTTCCAAAATGAGAAATAATAAAAATATAAAATATATTAATTAATATATAAAAATGTTATAAATATAATAAAATTAAAATATATTTATAAGAAAAATATAAACGTTTATTTTTTGTAGACTTTATAAAATAAAAACGCATATAAGACCCAAATGTATTGGTTTTATAAATTTTATGGCATATATTGAACCAAACAAACTTAAAAAAAAAAAGTATGAGTTTGTTTAGTTTTAAATTGGGTCAGTCGATTCTTTCTAAGACCCTATAAAAGTGTTTATTACAGCAAAAAAGCTACTGAGAATCAAACATGAAAAGATTTATCATAAGTGCTCTTAGAAGCACATTATTTGTGCTTTTAAGTGAAACCAAATTTCTTTCTAAAAATGCTTTCATCAAAAACCACTTTTACCATAATCACAAATCTTCATATTTATCTTTAGGGAAAGATTTCAACTTTGGAGTATGGCTAACAATAGAATACCTTTCTTTTTTTGGGTCAATATTCTTATATTCATGGAAGAAATTGCGACGGTCTTCTTAATGCTTTGCAATGAAATGACTGTTGGGAAATAACGCAAATTCCCGATAAGCCAGATTTATGAGAAAGCAAGAATAGAAAAATAACACACAAAATTTGATAACGGAGTTCGGCCAATCTTGCTTACGTCTCGACCACATAGATCTTTTTACCGAAACGAGAAATTACAACAAGGCTGCCATACAACACTCACAACTCACAACCCACTACACCCCAAGAAAATTACTCTCAATTTTCTCTCACAAAAGATTTTCTCTAAGCTTTCTCTCAATTGGAATGAACACTTTGGATGATTAATTCATTACAATTACACATCTATTTATAGGAAAATTCACTCCTGAATTACTCCTTAAATTAATGGTTCCTTAAATTACTCCTGAATTAAGCTCCTTGTTTTGCTCCATGAATCGCACCACGTTTTGCTCCTTGTTTTTGCTCTTACGTGGTTCGCTCCATGTTTTGCTTCTCCCTTAATTTGCTCCTTAAATTAAGGAGCCTTTTATAACACCCCAAGAATCTCCCACTTGAAGACCGATTTCAATCTTCACACCTTGATCAATGCATCGCCTTTTCTAGTCTTTGTTATTTAGAGACCAACCGAAGTCGAGCACAACTTCGCTTGTCAATAGTCACCACCTTTGTTAACATATCTCATTGATTTTTGCTTCCTCGAATCTTCTCCAGATAACACATCATCTTCCAATGTAGATCCGATGAAGTGATAACGAAGTCCAATACGCTTTGTTCTAGAATGAAATGGCCGATTATTCGCAAGTGTATTGCACTGACTATCACTACGCAGTAACATTCTTCTCGTCAATCCCACCAATTAACAAACCTTGAAACCATATCATCTCTTTACTAGCTTCCGCCATCGCTACATACTCACCAGAAGTGATGAGTGACAATTTTCTCGTATTTGTGACATCCAACTAATGTACCGTAGTTCCAACAAGAAATATATAATCGGTTATGGTGCTTCTTCTGTTGATCAACTTCACCTCCAAAGTTCTGCGTCCACGTACCCTTGTACTTTTAACTCTCCTTTACTAAAGTACAAGCACTTTTCTCGTGGTGCCTCGCATACCTCAAAATCCACTTCGATCGCTTCCCAATGAGTTTTCCCTGATTTGACATAAACCGCTAACAACTCCCACCGCATTGCCAATGTCCGGTCTCGCATACGCACCAACGCGTACATCAAACTTCCAACGGCCGAGGCATAAGGAACCTTAGCCATGAATTCTCTTCTTCTCGTCTCGAGGGACCGATCCTCGATAGGCAAAAATGACCGGCTCGGGCAGGCGCTAAGCGGCAGCACGCCCATGTTGAATCTTTGCAAAACACGATTGATGTACTCTCGCCTCGAGATAACCCAAAGGATCCTTTCTTCTTATTTCTTACATTTGCATTCCAAGAATCTTCTTTGCTTGACCCAAGTCTTTCATGTCAAATTCCTTTCGACAATTTCTGCGTTTCAACCTTTTAATATCATCCATATCCGAACCTCGCTACTAACATATCATCAACATAAAGTAGTAAAATGATATAATCGACCTATATCTCAAGAATAATGATCAAGATTGCACTTCGGAACCTTCCTCGTGTACGAAGAGTCAAATTTTTTGTACCATTGTCTCTGGGCTTGTTTCAGTGCCATACAAACTCTTCTTAAGTCCGCACACTATGTTCTTCTTCCCCTTTCTCGAGAAACCTTCTCGTCATGTACGTATATCTCTTCATCTAAATCTCCATTTAAGGAATGCGCTCACATCCAACTGCTCAAGATGAAGATCTTCGATGGCTACAATGCTCAATACCGATCCGATAAGATAAGCTCTCACAACGGAGCAAAAATGCGAAAGGTAGTCAACTCCTTCCTTCGTTGAAACCCTTTGACAACTAGGCGTGCTTTCAGATCTCTTGGAATCATCACGCCCTCTTTCATCCGATACACCAATTTGTCAGGAAGTTGCCTTCTTTCCCCATAGGTAACTCACAGTTCCCATGCCCCGTCGAGACGAGAGATTTCATTTCTTCTTTCATAAGAAGCTCCCACTTGTCGAATCTCGAGTCCGACAAGCTTCATCATAGCATTCGTGCTCCCCTCCATCACCAAGAACATATAGTTCACGTATCTCCGTTAGGCATACGAGTTTGTAAGACCTTCTCAATACACGGTGAGCCGAAGTGTTGGTGCGTGTGTCGGAATGCCGTATAATCGGCTTGTCCAACAAGTTCCTCCATCGAGGACTTATTACAATTGGTTCTATCGCGAAGTATCCGGGACATCATCTCGCATCCGCAAATACCGATTCATTCTACTCCGAGTCTTCGCGTCTATTTTACGTACTGCCCTTATACATCATCCTTTCGTTGAAAATCACATCTCTCGCTACTGATAACTTTCTTCTTTTTCGTCATCCCAAATGCAAGAGCCAAACTCATCCTCACCATAGCCACCTAACGTGCATTTCTTGGATTTGGGATCGTTTCTATTCCCCGCCTCGATCACCGATACGCACAAATGCTACACAACCGAAAACTTTTAGATGTGATAGTTTCACCTCTTTCCGCTCCATACCTCCTCCGGTATTCTACGCCTCCAATGGAACAGATGGGCCTCTATTGATCAAGTAGTCGCCGTGTCGACCGGCTTCTCGCCCTGCACTGCTTCGTAGACCCGACCGTATACGAATGCTTCCCGGCTCTTTCGTCAACGTCTCGGCTCATACGCCCGCCTACACCATCGTGTCGAGGCGTGCCCGCACGCTTCTTTCCATTCTGATCCCGTGCTCATAGCAAAAATTTTGAATCCGTGTCTTCATATTCACCACCATTATCGGGCCAGCTTTTGATCTTTAAACCCGTCTCATTTTCCACCATGTTTTCCATCTTCCGAATGCCTCAAATACTTCGGGGACTTATGCTTTAGAAAGTAAACCCATACCTTCCGAGAGTTGATCATCAACGAAAGTCACGGCAGTGTTTCCCACCAATACGAGACGGCCGCTCGTCCCCAAACATCGAGTTGAATAAGCTCTAGTCTTTCCTTCTTCGGGATTCCCGCAACTTGTCCGAAAGCTAACTCTTTTTCTTTCCAAGTATGCAATCTTCGCACATGTCTATCTCCGTAGACCGTAGACTGGAAGTTTTCCCTTTGAGTTGCATAATCTTCATCCCCTTCTCACTCATATGGCCTAGTCTCCTGCCACAGATTCGTGTTTTCATTGTCACGTAACCGTAACCGAACAACGTGCCTCTCGCCATGTAAAGAGTACCACTTTTTCTTGCCTCGAGCAACCTGTCATCGACCCTTGAAATCTTCCAATCATTACCATGGAAGATCGTAGTAGCCTTCATCGGCCAATTGCCCACCGAGATTAAGTTCCTTCCGAGATCGGAATACGCCCGACATCCTTCGCTCCCAAACAGATCCATTCAACTTAATCTTCACTACACCTTGCCAATAATAAGACATGGTTGATCATCACCAAGATATACCTTTCCAAGGTTTCCTAGGACATATTTCTCGAAGAATACTTTTGTGAAGTAGTATCGAACGATGCTCCTAATCTAACACCCAAGATTCTTCCTTGCTCTCCAAAGAGCATATCAATGCATCGTCTCCTCCCGAGGTGGAAGTAACATTTGCCTCTCGCTCTTCACTTGTTTCTTTCCTTCTGCACTCTTGCACCGATTTTGTAAAGGCTCAGCTCTTCCACAATTCCAACACTGATAGTCTCGAGCTACGTGGAATTATTAGGATTCCCGGATTCAGACCTCCGTCTTTCGATCTACCTCGTAGTCCGTTCCGCCACGTCCATTCGCTGGTTGAATTTCTTCCTCTCGACTCAGATGCAAAACTCAAGAAGTCGACGATTCACCTGACTCTCTACGCTCTGATCTCTTCACCGAGAACCGAGATCACGAACATCGTCAAATTTCAACTTATTCTTCCCGACGAGCTACTCACAACTGCGACAAGCATTCCAACTTTCTAGTAAAGTTAAGATAAAAGTATTAATGCGCGTACTTCTTCATCGACCAATTTCCACCGAACTCAACCGGGTTGTGACCGTGTTGAGTCTTACTGAGATGTCGAGCTACCGACGCGCCTTCATTCATCCGCAAATTGAACAAACGCTCATCAAGCGCACTTTGTTCTCATGGCTGGGTTCTCATACATATTGAGTAGAGCCGTCATAAGACCCGCCGTGGTCTTTTCCTTTGCTAAGGCCAAGGCAACATTACGGATAAATAATCGAATAACTCCGGCTTGTCTGCCTGTAAGATTCCAATCTTCTTCCTTCATAGCTTCTCGGTTTCTTCCCGAGAGGTTGATATAGATTTCTTTGATACAGATAATCCTCTATCCGCATTTTCCAAAACCCAATATCTCAGTGCCATCAAATTTCTCGAGTTTCACCCTTCCTTCATCTCATGGCCATCAAGCCCCACTAAAATCGACTTCCTTCGATCAAGTTTCGACTATTTCTGCGTAAAATTGATTAAATCACTACCAATAGCTCGATACCCGCTTGTTGGGAAATAACGCAAATTCCCGATAAGCCGATTTACGAGAAAGCAGAATAAAAATAACACACAAAATTTGATAACTGAGTTCGACCAATCTTGCTACGTCTCCTGACCCGTCACAGATCTTTTTATTGAAAAGTGCAGAGAAATTACACAAGGTGTTTACAACACTCACAACTCACAACCCAATTACACCCAAGAAAATTACTCTCAATTTTCTCTCACAAAAGCTTTTCTCTCAATTGAACGAACACTTTGATGATTAATTCATTACAATTACACATCTATTTATAGGAAAATTCACTCCTTGAATTACTCCTTAAATTAATAGTTCCTTAAATTGCTCCTTGAATTAAGCTCCTTGTTTTGCTCCATGAATTGCACCATGTTTTGCTCCTTGTTTTGCTCCATGTTTTACTCCATGTGTTTGTTCCATGTTTTGCTCCTTAAATTAAGGAGTTTTATAACAATCTCCAAGAATGACTACTTTGCTTTTGGTTAATGGTTTCGTTAGAAAAGATGAGATAGTTTTTTTTTTCTTTTGTGTGTTTATTAATTCGTAATAGGAATAAATAAGAATGTGAAAAAACATGAAGGGAATGGAGAGTAAAAAACAAAAAAAAGCTTAAAACTCATTTCTTTTCTTTGTGTTTATTAATAATTGTAAGGAATCGGAATAAAAAATATTAACTTATTTAAATGTCTTTTAAAATAAATAATAAAAAATATATAACTTTTTTTAATAGGAGATATTTTTGTATTAATTTGCATATAGTGGATTTGAAAAAGAGAATCAATATCAAAAGAAAAGCAGGGAAACAATAACGAGAATGACTCCCAAATTGTGAGGTCCTTATTCCCTTTCTACTGTATTTTTTGGAAAGTAAACATGTGCATGGGAATGAATCCCTTTCCCCTCGTTCTATTTTCTCGTCAGTAAACACAATGTAATGGTAGTTCTCACTGGTAGAATTTTCAGTTAAAGGTTGATTATGCAAAGTCTCAACGGGAATTAACCACTAGGGGTAAAAATATCGTCTTTTTAAAAGATCCAAGTTCATTTTGTTTATTGAAAAGAGCTTGCCTCTAGTCTGTGGTGTTTGTAGCAGAACCAATCATAATCCCAAAGATCCTCTCTTGCTTTGGGTATTTTGTACAGTTCATGGTCATTTTCTTTTCTTACTTAAAGTGATCGTGAACTCAAGTCCTTGGGTAGGTTGCAATTTGTCTTGTCTAACATTTGAACTCAACTCATTGATTAGGTTGCTGCATTGGCTCCAAATATTCCAGCAATGTACGAGCTACACTTTGGTGTTCCAATGGCCGGGGCTGTTCTTTGTACCCTTAATATACGTCACGATTCGGCTATGCTATCAGTTTTACTTAAGCATTCTGAGGCCAAAGTAATTTTTGTTGACTACCAATTTGTCAATGTAGCTAAGGGAGCTATTGATATCTTATCCAAGATGACGATCAAGCTTCCTCTTCTAATTTTGATTCCAGAGTGTGATCAAGCCTCCATTGACATAAACACCTCTAGTTCTTTTGAATATGAGAGACTAATATCCAAAGGAGAACTAGATTTTGACATCAGACGACCAAAAGATGAATGGGATCCAATTGCACTTAATTACACTTCAGGTACTACTTCGAATCCAAAAGGTGTCATCTATAGCCATAGGGCTACTTATCTGAATTCTATAGCAGCTGTTTTTCTCAATGAGATGGTTCCAATGCCTGTGTATTTGTGGTGTGTCCCTATGTTTCATTCAAATGGTTGGTGTCTCACTTGGGCTGTAGCTGCTCAAGGTGGAACAAATATCTGCCAGAGAAATGTGACTGCAGGTGGAATTTTTGAGCAACTATCTCGCCATAATGTGACACACATGGGCGGTGCTCCTACAGTTTTGAACATGATTATAAATGCGCCGGAAAGTGAGCAGAGGCCACTGCGTAACAAGGTCGTTGTCATGACAGGAGCTGCTCCACCACCCGCTTATTTAATTTTCAAAATGGAAGAATTGGGATTTAAAGTAATGCATGCGTATGGTTTGACTGAAACATATGGTCCTGGAACAATATGTGCTTGGAAGCCTGAATGGGATTCTCTACCTCGAGATTCCCAAGCGAAGATCAAGTCAAGGCAGGGTTTGCAAAATGTTTGTATGGAAGAAGTAGATGTAAAAGATCCTGTGACACTTAAAAGTGTACCACTTGATGCGAAAACTATAGGTGAGGTAATGTTCCGAGGAAACACAGTGATGTGTGGATATTTAAAAGATGTTAAAGCAACTGAGGCTGCATTTAGTGGAGGATGGTTACGAAGCGGAGATTTAGGGGTGAAACACCCAGATGGCTACATAGAATTGAAGGATCGAGCAAAGGATATTATTATCTCTGGCGGAGAAAATATTAGCTCGATCGAGGTAGAATCCGTGCTGTTTAGTCATCCAGCTGTTCTTGAGGCAGCAATTGTGGGGAGGCCTGATGATCATTGGGGTGAGACACCTTGTGCATTTGTGATGTTGAAGGATGGAGGTATTGCTAATGCAGAGGAGATTATGAGTTTTTGTAGGAATTGTTTGCCTCATTACATGGCTCCTAAGACTGTTGTTTTTGGGAATCTGCCTAAGACTTCAACTGGTAAGGTGCAAAAAAATGTTTTGAGGCAGAAAGCTAAAGAAATGGGAAGTCTTTCTAAGATAAATTATGTCAGTAAATTATGAGGACTGAGGTTAATAGGTCTTGAAAGGTGGCAGGTAATTTTTACTTGCTTCCTGTTATTATTATATTTTGTTTTAAATTGTCATTTCTGTCCAAAAAATTCAGTTATTGTTTGTAGCTAATGCAATTTGATTGTTATGTTATATGTAATAAACAACTACTGTGGTTTTATGGTTAGCACCATAACCATTACCATCACCATGTGTAATTTACTGAGAACTTTTGTTAATAAATGTACTCCAGTTAAGCTCTCAGTTATTATTATTGTTGTTGTTGTTGTTGTTGTTGTTGTTGTTGTTGTGCTCTCATTTGCTGCCATTGCCATCACCATAACCATTACCATCATCATTTGTTGTTATTGTTATTCTCAGTTATTATTACTGAGAACTTTTCCAATTATTGCTATCCAGCTCCCCACCAGCTATATTCCCCTTTCTTTAAGCCTCGTTTTCGTGTGCAAAAGCAACAGGATAGCAATAATAACCTGCACATTTTAGAATGGCCATTTTCCAGTGTTTAATTGGAAATGATTACCTCGTTTAGACTGTTTTTTTTTGGCTTATGTATCAAAAAGACTGAGCTTTACTTAATTAGGATAATATCCTCCTTCTAAATATTTCAACAGATTCATTTTCCTTCAACTCGTTTGTCTTCCTCTAAATTCGTGTGTTCACTCACACGCTTGCTCTTGTTTCTCTCTCTTCAAACTTTCAGGTCATCCCCCATTTGTAGTTCATCTAATAGAATACAAAGTGATCTTCATTTCTTTCTTACGTCTCATCACCAATAAAATATGTACGTAGGCATTGCTTTTTTTATTTTTTTAAAAATATATGTAAGTCTTATAAATTCTTTTAAAAATATGTATGTCAAGATTAGGCAAGTACCGAGAGGAGAGAATATGCATGCGGATTTTTTTGGCCACTTTGGCATCTACAGTAAGTACGGAATTGAAAAGAATAATTCTCAATTCATGTCTATCTGATCCTAGTATGATTGGAAAGGAGGATAGGGAGAAAGAACAAGAATATACAAATACCACAACACATACTTCATGATTGACCTCATATCTCGAATATCTCATTCAAGGCATTTTGCCTTCCAACAAGAAGGAGGCATAGAAAATAGTAATAGAGTAAAAAAATATAGCATTATCCATGGAGCGTTATATAGGGAAAACTACGATGAACCATGGTTAAAATGTTTACATAGTCAATGATACGTTTGAGGTTAAAGAAGAAAGGATGAAAAGATACATCTAAGAAGTAAAAACAAGAGATTTCAACTTTCGGAGCATTTGAGATCAGGCAAATACCAAGATGAGGGAATGTGCATGCGAATTCCTTGGCCACTTTAGCATCTGTTGTAAGTACGGAATTGAAAAGAGATTCACATTTCATGGCTATCCGATCCTAGTATAACTTGAAATAAGGGATATGGAGAAAGAACAAGAGAGTATGAATACCGCAACACACACTTTATGGTTGATCCCATACCTAGAATATCTCATTCAAGGCATCGTTCCTTCCAACAAGGAGGAGGCAAGAAAATAGTAACAAAGTCAAAAAATACACCATTATCCATGGAGCACTCTATAGGAAAAACTATGACAAACTATGGTTAAAATGTTTACCTAGTCAAGAAGTGCATTCGATTTTGGGAGAACTACATGAAGGGCAATATGGTACCATTCAAGAGGTAGAACCATTTCTCAAAGAATCATACGACAAGGTTATTATTGGCCTACTTTTTAGAAGGATTGTGTCAACTATGCCAAAAAGTGTGATAAGCGTCAAAGACACCCCAAATCTATAGTCAACCCATGGCCATTTTAGAAGTGGGGTTTGGATATAGTCGACCAATTACCTCTTATTCTAGGAAAAGGAAAATTTTAATTGTGACAACTTATTATTACTTGAAATGGATAAAAGTTAAACCATTGGTGAGGATCCAATAAAATAATGTTCGCAGGTTCATTTGGCATAACATAATATGTAGGTTCAGTTTACCTAATGAGCTAGTTATAGATAATGGATGATATTTCATAGGTCAATGCTTAAGTTCATTTTGTGAAGAGATGGGAGTCAATCTGTCACATTTTACTCCTTACAAGCCAAAAGCAAATGGCCAAGCAAAATTGTCAAACAAAACTCTTATCAATATATTACAAAAGTGATTGGAGGGAGTTAAAGGCAAGTGGTTGATGAATTACCCAGCATTCTTTAGGAGATAAGAACGACCCCTAGAATGGTAACAAAATAGAGTCTATTTTCTCTTGTATATAGCATAGAAGTGTTGATCCCCTTTGAAATATAAGAACTTACCCTTCAATCTAAAATCACACAAGAGGACAATGATGATCTTAGAAGATTTAACCTTTTACTAGCTGAGTAGAAAAGAGAGAATGCTTTGATATAAATTGAGTCATAAAAAAGAACAATCCAAAAATCATACAACATATTTATTAAACACAAAAACTTTTGTATAGGGGATTGGGTCCAATAGAAAGCACTGGGAAATAAGATAGAAACTTTCTACCAAAAGTTTATTGCAACATGGGAAGGTCCATATCAAATATATGACATCACTCTTGAGGGTTCATATCGAATAAAAAGTCAAAGATGAGAAGAATTAAGCTGGGATGGAAAGCATATAAAAAATATTATGTATAAAGTGTTAATCAAGGTTTAATTATAAATAAATGTATTTGAATCCATCTTTCAAGTATTCACATTAATCTCTAGAAAAATTAATGCGATAACTCCCAAGTATGGAGTGAGGTGGTCAAATAGACCCCCTACTTGGGATGCAAGATAAGATGTGTGACACACATCTTAAGAAAGGGTCTTGAGATTACGAATGTGAACCCCCTATTTGGGAATCTCATATAAGGTTGTGTTCAATTTCACCCTACTTGGGATACAAGATAAGATATGTGATGCCCTTCTTAAGAGAGGGTCTTGAGTTCACAAATGTGAACTTCCTCTTTAAGAATCACATATAGGGGTTGGATTCAATTTTAATCTTGTATATATATTTTCTTTTGAGAAATTAATGCAATAAGCCCAAGTAAGGAGTGAAGTGGCCAAATGGACCCCTCTACTTAGGACACGAGATAAGATGTGTGATGCTCATTCTAAAAAAGGGTCTTGAGTTCACAAATGTGAACCCCCTCTTTAGGAATCACATATGAGGATTAGATTCAATTTCACCCTTGTATGTCTCATATCTGGCAAAAACGTAACACTATAACCCTTATGTATAAAGTGAGGTGACCAAATGGACCTCTTACTTAAGATGCATGATAATAAGCATGATGCCCGCCTTAAGAAAGAATCTTGAGTTCATGAATGTGAACCCCTTCTTTATAAATAGCATATGGGGATTGGATCAGTTTCACCCTTTTACGTCTCCTATCTTGTAAAACATTAATGCGATAACCTTTAGGTACAAAGTGAGGTGATCAAATGGACCCCCAATTGGGATGTAGGATAAGAGGCTTGACACACATCCTAAGAAAGTATATTGATTTTACAAATATGGACCTTCTCTTTAAAAATGTAAACCAAGGAAAAACAACTCAATTGTAGAAAATTTTGGCATTTGAATTACATTGGGTAAATGAAAAGGCTAGAAATCAATACAAGTTCTAAATATCCTTGAAATGCTTCCATTTGAAATTAGATTGGAATATAGAATGGGTGATTTATTGGGTTATCAAATGATACATAGTATGAACTATTACATTTTTAACTTCATAGACAAGGATTTGAGCCAGTACCTTCAGAAATAGGAGCCTTACGAGTATTTTTCTTCAGTGCCCTCTGTTTCCAATATTTGGCTAGTTTGAAAAGCTCATATCTCACTTCTTTATATTTATCTATTTTACTAAGAGCTTGGTCAATTCATTGTGAATTTCTTTCAACTCTTGTTCCATAGCTTCAAAATGAGCCTTAAGTCCACAAAGCTCTTGATCAACGAATTCGAAAGTTTCCCAAAAAGTCTTTGCTTCTCGTTCAGAATCAATGGCAAGGGACAAATCCTATATAGTACAAAAAATATTATGAAAGGAATTATAAGATACACAAGACTACATACATCAAGAACGTGTCTCACCATTACGTATCATATAGTTTGTAAAGCCTATGTACTCGAGTGTTGGTGATATTAGTGAACAAAACATTCAAATGCAATTTTGATTTTTAGGTGTGTCTTTCAAGAATATTTTTCAAGTCAAAGAAACTATCGTTCCTTAACAATCACATCTAAGCTATATCTCTATTCCCATACACGTTAAATTGCATATTAGATACATAAGAACAATATAAAAGTAGGTTACTAGATTGATCGAGCTATATTATCCATTGAACTAATTATTTATATGACTAGATTGATTGAGATTAATGACTAGATCAATCAATGTTTTTAAGAATGAATTAATTAATATATTGGATCGATTGAGAGGACATTCGATCAATCAAACTATGTACTCGATTAATCGAACACTTGATTAGATTGATCGAGCAACCATAGCTTTAATTTTAAAACATATTTATAATACAAATTGGGTTGTCATTTTGCTATATTATCCTTAATCCTTAAAACTCATTTAATTGATTTTATGGACAAGATGGTAATTTTACTTTGGTTTAAAGTGTTTTAAAATATTCTATAAATATAAACCTAAGCCCATAATTAAAACTAACCACACAAGAGCTTAATTATGCTTATTTTATTTATTTTTTATTCTCTCTCTTATTTTGTTGAAATTTTTCAAGTATGCTTTTTCATTAAGTTAATTTTGTGGCTATATTTGATGAATTAACAAGCCTATAATAATAATTGTATTATTTTGCATTTAACCAATTATTTTAGAGTTACTAGTTATTTTCAATTTATTTGATATATTTTTTAAATCAACTATTTATGGCTGTTCATTATTGAATATATTCTAGAACGCACACTTGCATTTGTGTTTATGTGCTAATTTTTTATGTGACAGTGGTACAGGTTCGATTAACTTATGGGACTCGAGTTTTTTGAAATGCTAGTTCGAATCCGAATGTCTTTCTTTAGAGACTGATGAAAGTGGTAGCTTGTAAGTAGGTTACTTGGGGGCATTACCTGGGTGGGTAGTTTGAGTCTTATCCTTGTAACTGGATACTTATTTTTCATAGTGGATAGTTAGGTGGTCTGGTGGACCGGTGGCTTTTCTCTTACGTCATTGGTGTAGCCTAGGTTGTTTTGACCTAAAAATCTCATGTGTTGATCTTTATTTTCTACATTTCTTTATTTATATGTGATTGTATGCTTGGTCATTGACGAAATTTTAATTTTTCATATTTTTGTTGAATTTTGCTAATTAGATAATTATATTTATATCTAAATAAATGAACTTTCATTTGGTATTAGAGTTGGTAACTAGTTATACTTAAGGTTCCTAGGACCTTGTTATGAATTATTTTATTGAGAATGAAAGCTTAGATGTTGAGGAAATTAAATCCTCAATTTCTTCTGAATATAATGTTAAAAAATTTCAAAACTTATTCTGTAAAGATACTAGAGCCATAAGAAGGAATACAAGTTTAAAAGCAAAAATAGAAGAGTTAAATGAATAACTTGAGACACATATATTCTTTTCAAATAAATTAATGGAAGAAAGTAATATTTTGTAATAAAAAAATAACGCTTTGAATTTGAGTTTTGTAGGTTTGAAAGAAAAAAATAACAAGCTTCCTGTAGATAAATTAAAATTGGTGCAAGAGCTTGAAGAATCAAAAGAAGCTACAAAGAGATTTACCATTGGATTTGAAAGGTTGAACAAAATTTTAGATTATGGAAAGCTTGTTGGAGACAATAGAGGACTAGGCTATGTAGATTAGACCTTATAACCCTACTCCTAATGTCACTTATTATACACAAAGAACAATTGCACCTGTGATTGAAAAATCTATTAAGTTTGTGCATGTTTTTCATCATTGTGGTAGGAAATGTCATATTAGGCCCAAGTGTAGATTTTTGATGAATGCTCCTAAATTTAATAATACTTTTCATGCTTCATATAGTAGGACTCATAACCATCATCCATCTATGCATGTTGCATCATATTCTAGGATGAATGAAAATTATAATAACATGTTCAAAAATTCTACTAGAAAGTATGAAGTTGTTGGTTCAAAGAGGCATGTAAAATTCAATATTTGTAATTCTAAGACTAATTACCATCATCCTATCATGCATGATGCATATTCATTTAGGAGAATGTGAGATCTAAAGGTAAATCCAAGAGGATGCCAATGATAACTAATTTAATTGATTTCCAACCCAAAGTTATTGAGAAACCAAAATTCAAGAAAGTTTGAGTTGAGAAAGATTGTTTCTTTTTGATCATCTGATTTTCATTTATTACTCAGCTAGGTACTTTTGTTTGAGTACTTAATTACCCTAGTTGAGCATCTTTAGTTTATTTGTTTGTTTTTATTTTTATTTTTGTTGATATTTCTTTAGTTTTTTAAAAAATAAAAATAAAAAGGAGAAAAATAGACATTTTTTTAACATTGACATGAATATCAGGAAAATAGACATTCTTTAACATTTACATGAATATCACATACTCCATTCACATTTATTTTAATTGGTTATACATTATACAAATGAATATTTTGACTTGTATATTTACATATTTTTCACAATTGGTGATTGATGTTGATATTAAACTATTTACATACTTACTGGATACATATGTATGTCATGCTTGAAGTTTATGATTGATTTTTTGAGATTCTATGGAATTAGCTAACCTTGAATACAAAGTTGTTTTCAAGATCTATCTTCCACTTTCTAAAATGCTACTATAAAGAGACACCTAGTTTTGAGAGGACTATGATGTGTGAAAGCTAATGTAGTGAGTGGAGAGGGCTACCTCACAACTAGTATGAAAGTCATCATACTAGGTATATATGCTTATGCATATTTTCTTAATAATAATAATATTAAAGAAAAAATAAAAATACAAAAGTTTTTGTATGCAAAAAAAGAAAGAAAGAGTCACAATTGGTTCTAGGAAAAGAAAATAAATAACCAATTCCTCACATAAAAAATAATACAATAGGTGAATACAAAAAAAATGTATAGATTAAAGTTCTTTCTTGGAAAGTAAATTTTATTTTGTACAAGTATGAATTCAACCGTATTTGTTTATGATTGGTGATGCTCTTTCTTTTAAATCCTTCTTAACTAATCATAAATGGACTAATTGATATACTATTATAGTTTTAATTTTTATCTCATTTTTTGTAACTGTCAATATGTCATTATATGTGTTAGTATGTTTGTGTGCATTGTCTACATATATTTACGTTGTCAATAGATAACCACACTTTAAACAAAATTAATTTCATCATTTGTGTGTATTGTTGTAGCTATATTAAACTAAGTCTACTCTCCTTAATTCAATATATATATTAATTTTTAGAAATTAGGGGGAGTTTATTAATTTTTGGGAACATATTATTTTAAGCTCCCTGTTTATATATATATTCTAATTTATTTAGATGAGTCATAGAAATTAGGGAGAATTTATTAATTTTTAGGATATATATTATTTTTAGCTCATTATTTTGATTAATTTGAGCTTTTCAGAATGTGTACTCCACTTTTCAGTCATTAGATACACCGTTTGCTTTATCAACCTATTATCATTGCTTCATGCTTATATTGTTTATTCATATAACAAAAAGAGGGAGAAAAAAATTGGACATTAATAGAAAATCTACTCAAAATGGAAAGTTAATTTACGGAGAAAATTATTGTGAAAATCTTTTTTGGAGATATTACACATAAGGGGACTTATGTTTTTAATTTCTATTTTATGATTACTCACTCTTATAAATATGTTTTGATATTTATATTGTTATATACACTGAACTAATGAACAACAAGTCTTTTAGGATAAGTTGTTTGGGTATTTATGTTTCTGATTTTTAGTGTAAACATGAGCTTTCAAGATTCAAGGAAAGATTGTTTCATTGAAAAATAGAATAGTACCACTATGTAAAAATTTATTTTTTCCATGAGCGTTATGTAGTGACAAAGAGGTTTTGTTACACGAATATGCCAAATGGGGAGATTGTAGGATTTATGTTAGTGTTGGCGATATTCGTGAACAAAATATCTAAATGTAATTTTAGTTTATAAGTATGTCTTTCAAGAATATTTTTCAAGCCTAAGAAACTATCGAGCCTCAATGATTGCATATCAGTTATATCTTTGTTCTTGTGTACGTTAGATTGCATATTAGATGTATGGGAACAATATGAAAATAGACTTGATTGATCGAGTAGTGACTAGATCGATTGAGTTATATTACCTATTAAATTAATTATTTATATGACTAGATCAATCAAGGAATTAATAATCTATCGATCAAGCACTAGATCGATCATGATTAGTGACTAGAACGATCCATATTTTTGAAAATTAATTAATTGATACACTAGATCAATCGTGAGGACAATTAATCTATCGAATTATGTACTTGATTGATCGAGCGGTTAGGGCTTTGATTTTAAAACCTATTTCTAATACAAATTGGATTGATTTTTTACTATATTATCCTTATTCCTTAAAACTTATTTAACTAATTTTATGGACAAGATGGTAATTTTACTTTGACCTAAAGTACTTCAAAATGTTTTATAAATCAAAACCTAAACACACAATTGAAACTAAACACACAAGAGCTTAATTATGCTTATTATCTTCATCTTTCATGCTTTCTCTTATTTTGCTAAAAGTTTTCAAGTAGGCTTTTTCATTAAGTTAATTTATCAAACATTTGTGGTTGTGTTTGATAGATTAACAAACTTACAATAACAATTGTGTTATTATGCTTTTAATTGAAAGTTATAGAGTTGTTAGTTATTTTTTATTTATATGATATATTATTTAAATCAACTAGTTAGGGTTGTTCATTATTGAATTTTATATAAGACACACATTTACACTTATGTTTATATGCTAACTTTTGAGGTGATAGAAGTGTTGGTTCGATTAACTCGTGGGACTCGAGTTGGTCAAAACGCTGGTCCTGATCCGAATGCCTTTCTTGCAGATATTATGATGAAAAAAACGAATTGTAAATAGGTTACTTAGGGGTATTACCTAGGTGGGTAGTTTGAGTCCTGCCCTTATAACTGGATACTTATTTTTCATAATAGATAGTTAGGTGGTTTGGTAAACCGATGGTTTTTCTCTTAAGACATTAGTGTGGTCTAGGTTGTTTTCACCTAAAAATCTCATGTATTGATCTTTATATTTTCATATTACTTTATTTACATGTGATTGCATGTTTCACAGCTTACAAAATTTTAATTTGTCATTCTTACATTGATATTCTGCTAATTAGATAATTAGATCCATAACTAAATAAATGAATTTTCATAGTCTTTTTATCTCTCTTTTGGGCTACATATATAGTGGAACAGTTAACAGGAACACCAAAGTGATGATAAAAGTCATCCTAAGCAATAGGATTCTCAAACATCTCGTTGGAAAATAGGCCTTCCACTTGCTATTTTCACCCCAATTCGGAGGACAAGGGATCATATTGACATACATGAGCTTTTCACCCTAAATTCTAGACCTCATTAGTTGTTCACACATCACCTCAACTATAGGTCCAAAGTGTTCCATAATAATGGGATGGTTGTACAAGCTCGTATAAGTGCTCATTTTAGTGATGGATGTGGGGTAGATTCGGTCTATATTTGCATTTTTGTCCATGTCCATAAAGGAAGCAAGGTGTATGAGGGACCCCACAACTTTTTCCATCAATGAAGTAGACAATTGAGGTGCTTTATTCACCTCGTCACTTATGAATGGTGAAATGGGGTGATTTTTCTTATCTCGAGGAAAGGTTTTCAAGGTGCAAGAGAAATATGACTCTATTTCTATCGGGTTGTCAAGATCAATTTATGAGTAATCTATGTGATATATGGCCAATTTTCTATCTAATATGAGCTGTCTTATTAGACAAGCATGAGCTGAATCTAACTACTGAACTCAAAATTCCAAAATGAAGACTCAAAATCAAGTTGGATGGTTGAAGAAATTTCAAAGAAAGGAAGCGAAATGGAAAAATACATATAAAGAGAGGAAATATTGAATGCATTTATGGAGCATTGAATCACTATAAGACAAACTCACAGGGATAAATTTACAATTGTTCTAATATAAACATAAATGCTAGTTGTACAAACTAAAACACATCATAGGTGTACAAAATACATTTACAAAAGAACCATCAATTATATCAAAATCACAATATAGTATAAAATCAAAAGTCTATTGACCGTTCAAGTATTAATGGTTATATCACAAAAGTATAAGGCTGCACTAAAAGAAGCTTACAAGAAGAAATAAAGAAAACTAAGGGCTAGCTTCCTCGACTTGTCCTTCATCATGGCCCTTTGACTAATTTCCTCTGCACGAGGTGATGGTAGCAAGGTGATGGTTGTAGGTTCATTGCTTCTATTACTTTGAAAACTTTGCATCAATATAAAGTAAGGAATAGTCAAGTCTAACTTCTTGGCTTCTATCTTCAGGCTACTTATCAAGAAGCACTCCTCACTTCTATAAGCTTTGGTGCACTCCATCCATAGTATCTCTACCAATTCATAAAATGAGCTCATTTTCTCCTTCAACAATTCATTTGATATCTAAGGGAGCTCACTGCAGCTAAGGCCTCCTTATCCTCTTTCTCAAAATAGGCTACTTATTGAGCCTGCTTAAAGTAATAACTATCCACCTTTCTCAACTTCTCAGAATTATCAAGCATGTCACCTTATAGCTTTAGAATTTTGGCCTTGTTTTCAACAAGGAGAGCATCATTGTCCTCTATGACCTTTTGGTACTTTTCTATGTTCAAGAAATTGTCTTGTACTTTGCATTTGTGCACTCTAAGTGGTAACTCACCTTCCCTAGCTAATGATAAAACCTAGAAAATACAAGTAAAATAAGAACAGAATATAAAGGTGAGGTGAAATTTCAAAGTGAAAAGTTTTTTTACCTTTATTAGATGATCTGCCATCATCTTTCCATTAGAGACTTCTTCCTTCTTGTGGGCTTCTCTAATCGTGGTCCATTCAATATCACTCCCAAAATGACTAAAGAGGTGTCTCATCAAATTAGGCCACCCAAAGAAACCCTCATCAAAGTAAGTAACTGAGATATCTAACATTACCGCATCTTTTAAAATGACTTCGTCGAACTCGAACTCGAATTCATCCAAATCTATAGCTTGAATGTAGGGAGTTAAAGTCTCACTTGTTTTCCCATGTTTTAAGGTCACATCAAAGGGTGGTGAAGACGATGAGTTAAGGATGCTCAACATGTCTATTATGGATAGGGGTGGAACTTTAGTTGGTTGGTTATCCAACCGAGTTGAGTCTTCAGTTTGTGAAGGCGATATGTGAATGATTTTGGGGGTATGTGGGCTCTTATTCACACATACCCAATGTATCAATCAGGTCTTCTAAAACCATAGTTGAGTAGTCCATGCTTGTAAAAATGAATTTGAATACTCCATTAGTTAATAAATTATATTTTCAAAATTTTGAGCCTTGTTATAGAGAAACGACTTGTATATTCATCATCATAGTTCCTCCATACATTGGATCTCCTAAAATGATCAATGGTGGGAATATCTTTATAGGTCTCTTTTTCAATATTTTGGAACTCGATTCTCCTTATTTTCTCTTTACCATTAAGACCTAGCTTATTGATTAGCTCACTTGCATAAGGTTGGGTTATATTAAATTTATTATTCCATGAGCTATTTGCCTTTCCACCCGAGGTGTTATCAGGAAGTCTTAAGTGCAATTTGTGTCTTACCGTACAATATATGTACACTCTACCTTTATCAAGGTCATTATTCTTAAGATAGTACATACATATAATTTCTTCATTTATTAAATCTATATTGTACTCCCCAACAACAATTGATAGGTATAATAGAGTTTACCATCCATTAGGGTTGACTTAAGAGAGGTTGGTATCAAATATATTAAGGATACGAGACATGGTTATTGGAAAAGGGCACCAAAGTCCTATTTTGAATGCAACTAAGTGGATAACCCACTACTCCGTATGAGGATCATTAGTGTCACAAAGTTGGTAAGGATCAGGTGTCATACCTACTTAGGGTGGAATTTGTACTAGATTATTAGCGTCCAGCTCGCTTGTTATTTTATCAATCTAATGTTTATATTTGGTTCTACGAAAGGAATCACCCTTAAAGTAATGCTTCTTTTTAGGAGGTTGGACATGATCTGAAGGAAACGAGGAGAGGTAGAATGGTTTCTTTCACTAATGTACCATAAGTTTTACTAGTTCCCTTACGATAACATGTCGTGGTGTTTAGAGGTCATTCAGATTGATTTGGACCTAATTGCGATTGGAAAGAGTCTCATGAAGGATCTCGGGGTGTTCCTATTCTTCAAGGAACACTCTTGGTACGAATTGAAGAAACATCCTTGGAGGATGTCAATCGGGCTATTTTTTTCCTTTATTAGTGGAAGACATTTTTCAAAAAAAAAAAAGAGAAGAGAAAATACCTAGATAATGGCTTGAAAAGAGCTATAGGTTAGTGGAAGAGTAGCTTGAAAAATGTTAGATGAGCTGATATGACAAACAAGTTGTAATAAAATCAGATTGATTTCTGAGTAAAGTCTTACTACAACAGTCTCGATTCATAAAATTTTGGCTTGAGAATTTGAATAGTGGGCTATGATTCTCTGATAGGAAATTATGTTAAGTTAAACAAAAAGTGATAAATGATAAAAAAAAAGTATTTACTATTTATAAGGACCTTCTTGAATATTTCCTAAACTTTGAAAAGTTTAGGAAAAATGGGACTTAATTTTTGATATTATCTAGGTAGTAGATACGCTTCCCTAGCAACCTTAGGCACTTTGTTCATATGGTGAATATAACGTTGTCGTTTAATATTCCGTGCATAACGATCTTGTCTTTGGAAGCAATCGATTCAACTCTGATAAGAGAACCTTGGGTAGACTTTGTAACATAAGACCTGATGAACAAAACTTGATGCTAGTAACCCGATGAACAAGACCTAAGATATGGTTATCCAATCCTCTTTAGCAGCCTAAGTAGAAATGACCTAAAATAGAAACCTATTTATCCTTTATATATTTATCATGTATATGTTAGCTCTGACACCTCAAATAGAGCGTCTACCATTGTAACAATAACATCTTTCCTTTATATATCTATAAACACCTTATTAATGAGATAGTTAAAGGATTTGATTTTGTCTTCTCTCTAACATCTCCCTAGAATCCTATTACATAAGCAATTTTCCAAAAAGACGTGATAGTTTTTTGTTAGATACAATTATGTAATGGCGTAGTTTTTTGGTAGGCTAGATTGAGATTCAACTTAGGTTAATATTCCTTTAATCCACATATAAATTATATTTTTTATTTATTTTTAATAAAACTTGAAGGTAAATTCATAATACATAGGAAAAAACTCCAATTATTTTAGTATGTTTGAAGATTAAGGAGTAATTACTCATATTTATCAATAAAAGTTAGTTTTTTAATATAAAATTGTATTTTATTTATTCTTAAATTGATAAAATATAATAATTATTTAAATCATTTTGATTCTAAAACTACAAACAACATAATTTAAATTTTAATACATAAACATAAGATAGGTATTAAAAAAACATATGCATCTAATTAGCATTGATGATGACAAAATTTTCAACGCATATTATATTCTAATTCTATATTTTTTTAACATGTATTATATTTTCATTCTAGAGTATTTAAATTTGTAACTTTTTGACGATAAAATAGTATCTTTCACTAACTATTATTAAATGATGATATTTTTCTTCATAAAAAGATAATAAATATAATAATTATATCAAGAGATATATAATTATAAATAAAATAATATCATTGACTTGTCATATATTGAAAATATCGATTATATATAATCATAGTTAGACTTTAAGTAATTATGAATTATGTCTACAATAGTTTTAAGATTTTTTATACAACTCAATTAATACACATGTGAATAAGACTTAATCTCTAAACTTTCAACATGTTAAAATAAACTTCATATTGTTGACATATAACTCGTTATTTCTAATTTATGGATCTTACATTTAATATTTGATACTCTAAAACATGTATGGCTTAACTCCATATAAAAAACATTTATGGCTCTACCATGAACCCAATTGTACTTACTAATAATAATCCACCATAATACTGATAATTTATCATAAACTTATAATAAATAAAATTTTTCATTTTGCTATAGTATTTAATGTTTCTCTTCTAACTAAGGCAATGTTTTTAAATTAATAAATAGGGATAAATGTTTTAGGGTCCTTTTTTTTTGAGAAAAAGTATTGTTTAGCCATCTGAATTAAGAAAGATGCTCATTATTTATTTTACTTATAAAAAGAGAGCCACGTAAGATCTTTTATTGATAAACTTTTTAAAAAGAAATAAAGCATGTAAATAATGAAGAATGTTAAGGATATTATCATCATTTTAGCCTCACTCTATGAAACAAAAAAAAAATTGAAACCAAATGCCATTTCTCTCGACGACGAAGGAGCTAGATGATGACTCTATGAAAGTAGAGTTATCATTGCACTTTTTTACTTAATATTTACTTGTTTTATTAAATAAGTAGTATTTTTAGAGTTAATAGTTTTAAAATATAAACTTTTTAGTGAAAAGAGGTAAAAAAATAATTTTTTTAAAATTTTAGGATTTTTATGGATTTTTTAATTTTTAAATCAGGACCAATAAGAAGTTACCACGTGGATGACATGCAAGCAAGGGTGCTGACTGAGTAAGCCACGTGGACGAAACATAATCGGAACAAGTGAATAATGAAAAGCCGCTCGTACAGAGTGATGCCACCTCACTATATGTCATCATCGCATTCATTCTGAGTTCCTTAATTGGTTAATGTTCACACCATGTATCGTTATGCTACTCATCCAATCCTTCCAACTAGCACCACAGAATCTGTAACTACGAACCACAGAATCTGTAACCGCGAATCAAGTTGGCCGCATGGAGCTAACTCAGCTATCGTTGATCAAATCAATCCTCCTGTGCCATAAATCACGCGTTGATTTTCCTAGTGAATGCAAATGTCACGTGTTACATTCCTATTGGCTAGCGCTATTAATTTTACTTGTTTTCATCTCAACCCTTGATCTGAAGGTCCAGATTCTACCTGAGCTATATTTAACCCTATAATTGCCTTATAAACCTTAAGGAGTTAAAATTAACATATTTTTTTACCAATATTTGGAGCTAAGAATAGAGAAAAATACAAAAAAATTCAAAAGGAGATATAATTTTGGTGAAGATTCAAGAGAAGATTGGTACTAAAATTCTAGATATTGATTGTATTTCTTCTTCTACTCCTTTCTTTATCAATTTTTATGTCTTTATTTATGAAAAATATAAGCTTTATGAACAAAATTATGTCTAGTTAATTTATTAATCTAGGGGTCTTATGAACCCAATTTTCACCATGTGATGATCTAATATTTCACCCCAATTATGTGAAACTATGCTATTAGTTGTTTGGTCAATAATTTATCTATAGAGACAATTAAATACATTTTAGAAAATTATTTAATTGTTTGTCTTAATTGAATAACATGCATAGTTTCTAGGCAGAGATGTATGATTCTTATGTATATGATCCATAATTAATAAACTTAATGAGTAATATGCAATTTAATTAACATGAGAGTGTGATTAGATTAATTACTATATGATGTATAGTTTACTTAAGAGAGGAATACATGATATATTTGATTCAATTAATCATGTAATTAATTGATAATTATATTGGAGGAATTTTAGTGATTCACATGTTTAAAAAATTGAGGGATTAAATATTCCTAGATATTTTTTTTCATATATCTTCTTAGTTTCCAAATATGATTTAATTAATTATTGTTATTTATTTTTAGTTCTTTTAATCTTACTTTCTTAAAATATAAAAACACCAAAAAAAGTGATTTTTTTTTTAAAATTTAATTTCTCATAACACAATCTCCGTGGGAATGGTCTTTTTTATCATTATATTATTTGTCGCAATACGTATACTTGTGTATTCATTGAACACAATTCATGTCTGATAACTAGAAGAGAAACTAAAAAACATTTGTCATTTACATAAACCATTTTGACTGTAAAAGAGAGGCATCGATTGCGCTAGAAGAGAAACCAAAAAAAGAAAACCCTAAAAGATGATAGAGGATATTGAAGATTTTAGGGCTAAGGCTTGATTTGCTCGGGTGATAGACAACGATTGAGATTAATTAGGTAATTTTAAGAATTGCATAGTGAAATAATGGGGATACTCTTGATAATTTCTTTTATAAAATAATTTTAATATTATTAAATATTTTTTTGGCACTTTTTTTTAAATAAAAAAAGATAAAAGATATATTATCTAACTTAAAGGACTAAATAACATATATGGTATAAATAAAGTGACCAACTTGACCATTCATCCTAATAAATATTGTATGATAAGTATGTCTACAAGTAAAATAAAAGAATTTTTGCCCTTAGCCTTTTCATCAATTTACTAAGCCCTTTCCATCGATCGTCACCTTATATATAAAAGGACTAGATTTTATAAACCAAAACAATTTGGATCTGGTTCTGTGGAACAATAAGCTTAAAATATATTCTGGATATAGAATACGCATGACGAAAACTGGTTAAGGGTTTACTATCAAATTTGTGCTAATGGGATCATATTTTAGCATTGCAAGTGTGATGAGTGCTCAAAAACTACTAAAATTACCATGATTTTATGCACATTAATTGATTAAAAATATATATATTTATATGTTTTATCATATATTTATATAAATTTATCTTTTTCGGAATCACGGGTATTTTCATTGTTTTTCAGGTATTTTCGCTTAAAACGTAACTTAAAGACTCAAAGAGGAAATACTGGAAGTAATACATCACAAATATATTAATAAATAAATGGGGAAAGGTCAATAAATATGGAAAATTGGACAAAATGGGTCAAAAAGGAGAAAATCACGCCGCCAGCGTCCAGCCGCGCGCGCAGCACGCCCCACGTCTGTGCGCATTAGGGCGCGCCTTGCTCCAGATCCGCGCACGCCCCAGCGTGCTGTTACTGTTCACGCATGCGTTGCGCCTGCCTTCCGCGCGTGCCGTTGCCATTTCGCCCCATTTTCGCGCGCAGCCGCTCCCATGATGTCATGTTGACGTCATCAATGACCTCAGCAATTGCACTCCGCGTTTTCACAATTTTTTAACATTTTTTCACTCACTTTTTCTCCCCATCCTTACCTATAAATACCCCCCTTCTCTTCACTTCATACACACCTAAAAACACATCTTCTCTTCTCTTTCGTTCTCTTATTTCTTAGTTTTTATGTTTTTTCTTAGTTTTTAGCTTTTCTTAATTAGTTTTTCTTAAGTTTAGAGTTCTTCTCGTTTTGAGAAGAACTAGTTATGTTTTTGTAATTTATTTGCTTTTTGATTCAATAAATGGGAATGCAAATTCTGCTTGGAGGTTTTCCAACTACGGGAATAGCATCGAAGTTCTGTAAGGATTTTATTTTCTTTGCAGTTATTTTTTATGCTTTATTCTTATATGTTATATTTAATTTGTCTGTGATTAAATTTAACTATGCTGGCTGATTGTAAATATGATATAATATAACGTTGTTATGCTTGTGAAATATTAAATATGTGAAAATCTCTAAAATGAATTGATTTTATTTTTATTCAAGATTTTATATTAAGAATGTTAGAGAGAAATATATTATTTTTCATTACAAACTTAAATCTGAAAATTAGATTTTAAGGTTTAGTTATCCAGTCTGATTTAGAGTAGTACTCTTTTATTTGTTGGTACAATCGCCCGGTAGTTAGAGTGAAGCTCTATTTCAAAAGTTTTTATAAGAATTATTATCTGAAAATATATTATCAACATGTTTTTAGTAGTGTTTTTAAAACTTGAAAGTTAGTACTCGGATAATTAAATTCTTAGGTTTAATTTGGACACCTTGAATAAAGTTTAAACTGTCTAACCCCACCAAATGTGGCATTTAAATGGTTCATTTTCAATCTCTTATAAAAAGAAATTAATTTAATTAACCAAATTAGTTATCAACCCCACTCATAGGTGTTAATTGATTTGTTTAGTTAACAAAGAATATCTAACCCCATCAAAGGTGTTATTCATACAAAAAAGAGAGAATCAATAAATATCAATTCATATCTTTAATAACCTAAATAATATGAGCAAGCATAATTAACTTAGTTATTATATCCATAAATATTCCACAATTTTAACTGATAAAAATTTGCATAAATGTTTATTGAATCCATATCTATGTTTACTTTTATGTTATTAGATTAGAAACATAAACCCCAAAATATCGTGACAGGATGTTTAGGATTTAATTTCATTTTTAAAAGTTTGAATAATAAATTAAAAACCACATACATTCCTTCTTTAGATCGACATTGGGAGTATACTTATCATTTTCTACAAAATGATTTGTGCACTTGCGAGAGTTTTATAAATATAAAACCAAACTATTGGCAAGAATCGGCACTGTTGGTTTTCGCTCATCAAGTTTTTGGCGCCGTTGCCGGGGAAGGAATAGTGTTTTTAAATTATTTATCAAAATTTTAAAAACTTTTTGTGATGTAAATAATTGTGATTTTTTTTTGTTAAAAAAAAACTAAAAAAATAATAATCAAATTTCAAATTTCATAAGAAATAAAAAATAAAAATTATTAAAAAAAATAAAAAAAAAACTTAAAAAAAATAATAATAACAAAAATTATAGCGTGAATAGTAAAATAATTTTGAAATTTGAAATAAAAAAATATATAAAAAAAAATTTACCGTTCATGAATAGTAAAAAAAATTAAATTAAATTAAAATTTTAAGTTAAAAAAAATAAAAAATTATAGTGTGAATAGTAAAATAAAATTACCGTTAAAAAATTAAAAATTAAAAAAAAAAGAAAAAAAAAACTTAATTTTTAATTTTCATTTAAGTTTTTTTATTTTATTTATTTAAAATCTTAGTTTTGATTTTTTTAAAAAAAATAAATAAAAAAATTTTCTTTTATTTATTTTTTTTTTCAATTTTTTTTTCTTTCTTAATTTTCATTTAACTTAATTAACTTAGGTTTTTACTAACGTAATTAATTTAGATTTTTAATTAACTTAAATTTTTACTTAAATTAACTTAATTAACTTAGATTTTTAGTTAACTTAGATTTTTCATTAACTTTATTAACTTAGTTTTTTCTTACTTCAATTAACTTAATTAACTTAGTTTTTTTATTAACTTAATTATCTTAGATTTTTACTTAAATTAACTTAATTAAATTAGCTTTTAATTAACTTAGATTTTCATTAATTTAATTAACTTAGTTTTTTTTACTTCACTTAACTTAATTAACTTAGCTTTTTAATTAACTTAGATTTTCATTAACTTAATTAACTTAGATTTTTACTTAAATTAACTTAATTAAGTTAGCTTTTTAATTAACTTAGATTTTTACTTCGCTTAACTTAATTAACTTAGATTTTCATTAATTTAAATTTTTTACTTAACTTAACTTAATTAACTTAATTTTAATAGTATGAAAAGTAAAGATATAAGGGAGTTCTATCTAGGAGACTAGTTCTCTAAAACCTTTGTGCCACTAGTCTTTCCTAGGAACGTTGTTTTGTCTAAGAGTATGGTTTTTAAGGAACCTTTGAACCACCATTCTTTCCTGGGAGCATTCTTGGTTAATACTGATTATGTTATTTTATCTTAAAATAAAACAAAACAAAACAAAACAAAAAAAAATTTCTGAAACTATCTCCAAAATTTTAAAGTTTTAATTACAATCTAAGGAGTTAGTTGCTTTGTTTGATCTAGGTACAATTGTGTTTTAATGACTTAATTATTTGATTTGCACCTAGATGTGGGTTATCTAAAACCGTCAAAGTATGCCCCTAGTTTTAAGTATAGAAAGAAATTTGAAAATCAATAGGGCATGACTGAAAAAGTATAGGTAGACAACATTGTCTTACTTGTAGGTTTGATTGACTCAATGATGAGGGGACATTGAGTTTACTTAAAATGCAATCCCCAAGTTACGTCTTGCTAAGACGTTAAACTAAGCGCTGGATGGGAGGTAACCCATCATTTTAGGTAATTTTCTTTTATTTGTTTTATTTACTTAATTTTATTATTTATTTCATTTTAATTACATGTGAATAATTTTTAAATTGTTAAAACTAAAAATATTTGTTGAGATGTTAGAAGTTCATAGCGATCTGTCTGTATACACTTTAATGATGAATATGATGGATGCACCTGCATTTTTCATTACTACTTACACATTCTCAGGAAATATGTAATCTTTCTTCTATTTTCTCTTTATCTTTAATTTACAGTTGTTGCATTGAGGACAATGTAAGTTCTAGGTTGGGGGTGGTGAAAAGTTACCATGCTTAATTAAAAAAAATTTGACAATTTAAAAATAAAAATATATATATATAATAATTTTTTATTTTATTTTTATGTTCACATTTTCATTTTTTTGTGTGTTTGGTTTTATTTCTATTTTGTGTGATTTAGTAATTTTTGGAATTAAAAAAAAAACTTTTCTCACAAAAATTTATCATTTCTTTAAATCAAATTTAAGTAAATATTTAAGTCTTTTGTACTGTTAGATTAATTTTTGAAAATATATCATGAAATATTTTCTAATTATTTTTTGATAATTAGTTAGTTTTTGTCATAACTAGTATTTCTTGATAAGATGTAGAAATTATATTAAGCCCAAAATCGGTGTTTATGAATTTTTTTAGTGGAGACTACCTTTGTGAGATATAATTTGAGCCTAATTTCCTTTATTCAGAGTGAAATATATATTTTTCTACTTCAAACACATTTCTTATTTTTTCAAATTTTTAGATGATCTCTATAGGTATTAGCATTGAATGTATGAATTTTTTCTCATCTTAATAGAGTATCGTATATATTTTTATTATTATTTTTGCTTAGATTAAATGATTTGAGTAGAAATTGAAAGTATATGCTTATATCTACATTTTTTGATGTAGTTGTTCACACTACTACTCCGATATGGGTATATTGGAATTAACATAACATCCTTAAGTAATTAAAGAAGCTTATCTAAATTGGAATTTTATGAAATGGTTCACACCTCAAAACTTTCCATGAGAACTAGAGAGGAGAAAGAAAGGAACAAAAAAAAAACCCTAACTTGTTTATCAGCTCATCAAGTATTTTTTTATCCAACTATAGTATTTTTAATAAAGTACCCATAGTATGAATGTATAAACCAACAATAACCACTAGCATACATGACGATAAGAAACCAAGATCATAACATAACCACTAGCATAAATGACGATAAGAAACTAACAATACTAACCAAAAACTAAACCAACTTGAACAATGTCAAAATTCACCAACTGAGTAAAGATACTCGAGTCAAGTGTTGTATGCTTGACTATTAAATCATTCATTCAAGAGCATACATGATATTTGATAATTATTTGAATGACAGTTCACCTAGTCTATCATGCATTGTCATGCATGAGATATGTGCTTAATTATTGCTTAATAGAAAGGTGTTATTGAGTTGAAAATATATTGCACTTGGTACATCTTATATGTGAAGTATTATTCATCTTAGTCATTAACATTACTATAATATATAAAATTTGCTTGGATTTTAATATTCATTCCACAAAATTTTCATGGATTTTCCAAAAACTTCATCTCTTCTTCTATCTATTTTATTAATAACAACAAATTATCCTCATACTTGTTACTAGCCCACCTAACAAAAGACAGATAAAAAACCATGAAAAAGCCCCTCCATAATCGAAGAAATTTAAACCAAGGACATAAAGTAGTTAGGATAGGGCTAACTCTATAACAACCCAACAAAAAATGAGAAATTTATATCGTTTCATTACACACTGAGCAATTACCATTATCAATTGCACAACGTCTTTCCATCAAAGAATGTTTTGTTGTTTCATGGGCTTTTGAAAGATATGATTT